>CM069169.1:8172467-8612467 GCA_035221665.1 Okamejei kenojei | reverse complement strand
GATCATGTATTGTCTTCCCACTGGCTGGTTAGCACGCACCAAAAGCTTTTCACTGTACTCGCAACACGTGACAATAAACTGAACTGAACTAAGCAGTTGCTAACAGAGGGAAATCTTGGAGCCGGAAATTCCCACCTTGATGTGTTTATGTGTCAAACTCCATCTCTGACATTTGATTCCATTGACCTCAAGTTCAAATAATAATAAATTGAACATCCCTTGACCACTGGTCACACACTTTCCAACAGAAAGACACACTGGTCAACCTGAGGAGCACCTTCAGCAGCAGACTGGTTCCGCCAAGATGCAGCACAGAACATCCTTCTTCCCTGTGGCTATCAAACTGTACAACTCCTCCCCCTTCTGTCATGGGGTAGACTGACTCCCCACCCCCTCCCTTCCCCACATCCCCAATCTTTGGACGTTCCCAATCCTGGACTTTCCACTCGTCATTTTAATTTCACGTTTCATGTATCTTGTGTGTTATGACTGTTGGCAGACCAATTTCCCTCCTGGGATAAATAACGTTTTATTGTATCGTGTTGACTAATATAATCTCGTGATCAAAGCTGCCGAATACCGTTTTTTGCATCCTCTGTGAAACTTGCTTTTCCTGTTTTAATTAAAAGGAGCTGGTGTTGGAAATGTGGTTTCCAACGAATCATTTTAAATAAGTCAGATGAAGAACTGGGATTTCACTTTCCAACAGAAAGATTGGCCTTTTGTTTCAATTCCTAATTCTAACGGCTCCTATTTGATCTTCCGGTAGATGTCTCAGAACCACAGGTGAAAGCCTGGTGTGTTTTTGACTGGTTTCCTTTTTTTAAAGTTTGGTTTAGAGATACAGGGTGGAAACAGGCCCTTCAGCTCACTGGGTCCTCGCCAACCAGTGACCGCCGCGCATTAACACTGTCCTACACACACACCAAGGACATTTTTTACACTTATACCAAGCCAATTAACCTACAAACCTGTACGTCTTTGGAGTGTGGGAGAAACCGAAGATCTTGGAGATAAAGCAATGCAGGTCATGGGGAGAACGTACAAACTCCGTACAGACAGCACCCGTAGTCAGGATTGAACCTGGGTTTCTGGCGCTGTGAGGCAGCAACTCTACCGCTGCGCCGCCCTTCTTGTCTTTATATTTATTTGTTTATCTATTCATCTATTTATGGAGTAACTCAGCGGGTCAGGCAGTATCTCTGGAGAATGTGGATTGGTGACCTTTCGGGTCGAGACCCTTGGTCAGACTGGGAGAAAGCTGGCAGAGGCAGGATGAAGAGTGACGGATAATAGGTAGACGCAGGCAAGGAGGGCAGATTGGAGTTGGTGGTTCTACCCCCATTCCCCACCTCACAATCAGTCTGAAGGCTCTTGACTGAAAACATCACCGATCCATGTTCTCCAGAGATGCTGCCTGACCTGCTGAGTTACTCCAGCACTCTGTGTCCTTTTATGCATTTACCAGCATCTGCAGTTCCTTGTTCCTACAAGGAGAAGAACATTATTTCTGAATTTCTTTAGTCAGAGGGTAGTGAGACTGTGGAATTCTTTGCCACAGAAGGCTGTGGAGGCCAAGTCAGTGGATATTTTTAAGGCAGAACTAGATAGACTCTTGATTAGTACGGGTAAGGATAAGGGGAAAGTCTTTTAGGACCGAGATGAGAAAAACATTTTTCACACAGAGAGTGGTGAATCTGTGGAATTCTCTGCCACAGAAGGTAGTTGAGGCCAGTTCATTGGCTATATTTAAGAGGGAGTTAGATGTGGCCCTTGTGGCTAAAGGGATCAGGGGGTATGGAGAGAAGGCAGGTACAGGATACTGAGTTGGATGATCAGCCATGATCATATTGAATGGCGGTGCAGGCTCGAATGGCCTACTCCTGCACCTATTTTCTATGTTTCGATATTTCTATTATATTTCTATGAGTAGCCTTGGACATTCCACTGGTGACCTCTTCAAATGTCATCGTATTTGCAATAGCAATGTAAGGACTGGGGTTTACAATTCTTGCATTCGGAGGGATGGAGCAAAGAGGTAGAGAAAAATGAAACTTTCTGATGTATTTGCAAGGCACAATGCGCTGGAGTAACTCTGCATGTCAGGCGGCATCTGTGGAGGAAATGGACAGAAAACGTTACGGGTTGAGCCCCTTCTTCAGGCTGACAGGCAATGTTTCAGATCGGGACACCTTCTTCAGAAACCAATCTGAAGAAGGGTCGCAACCCAAAACGTCGTCTGTCCATTGACTCCACAGATGTTAGGTGACCCGCTGAGTTTCTCCAGACCTTTGTGTTTTGCTTTAGATTCCAGCATCCGCCTTTCCTTGTCTCTTGCGCATATAAACAAGTTCCCTTCGTATTTATCGGCTGTTACTCTGCTCTCAGAGGCAGAGGGCGGTGGAGGCGGGTTCTCTGGATGCTTTTAAGAGCTAGATAGGGCTCTTAAAAATAGCGGAGTCAGGGGATATGGGGAGAAGGCAAGAACGGGGTACTGATTGGGGATGATCAGCCATGATCATATTAAATGGCGGTGCTGGCTCGAAGGGCCGAATGGCCTACTCCTGCACCTATTGGCTATTGTCTATTACCTTCCCTCCATTGAAATACATTTAAGGTGCACCCTTTGCTGTAATGTACTCTAATTTGAACACATAAAGCACACACCTGAGATCAGGCATCAAAGGCTTCCCGCGGCGGAAGTCCACAGGAACTGGAGGACAGACGTGTGTGGTGCGTCCGTCACCGTTCCCGTTGGAAACCAGCACCACCGCGTCGCTAATGTTTTCATCGATAATGAATGAATGAAACAAGTCTGATCTTGAACCTCTTTAATGAGATAAAGGGAATTGGACACAAATGAGGTTCTGAACCTTCTAGAAGTAAACCAAAGACTGGTAGAGTTTATACATTTGGCAAAGTTAATATATCAGGGTCTTTTCCCTTTTAGAAAAGTGTTAGATTTGAATGCTTGCAGTTATGGTTGTATATTGAAAATTGGAAGAAAACGAGGAAAGTCTAACATGGTGGGAGGTCATGTGTGAATGTTCCAGACATGTATTAGTTTAGAGATACAGCATGTAAACAGACCATTCGGCCCTCCGAGTCCGTGCCGACCTGTTCACTAGTGCTATCCTGTTCACTAGGGAAAATGTTACAAAATGAACCCATAAACCTGCAGGTCTTCGGAATGTGAGAGGAAAACGGAGCACCTGGAGAAAACCCACGCAGTCACAAGGAGAACGTACAGACTCCGTACAGACAGCACCTGTAGTCAGGATTGAACCGGGGTCTCTGGCGCTGTAAAGGGTTGTTTCGGCGACTGCCAGCGTCATTGACTGACGTATCAGGGTCGGCAAAAGATTTTCAACATTTCAAAATCCAGCGGCGACAAAAAAATGTTGCGACACTTGACACACGAAGCGTCAATACGTCGTCACGCCGCGACTTTTTCGGTGACCTGATACGTCAGTCAATGATGCCGACAGTCTCCGAAAAGATTGCCAAGTGGGCCAGGCCCTTAAGGCTGCACCACTGTGGCATCTGCTGATAGTTCTATTTGCTGCTCTTGATTAGTGTAGTCACCAGCTACAGCCTCACAATGTGGATCACGCATTTATACCTCCTCTGTTTTCTGTCTTTTAGCCAGTTCCCGTCAGTATGTAACTCCAAATCCCACGTTCTTGATTTTGTTCAATAGCCTCTTGTGCGGCACCTTATTGAGGATCTGCAAATCCTCAACAATTAAAACGTCTTGCCTTTTGTTCCTTCCTACACTTGATTCACCACGTTTTAGTTTAGTTTAGAGATACAGAAACAGGCCCTTGGGCCCTCCGAGTCCATGCTGACCGGAGATCTACGCATATATACACTATCCTACACAAACTGGGGCCAATTTATAATGATACCAAGCCAATTAGCCTACAAACCTTTGGAGTGTGTTACAAGCCTTTGGAGTGTGGGCGGGAACCGGAGCATCCGGAGAAAAGCCAAGGCAGGTCACTGGGAGAATGTGCAAATTCTGGTTCAGACAGCATCAGAGGTCCGGATTGAACCCAGGTCTCTGGTTAAGAGGCAGACTTTTGGCCATCTGATAGATCCTGGATGGAACAACACGATGGGAATGTTGGAATTGGCTGACTCATGTTGACCATTGGGAACCAAGAGTGGAAGGCCCAGTGGTTGGAAGCTCGTTCGTTCGGCGTTGTTGCAATCCGACTCTGATTTATGGGAGAAAAATGTTTCTCCGCAGGTATTGTCATCACCAAAGAACCCGAGTGTGCCTCTGTCCCAGCTGGCTGTCCTGTCACTCTTCAATGCTCTGCCATAGGGCCCACCGCACTACACTACCAGTGGTTTGAAGGCAAGGAGGAGGTAAGCAATGTTATTTTTGGTCTCCTAATTTGAGGAAGGACATCCTTGTGAGTGAGGCAGTGCAGCGTAGGTTCACGAGATTGATCGCTGGGATGGCGGGACTGCCATATGAGGAAAGATTGAAAAGACTAGACTCGTGTTCACTGGAGTTTAGAAGGATGAGGGGGAATCTTATAGAAACATATAAAATTATAAAAGGACTGGACAAGCTGGATGCAGGAAAAATGTTCCGAATGTTGGGCGAGTCCAGAACCAGGGGCCACACAGTCTTAGAGTAAAGGGGAGGTCATTTATGACTGAGGTGAGAATAAATGTTTTCACCCAGAGAGTTGTGAATTTGTGGAATATCCTGCCAATTAAGGCAAAGTCACTGGATGGATTTAAGAGAGAGTTGGATAGAGCTCTAGGGGCGAGTGGAGTCAAGGGATATGGGGAGAAGGCAGGCACGGGTTATTGATAGGGGACGATCAGCCATGATCACAATGAATGGCAGTGCTGGCTCGAAGGGCCGAATGGCCTCCTCCTGCACCTATTTTCTATGTTTCCATTCGTTATTTGACCCAGAGTGTCTCCAGATCCATGAGACCGTGATCCTTTTTGCTTCACCGCCAACCATTCACTGCGCACTTTGGAGATCCAGTGCGGATACAGGGTCTTCGGCCTGACACATCCGTTCCGACCAGCAATCCTCCCGTTCACTGGCACTATCCTATGCAGTGCGGACAATTTACAATTTTACTGAAGCCAATTAACCTGCATGCCTATGGAGTGTGGGGGGGGAGGGGGGGGGGGGGGGGGGGGAACCGGAGAAAACCCACACAGTCACGGGGAGAATGTACAGACAGCAGCCGTAGTCAGGATCGAACCTGGACCTCTGGCGCTGCGAGGCAGCAACGCTACCGTGACGCGTCCTTTTCGACTATGTATCTGAGTAAATGAAAGCACCTCATCTCCCGCTCTGCTTCTGCCCTGAAATAACTTCCCCAACAATGAACATTGCGATGCCTCGCCAGTCTTAACCCTGTGAAGGTCCTGATGAAGCTTATTTAAAAGACACTTTTGCCTTTCCATAGTGGCCATCCCTTTTAATCATAAACTTAGATCTCATATAACCCACATAATGCCTTGGGCAGACAAAAGTGCTGGAGAAACTCAGCGGGTGCAGCAGCATCTATGAAGCGAAGGAAATAGGCAACGTTTCGGCCCGAAACATTGTCTATTTCCATAGATGCTGCTGCACCCGCTGAGTTTCTCCAGCCCTTTTGTCTACTTTCGATTTTCCAGCATCTGCAGTTCCTTCCTAAACAAGGTTTCACTGGCATGGCAGGGAGACAAAAGGGCTGGAGAAACTCAGCATCTATGGAGCGAAGGACATGGGCAACCCATAATGCCCTTAACATTCTCCAAATTGTCCAAAGAGTTATGAAATTAATT
Organism: Okamejei kenojei; assembly: GCA_035221665.1. Classification (NCBI taxonomy): domain Eukaryota; kingdom Metazoa; phylum Chordata; class Chondrichthyes; order Rajiformes; family Rajidae; genus Okamejei; species Okamejei kenojei. The sequence continues at coordinate 8,606,659 of CM069169.1, read as the reverse complement.
TGGCGCTATTTAGTTTAGTTTAGTTTATTGTCACGTGTACTGAGGTACAGCGAAAAGCTTTGTGTTGTCTGCTAACCAGTCAGTGAAAAGACCGTACACGACTGCAATCTGGTTGTCCACTGCGTATAGATACAGGATGAATGGTATAATGTTTAGTGCACGATAAAATCCAGTAAAGTCCAATAAAAGATAGTTTGAAGGTCTCCAGTGAGGTAGATGGTAGGTCAGGACTGCACTCTGAGAGAACGGTTCAGTTGCCTGATAATAGCTCGGAAGAAACTGTCCCTGAATCTGGAGGTGCGCGTTTTCACATTTCTGTGCCTTTAACGTTAGTAAATGAAACAACATTCGATGATGTTCGCAATTTGAGCAGCAGACCCGGGTTCAATCCTGACCTCAGCTGCTGACTGTGTGGAGTCTGCATGTTCTCCTTGTGACTGTGTGTGGGTTTCCTCTGGGTTCTCTGGTCTCCTCCCACTGTCATCTCAAAGACAAGCGGGATTGTAGGTTAATTGTCCCTCTGTGCATTGCTCCTGGTGCGAGCGGGGTGGGTTGGGAAAGTGAGATGACGTAGAACTGGTGTGAACGGGTCATCCATGCTCGGCATGGACTCTCTGGACCAGTTTCCGTGCTGTATCTCTAAGCTAAGATTACAACTTTCTTTCAAAGAGACGGTCCTGAACTTCAATGACTGTTGACCGTGGACTTGTTCCAGTACTTCTTAATCTAAGGCTGCTTCTCTACTCTGCCGAGTTTGTGGTAGACGGCTGTAAATGAATGATTTCTTGCCTCCTAGGCTCATTTGCGCCCTTTGTTCACTCCGAAGCTGCATAAATTAAGGAAAATCTTGGCAAGGTGCAGCTTTGCCTGGGTCTGCCCGGAACTCGAGTTGCAGAGATGACGGAAAGCTACAATTAACTCGTTATCACCTAGCCCACAGCCAACAATGGAGCATTGTGGGTTCCACATTTCCTTGCTTTTCATTGCTTTCTGCAAATCGTCCATTCATTGTCCCGCGTACTGATCATATCTCTCATTTCCCTTTCCCCTGACTCTCAATCTGAAGAAGGGTCCCCACCCGAACCGTCACCCATTCCTTCTCTCCAGAGATGCTGCCTGTCCCGCTGAGTTACTCCAGCATTTTGTGCCTGTCTTTGGTTTAAACCAGCATCTGCAGTTCATCCCCTACACACAGTCTCATTTGAAGTGTAGACTTGGGATTTCTGTTCTGAAGGGACAGCAGTTAGTGACAAGACCTTTTCTTTACTGCAGACTTTGACTTTTGAGATACAGCCGCAGAAACAGGCCCTTCGGCCCACCGATTCCACGCCAACCAGCGATCACCCCATACACTAGCCCTATCCTACACATTAGGGGCTTTTTACAATAGTTTACCGAAACCATATAACCTGCAAACCAACATGTCTTTAGAACGTGGGCGGAAAACGGAGCACCAGGAGGAAACCCACGAGGTCACAGGGAGAACGTTCAAACTCCGTACAGACAGCACCCGTGGTCAGGATCGAACACTGGTCTCTTGTGCTGTGAGGCAGCAACTCCACTGCTGTGCCACTGTGTCAGTGTATAAATAGAGCCTGTTGCACAGCTTATTCTGATCGGTTAGTATTACAGGACACATCACCTCTCCTCAAAACTACCTACCTCTTGAGACAATGCAACTCTCTGCAGCCACACAAACAACACACAGCCTGCATTTGTGCAAGGCACAAAACTGGTAACAACGGCACGAATATCAGAACAGGTCAGTAAAGTCTTGATTGTGTGATTTTAAGATTAGTCTTAAAGGAGGGCAGAGCAGTGGAAAGACCTGAGATGCAGGCAAGCACATTGACCACGTGGGTTTTCTCTGGGAGCCCTGGTTTCCTACGACACACTTATTAGACTTGCTTCACGGTTGCTGCCTTACAGCGCCGGAGACCCGGGTTCGATCCTGACCGCGGGTGCTGTCTGTACGGAGTTTGCACGTTCTCCCCGTGACCTGCGTGGGTTTTCTCCAAGATCTTTGCTTTCCTCCCACACTCCAAAGACGTGCATGTTTGTAAGTAAATTGCCTTGGTGTAAATGTAAATTGTCCCCTAGTGTGTGTAGGGTAGTGTTAATGTGCGGTGATCACTGGTCGGTGTGGACCCGGTAGGCTGAAGGGCCTGTTTCCACGCAGTATCTCTAAATTAAACTAAACTGAACTAAAATCAAACCTCACTTAGAATAAACTGAAAAGCTCCATGTAACATCTGTATTATTGACAAGTCTGAGGTTGTTGTGGTATGAAGTTCCTCATAGCGAAGGTACGTTTAAATAACTGGATTTTCTATCGCTACTTTCCTCTCCTGTTGTACATATTACTAGCTGAGTTAAAACATCAAGCCTAGGATTACGCAAGGGTGGCAACTTTCCTGAATTAAGTGGGTAAAGTAGGTGGCACAGAGGCGCAGCGATAGAGCTACTGCCTTTCTGCGCCAGAGACCCGGGTTCGAACCTGACTACGGGTGTTTGTCTCTACAGAGTTTGCACGTTCTCCCCGTGACCTGCGTGGGTTTTCTCCGAGATCTTCGGTTTCCTCCCACGCTCCAAAGACGTGCAGGTTTGTAGGTTAATTGGCTTGGTATAAAAGTAAAATTGTGTCGGGTACTGTTAACGTGCGGGGATCGCTGGTCGGTGTGGACTCAGCGGGCCAAAGGGCGCTGTATCTCTGAACTAAAGAGAGAGTTAGATAGAGCTTTGGAGTTTAGAAGGATGAGAGGGGATCTCATTGAAACATATAAGATTGTTAAGGGTTTGGACTCACTAGAGGCAGGAAACATGTTCCCAATGTTGAGAGAGTCCAGAACCAGGGGCCACAGTTTACGAATAAGGAGGAAGCCATTTAGAACGGCAACTAGGAAACACTTTTTCTCACAGAGAGTGGTGAGTCTGTGGAATTCTCTGCCTCGGAGGGCGGTGGTGGCAGGTTCTCTGGATGCTTTCAAGAGAGAGCTAGATAGGGCTCTTAAAGATAGCGGAGTCAGGAGATATGGGGAGAAGGCAGGAACGGGGTACTGATTGTGGATGATCAGCCATGATCACATTGAATGGCGGTGCTGGCTCAAAGGGCCGAATGGCCTACTCCTGCGACTGTTGTCTTTTGTCTATTGTCAGAAACTAAACTAAATGGAGAAAAGGCACAGGATATATTGGGTTATGAATGGTTTAATGGACTCTGGGTCCCTGTGTCCCAGTGATACAGATGAGTGGTTTGCTGGAAAAAATGCCAAGTAAGACCATATGACATTGGAGCAGAATTAGGCCATTCTGCCCATGGTGTCCACTCAACCATTCCATCGTGGCTTATCTATTTTTCCGTCTCAACCCCTTTTTCCTGCCGCCTAACTGTAAACATTGGAGCTCTTGCTAATGATAAAATGGACTGAGATGAGCTAATGGTTAAAGGTGGGCGAGCACATCCATGGCAAAGCATCACTTTCACTTCTACACTGCCATCTCAACATTTCCATTCCATTTCCGACTCAAGAACCTGTTCTATTTTAGCTGCTTCAAGATCACCAGCCTTTTGGGCAATAATGCTGTGTTTAACTTGCTTGCCTGATTGGTCGCATTTTGGACTTAATTTAACCCAAGTTACTGTGAAATCCCATTAACTTCTTCACACAGAGGGTGGTGGGCATATGGAACAAGCTGCCAGACGATGTTTTTGTTCAAGAAGGAACTGCAGATGCTGGAAAATCGAAGGTAGACACAAGTGCTGGAGAAACTCAGCGGGTGCGGCAGCATCTATGGAGCGAAGGCAATAGGCAACGTTTCGGGACGAAATAGCTCCATACATGCAGCCGCACCAGATGATGTTTTTGTTTTGTTTACATTAGTTTTGAGATACAGCGCAGAAACAGGCCCTTCGGCCCACCGAGTCCGCGCCGACCAGCGATCCCCGCACATTACCACACACTAGGGACAATTTAACATTTATACCAAGACAATTAACCTAGAAAACTGTACATCTTTGCAGTGTGGGAGGAAAGCGAAGATCTCGGAGAAAGCCCACGCAGGTCACGGGGAGAACGTACAAACTCCGTACAGACAGCACCCGTAGTTAGGATCGAACCCGTGTGACTGGCGCTGTAAGCGCAGTTAGGCAGCAACTCTACCGCTGACCACCGTGTAATGAGACGGGTACAATAACAGGATTTAAAAGATATTTGGACAGGTACATGGATAGAAAAGGTTTCGAAGAATATGGGCCAAATGCAGGCAAATGTGATGTTGCCTGAACCCACTGAGCTTTAGTTTAGTTTTAGAGCTACCGTACGGAAACAGGCCTTTCGGCCCATCGAGTCTGTGCCGACCAGCAATCCCCATACCCTAGCACTATCCAACACACTAGGACATTTTACAATTTTACCAAAGCCAATTAACCAGCAAACCTGTACGTCTTTGGGATGTGGGAGGAAACCGGAGCACCCGGAGAAAACCCACGTGGTCACGGGGAGAATGTACAAGCTCCGTACAGACAGCACCCGTGGTCAGGATCGAACCTAGGTCTATGGTTCTGTAAAGCAACAAATCTACTGTGTGCAGACTAGACTGGAGAGGAAGTTCAGACTGAAGTCATGCCGGCTGCTCCACATCTCGTAGCAGTGGAGAAGTTCAAAGTGCAGATAGAGACAAAATGCTAGTCGGGCAGCAAAAGGAATGGTTGACGTTTCGGGTCGAAAGCTGAAGAAGGGTCTCGACCCGAAACGTCACCTATTCCTTTTCTCCAGAGATGCTGCCTGACCCGCTGAGCTACTCCAACATTTTGTATCCATCTTCGGTGTAAACCAGCATCTGAGGTTCCTTCCCACTCATGGTACGGATGCCTATTTACTCATCAAAATTCCCCCTTTGGCCCAAAATAGTTTACCATTCATCTTTGACAGCATAATGCAAAGATTACACTGACACCTATAAAAGGAAATTGCAGATAAACTAATAAGGAACGAAAGTCAGAAAAAAACCTTTTCACAGCTCCTAAAACAGTTTAGATAACATCATGTGCCACTATTGGGGAAACCATTCTCGACTCGAAATATCACCTATTCCTTTTCTCCAGAGCTGCTGCCTGACTCGCTGAGTAACAGCATTTTGAGTCTGAATTTGGTGTAAACCAGCATTTGTAGTTCCTTCCTACGCAACCCAATGAATTGGAAGAGCGTTGGGACATAATTCTGGGCATCATGTTATTGGAAAGGTGTTGTCAAGCTGGAAAGGGTACAGAGAAGATTTACAAGGATGTTGCCAGGATTCGAGGGTCTGAATTTTTTAGTCAAGGTTAAGTAGGCTAGTACTTTATTCCTCGGAACGCAGAAGGATGAAGGGTGATCTTATGGAGGTGTATAAAATCATGAGAGGAATAGATCGGGTAGATGCACAGAGTCTCTTGCCCAGAGCAGGGGAATCGAGGACCAGAGGACATAGGTTTAAGGTGAAGGGGAAAAAAATTCAATAGGAATTGGAGGGGTAACCTCTTACACACAAAGGGTGTGGTGGGTGTATGGATAGAGCTACCAAAAGAGGTAGTTGAGGCAAGGATCCACACCATCCTGGCCACAAGCTCATCTCCCCACTGCCTTCAGGTAGAAGGTACAGGAGCCTGAAATCTGCAACATCCAGGTTCAGGAATAGCTGCTTCCCCACAGCCATCAGGCTATTAAGCTCAACTCAATCAAAACTCTGAACATTAATAGCCCATTGCACTTTATCTGATTATTTATGTGTGTGTGTATATATATATATATATATATTCAATGGTATATGGACACACTGATCTGTTCTGTATTTATTCATGCCTACTATATTCTGTTGTGCTGAAGCAAGGTAAGAATTTCATTGTCCTATCTGGGACACACGACAATAAACTCTCTTGAATCTCTTGAATCTTGACTATCGCGACATTTAAGAAACAGTTACAGTTACATGGATAGGATAGGTTTGCTGCCTAATGCAGGCAGGTGGGACTAGGGTGGCTTGGGCATGTTGGCTGGTGTGGGCGAGTTGGGCCGAACGGCCTGTTTCCACGCTGCATCACTCTATGACTATCGTGTGGATATTGGAAACTATAAAGATACGACACAAAAAAGCCCTTGCCGCTCCCACTCAACTTCCCTTCCTCTTTATGATAATCATGAGATAAATCGTGCATGTTTTGTTTTGCGTGAAGTAATGTCAAAACTAGAGTAAAGTTGACGTTTAATGAGGAAGGAATTCTCTGCCTCAGATGGCAGTGGAGGCCAATTCTCTGGATGCTTTCATGAGAGAGTTAGATAGAGCTCTTAAAGATAGCGTAGTCAGCGGATATGGTGAGAAGGCAGGAACGGGGTACTGATTGTGGATGATCAGCCATGATCACAGTGAATTGCTGATCACAGCTGGCTTGAAGGGCTGAATGGCCTACTCCGGAACCTATTGTTTATTGTCTATTTTAACCAGATTGAGTTGTGTTAGAGCACTGAATGCCTCAATAAACCAAGTAAAAAAACTCAAAAGAGCATATAAGCCTCGGATGGTGAGAAAGCATTGGATAGGGACCCAAGATTTAATTGGAATGAAACAATTTTGAACTTTCTAACAATTAACTAAAAGGAAAGGTTGTACGAACTTGGATTGTTTTCTGTGGCTGAGAGGAAAGCTGGTAGAAGTGCCCTTTGGGAGGCATAGATAGGGTAGACAGTCAGAACCTTTTTCCGAGGATGGAAATGACAAAGACTAGAGGGCAAAGCTTCAAGGTGAGAGGACCAAAGTGGAGAGGGTGGTGGAATGCACTGGCATTGTGGTAGTTGAGGCAGATATGAGAGTGGTACGCAGTGGAAAGGCATTGGCAAAACTGAAGATGGACACAAAATGTTTCGAGTCGAGGCCCTTCTTCAGACCCGGAACGTCGCCTATTGACCCGCTAAGTTACTCCAGCTTTTTGTGTCCAACTTCTGTTTAAACCAGCATCTGCAGTTCCTTCCCACACGGAAAGGCCTGGTCACGTGGAGAACATGCTAACTCCACACAGATGGGACCAGAGCTCAGGATTGAACACGGTTTTCTGGGACTGCTCAGGCAGAGATGAAAGTTAACCTATTTCAGCACCATTAATTTTTTTAAAAGTGTCTGTTGGCAATGAACTGTATCTCTGTATCTACACCTTACCCTTCCACATCCCTCGTTTTTCTCTCTCCCCTGACTTTCAGTCTGAAGAAGGTGTCTCGACCCGAAACATCACCAATCCTCCTATACAGAGAATCTGCCTGTCCCCATGCCAGCGTTTTGTGTCTTATCTTCTGGTAAGATTCATATAGGACCACGTGGGATGGGAGTTTGATATCCTTGCCTTGGTGGAGGTGTCAATTTACCAAAGAACGGAAGGCTCATAGCCTGATATTACTAATGATGAGCAGGTTTCGCTGATCCTTGGCATAAAGCTATTGTCAGTCTGCCTTTCCCCACACGCCACCTCAGCATAGTGGCGCGCGGAAATTCCCAATGATGCCACGATTACTCATAGACTCGGCAACTGGGTCGAAGCATGCTGCTGTAGTGATGTGAAATTCCCCTCCTCCCCCCACTCCAATGGATTTTAAAATAATCAACGAGCTAACTTTTAAAGGAATGAAAAGACTTTCCTCAAAGGGCACGTTTCACAATCTCAAGGCATCCATAAACGTATGTGTCCAACGAATTGTGTAGGAAGGAACTGCAGATGCTGGTTTAACCCAAAAGTAGGCACAAAGTACTGGAGTAACTCAGCGGGACAGGCAGCATCTCTGGAGAGAAGGAATTGGGAAGCCAGAGGAAGGAATGTGGGATGAGGGGGTGTGAGAAGTAGGTGTCAATCCAAGTGGGGCACAGGGAAGGGGCATGGATGGGGGGAGAAAGAGGAGGAGAGGGGGTGGGGGGGTTGTTAGTGGTCACCTGAACTGGAGAATTCACTGTTTGAACCAAAGATCCTACAGCGAGCAAGATGGATCACTCGACGAAAAAAAACGTAGTACGGTCATGGGCAGATTCACGGGTAATTTTCGTCCCCATTTCCGTAACCGGCTTCCGTCTCCACACCAAAGATCCCGCCATAGCGGAGCAAAGATAACTAGTGCGGAGACGGAAGCCGGTTACGGAAACATCCTCGTAAAAATAAAAGTTATTTGGTAAAAATCTACTCCTCATTTTCAGAATTATAATTTATTAATACAAACTGTTCCCCCGCAACGTTGATTACACTGCGAGTCGGGTGGGGTCCGGTTACAGAAATGGGTGAAAAAAAGGCCCACGTTCCGTTCCGTGGCGTACTACACGTCAGCCCATTGCATTTAGCAGGAGTGGTCTATCTTGCTCCGCTATAGGATCTTTGGTTTAAACATCAGACAAAGTGCAGTGTGCTGACATTATTTCAGGGCTAATTGTGGGGTTGTATTGACATCTGTATCTGAAGGTCCTGGGCTGAAGACTGACTGCACTGCCCCGAACTTAAATCCTGCAATGGGGGGGAACGTTGGACTGCGGGGGCTGCCCACTTATAGGGGTACAAAGCAAACACCAGCGAGGGGAGATGCCCACTTGATAACCCCAATAATATACTTACATCTACATGTTTAGATTTTTTTTGTGTGCTTGTTAACATGTAGGTAGTTGATTATTACACAAGGAGTTAAGGGCCTGTCCCACTTTCACGACCTAATTCACGACCTCTGCCGAGTTTGCCCCTTGACTCGTACTCGCAGCATGGTCGTCACGAGGTCGTAGGTAGGTCGTAGCAGGTCGTGATGCTAGTCGTAGGTACTCGTGGCATCAAGTAGGTCGGGGTGTTTTTTCTAGCCTGATGAAAAATGTCCATGAGTAAAAAAGGTCGTGAAAGGCCCTTTAGTTATTGTCCTTCGCATAAGTTTTTATAACCAGTTTAGATAGTACTTTGCCGTTGGGCTTGGTTTTCTGGGTTGACTGCTTATCCTGGTGTCATAGCTCAAGCACTTTGTGTTTTAATTGTAACTTTTAAACCCGTGGTGTAGTTTGCAAACATTCTCCTGACCAATATTTATTCCCAAGGCCCCACTTGCAAAGCCTGCATCCAAAAATCACGGAAAGAATCTGGTGACTTTACTGAACGAGTTTGTGTATTTGGAACTTCAGAGAAGCCTTTGCTGTCTGCATCAAGGGGTAGGGTTGCCAACTGTCCCGTATTAGCCGGGACATCCCGTATATTGGGCTAAATTGCTTTGTCCCGTACGGGACCGCCCTTGTCCCGTATTTGACTGCTACTACTCTGGTCGAGGGGACTGTCGGTTTGGAGCGTCGCATCCGGCCCCCGCCTCACCCGTCCCGACGTAGTGCAGCCCATGGAGTGCAGCAGCGCCTCGCCCGTGGCCCCGTCGGTCGGTCGGCAGCCCGGCCAGTTGTCCGGCCTTCGGACCTTCGCTTACTGCTGGTACCGCCACCCCTCCTTCTCATGGCCGATCATGGGTTCATGATTTGGATGGGGCGCCGGACTTTTCACCCGGCCCGGGCCAAAACTCCCCAGCTGGCCCGCCGGCTGGGCTTTGTGTGCCGTCCAGCACCCGGGTCAACTCATCATTCACCTAGCCACGGCCGAGATGGTCAACGAATTGCCGTCGGGAATTTGTCCCGCATTTTGACCTTTTGTCCCTTATTTGGGAGTGAGAAAGTTGGCGACCCTATCAAGAGGACATCATAAGCTCTCCTAAACGTGCCTGTTCAAACAGTGTGTCTATTGTGAATGGTGATGCTGACTTGAAGGGCCGAATGGCCTGCACCTATTTTTCTATGTTTCTAGAACACAAGATTCATGCAGTTGGAAAAGTCGAGGGGCAGAAAAATCTGTTGTGTTCTGAATGTGCTCCATTTTCTCACATCCCACCTCTTATTTAAACGTCTCTATGGCTTTTCCACAGTTTTGCCTCCCACCCTGTAATCAAAGGTCAAATTCTCTGCAACCAATATGGCATTAAAGATACCCACCTTCAGTCACAAACTCCACCGCGTAACGCCTCTGTTACACAGACACATCCATTTTCAACAAAGCAATGAAGATGGACACAAAAATCTGGAGTAACTCAGCGGGACAGGCAACATCTCTGGAGAGAAGGAATGGGTGACGTCTCGGGTCGAATGGTCAGCCATTCCTTATCTCCAGAAACTGATCTCTCCCCCCCCCCCCCCCCCCCGAAATTTGCACTACTGCTACTGTGTAAACATATATATATTTTACTGTTCCATTATTCTGTGTTCGTACTTCTGGGTGAGATGCCAACTGCATTTTGTTGTCTCTGGACTTGTGCACTGCACAATGACAATAAAGTTTGAATCTGAAATTTGAATCTGAAATCTGAGATGCTGCCTGACCCGCTGAGTTACTCCAGCAGTTTGTGTCTACGGTGTAAACCAGCATCTGCAGTTCCTTCCTTCCAACAAAGCAGTTTTGCCTTCTCTCAGTTTTCTTTGTTTTGACTTATCCAGACTTCTCTTAATATCCCATCTGACCTGATATTACTGAAACAAGTTCCTGCAAATATCCTGCTAGAAACCAGTATTGCCCAAGAAATTACAGGAACCGTTTGTTAACCTTTGACCTGCTTCCTATATATATATATAGGAAGCCATTTTCTCATATATATATATATATATATAAAACACAGCCATTTTCTCATATATATATATATATATATATATATATATGAGAAAATGGCTGTGTTTTTTCCTGCAGAGACCCTGTTTCTTAGAAACCTAGTTCGCTGAAAACAGTTTTTCATTTGGCACCTGTTCACTGCCAAGTATTTTTTATTTCACTATTGGCCATGAACTGAGTATACTCAGAGGTAAAAATGCTGGAGTAACTCAGCGGGACAGGCAGCATCTCTGGAGAGAAGGACTGGGCGACGTTTCGGGTCACGACCCTTCTTCAGGCTACAAACCTGCACATCTTTGGGATGTGGGAAGAAACCGGAGACCCGGAGGAAACCTACGCGGTCAAAGGGCGAATGTATAAGCTCAACACAGACAACATCCGAGGTCAGGATCGAAATTGGGTCTCTGGCGCTGTCAGGCAGCAGCTCTAACAGCTAAAACCATCGTGCCGCCAATTGGTAACCTGTCCTAGTATATTCTAATGGAGGCACTCTCTGGAATACACACTGCTATTTTAGCAAAGAGTTGACCTTTGTAATTACTAAACTCATGGCTGCTTGGTGGTTCACAAATGGAAGAAAACATAATTAAAACACGTATTATTAACAGGCGATTTTGTATGCTTCACTCGAGGCAGCTGTGACTTTAGCTGCCAAGGCCCTGTCTCATGAACTCTGTCCAAATCACTTCCATCTGAGCACTTCCCTTTACTCCTTATCCATCCAATTTAAAACTCATCTGTTTGATGAAGTCTTGATCAGCTTGTCAGGCATATCCCAGCCCCGAAGAAGGGTCACGACCGGGAACGTCACCCATTCCTTCTCTCCAGAGATGCTGCCTGTCCCGCTGAGTTACTCCAGCTTTTTGAGTCTAGTGTGGCGGCACCCGGTGGTGGGGCCTCTTGGCTCACAAACCCTCAGCAGTCGGGCGTAGGGTCACGTGACTGGGCAATGGCAGGGAGGAGTTATCACGGGGTATACAGGTGTGTCCTAGTGTAGATAACGAACCCCGGGTCAACTCTCGCTCTCTCTCTGACTTCGAGCTGACCAGCTCTCTTCTCTCCAGGGGTGAGTGTCCTGCCACCTCAGCAAGAGCTCAACGCCATCCCACGATGCAGCAGCAACAATGACCTTTGTGTTAGAGGGCTAAACGAGCATGTATATCAAGTCAAGTCAAGTTTATTTGTCACATACTCATACAAGATGTGCAGCGAAATGAAAGTGGCAACGCCTGTGGATTGTGCCAAAACCACAGAACAGAATAGAACAGAATCTGTATTTACATGTTAGAAAAAAATAACAATTTTAAAAAGTCACAACACAACAGTAAATGAGTCCCTGGTGAGATAAGGGTTTACAGTCCTGACGGCTTGTGGGAAGAAATGCCGTCTCATCCTCTCTGTTTTCACAGCGTGACAGCAGAGGCAGTTTGCCCGACCGGAGCAGCTGGAACAGTCCGTTGCTGGGGTGGAAGGGGTCCCCCATAATGTTGCTGGCTCTGGATCTAACCTATAATGCCTGAATAATGAAACCGTTTGGTGCGTCCACACTAGCATAACTTAGCTTGAGGATAAGATCACCCCTCATCCTCCTGCGCTCCAGGAAAAAGAGTCGCAGCCTGCTTAAGGGCCTGTCTCACTTGGGCGACCTGATCCGCGAGTTCTGGCGAGTTTGCCCTCGACTCATACTCGCAGCATGGTCGACACGGGGTCGTAGGAGGTCTTTGTAACTCTCCTTCATGCCCGAAAGTTGTCCCTGTGTACTCGAGGCCTCAGCTAGGTCCGGCGTATTTTTCGACACGTTGAAAAATGCCCGCGAGTAAAAAAAGGTCGCCATGGAAAAACACCAATACTTTTTTTCCCTCATAGGTTTAGCCGTAGTAGGTCGGCATGTTAGTCGTAGGTAATCGAGGGTAGTGGAAGGTAACGTAGGTAGTCTTCATCATAGTCAAAGGGAGGTCGAAGGAGGTCGTCTTCACTCTCCACTATTCGGTGTCCAATTTTCCCGAAGCTAGTCGTAGCTGGTCTTCAACATAGTCGAAGGAGGTCTTCAACATTTCAGACTCTTCTAAACTCTTCCAAACGCGCCAATTAGGTCGCCCAAATGGGACAGCCCCTTTAACCTCTACCTATAGAAGGTGATTGAGTTTCCTGGTGGTGTCACTTTGCCAATGCAGGCGTTGGTGCATGTTTCTAACCAGATGGTCTAAATGCCAGTGAGTGATATGCATCGCCGTGAGCTTTTCAGGTTGGGTCAGATTGGTGTGACCTGTTGACATCCCCACGTCACCCAGACAGCGCCGGCCGCTGCTCTGTGTTGGTCTTCCTCTGAGCTTCTTTCTCTGTTGGTTTCAGATCGCCGGGGCCACCCAGTCCGTGCTTCTCATTGACGCTGAGAAGAGCGGAGTTTACGTGTGTCGTGTGAACAACGAACAAAACCAATGCGTCTTCAGCAACTGGGCAAAGGTCAAAGTTCATTTTATCAAATCTGGTAAAAAGCTTTTTTATAATTGGTTCCCATCGAACTTAATGTTTAGTTTTGTTTTAGTTTAGTTTAGAGATACAGCAGAGAAACAGGCCCTTCAGCCCACCGAGTCTGTGCCGACCAGCTCACCTACACTATCCACACACTGGGGGCAATTTACAATCATACCAAGCCAATTAACCTACAAACCTGCACGTCTTTGGAGCTCCTGTGTGTTTTCTAATTGGTGAGCTGGGTGGGGAGCTGTTTGCCAATGGGACAATGTATGTTGCCAATTGTCCTGCTGAGTTACTCCAGCTTTTTGTGTCTATCTTCAGTTTGAACCAGCATCTACAGTTGGTTCCTCCACAGAACGATGCTTAATTCTCCAGCTCGCTGCCTCGAATGCTGCTAGCTGAGGGCAAACATGGGCCATTTGCTTAGACGTGTCAGCGTTGAATCCCCAACTTTGATCCAGCTGGTCGTTCCTTGTCCCAGACCAGTCTTGAATTCCTCCTGGTGTATCCTTTTGGTGTATCCTTGTCCACGATGCTTAACTCTGGCCTTGGCATCCCGTTCTCCCTTTCCTTCCCTCCTGTGCAGTTGCTCGCTGGCACCACATCAACAATCTGTTGTTTTTCAGCAAATTGCACCTCAGATCACGGTTGCATCGCATCAAGACTGCAGCCCAGAAAAATGTGGACCAATTAGTGTGTCTGGTGGTGTGCATGCAGCCCAGATCATCACACAACTAACCTCCCTTCTCGACCTGAAACGTCACCCATTCCTTTTCTCCAGAGATGCTGCCTGTCCCGCTGAGTTTCTCCAGCATTTTGTGTCTATCTTCCCTTCCCTCGCCTCCGTTTACACCTCACGCTGCCTCGACAAGGCCAGCAGCATAATCAAGGACGAGTCGCACCCTGGCCACTCCCTCTTCTCCCCTCTCCCAATCAGGCAAAAGGTATAGATGTGTGAAAACGCACACCATTAGATTCAGGGACAGTTTCTTCCCAGCTGTTATCAGACAACTGAATCATCCTACCACAACTAGAGAGCAGTGCTGAACTACTATCTACCACATTGGTGACCCTCGCACTATCCTTGATTGTGCTTTACTAGTTTTACCTAGCATTAAACGTTATTCCTTATCATGTATCTATGCACTGTAAGTGGCTCGATTATCTTTCCGCTGGCTGGTTATCACGAAGCAAATGCTTTTCACTGTACCAAAACTATAACTAGATATAGCCGGTGGTACACAAAAAGCTGGAGAAACTCCAGCTTTTTGTGTACCCTCGATTCTCCAGCATCTGCAGTTCCTTCTTTAAAACTAGATATAGCCCTTCTCCTGTCTCCCATTCTATTGAGCAAGAAGGAACTGCAGGTGGTGGTTTACACTGAAAATGCTGGAGTAACTCAGCGGGTCAAGCAGCCCATCTCTGGAGAAAAGAAATAGATGACGTTTCGGGTCGAGACGCATCTTCAGTCTTGGAGTCTGCCTGACCCGCTGAGTTACTCCAGCATTTTGTGTCTATCTCCCATTCCAATGACATTATTTTAAATTTGCACAGGATATATTAGTGACCAGCATGTTCATTTTGCCACTTAAGATCAATAAATCTTTCCCATTCCCTTTATTCCCCCCCCCCAAAGCCTGCAATTTATTTTCCTTTTTGTTCGAAGAAGGGTCCCGACCTAAAACATCACCTATCTATTCCCTGCACAGATGCTGCCTGACCTGCTGAGTTATTCCAGGGTTTTGTGTTTTGCTCAATATTCCAGCTTTTCCCTTTATCTCCATTCGATTTCTTAGTTTAGTTTAGAGATACTGCAGGGAAACAGGCCCTTCGGCCCACCGAGCCCACACCAACTAGTGATCCCCACGCACTAACACTACCCTACACACACTAGGGACATTTTACAATTTTACCAAGCCAATTAGCCCACAAACCTGCACGTCTTTGGAGTGTGGGAGGAAACCGGTGCAACCGGAGAAACCCCACGCAGGTCACGGAGAGAACGTACAAACTCCGTGCAGACAGCAACGTAGGCAGGATTGAACCCGGGTCTCTGGTGCAGCTCTACCACTCCGGCAAGGTTAGCATGAATAAGTTGGGCCAAAGGACATGTTTCCACATTCTAAGATTCTGTGACACTTCTGAACCACAGGTGAGGGGCAACTTTTACAATGTTTCCTTACTGCTGAGCATGGACACACAGAGAGCAGACATGCAAATATGAAATGGTGACTTAAGTGGCTAGTTTTGCTGCATTATACAGACTCACCAATTTCACATCAAAGTATTAAAAGCTGGAAGAAGCCCTGCTGATTATTTATGTCTGTATTGCCAACACAGCTATCAACTTTTGAACTCTGAACTCTAAACTCGGCAATCGTTGGCTCGGCAATCGTTTCGCTGAACACCTCCGCTCAGTCCGCCTAAACCTACCTGATCTCCTGGTTGCTCAGCACTTTAACTCCCCCTCCCATTCCCACACTGATCTTTCTGTCCTGGGCCTCCTCCATTGTCAGAGTGAGGCCCAGCGCAAATTGGAAGAACAGCACCTCATATTTCCCCAGCGATATGAACATTGACTTCTCTGACTTCAAATACCCCTTGCTTTCCCTCTCTCTCCATCCCCTCCCCCTTCCCAGTTCTCCCACTATTCTGACTGTCTCCGACTACATTTTATCTCTATCCCGCCCACTCCCCTGACACCAGTCTGGAGAATGGTCTCGGCCCGAAACGTCACCCATTCCTTCTTTCCAGAGATGCTGCCTGTCCCACTGTGTTACTCCAGCATTTTATATCTGTCTTAAATGGGGTATGTTGGTCGGTGTGGGCAAGTTGGACCGAAGGGCCTGTTTCTACGTTGTATATGACTCTAACGCTGTGTGACAGCATTTTGTGTCTATCCTTTTAGTTCAGCTGCTTGCTCAAAAAAAAAGTCATTCTATGAATTAAACATTTGAAATAAATTGAATAAAAATGAAGACTGTGCAGTAACATTAAGGTATTCCCCCCCAAAAAATCAAAGCCATTATGAGCCTCTCTACACTAAAATCCGGTGTTTTCCAAAATATTCTTATTTTTGTTTATTTTCCTGCTTATTTTCAAACACTATTTTTGCTTTGGTTGATCAGATACAAAGGTTCTGTGGAATGTGTAAGAAAGAACTGCAGATGCTGGTTAAAATCCAAGGTAGACACAAAATGCTGGAGTAACTCAGCGGGTGAGCGAGTAAAGGGCCTGTTCCACTTTCACGACCTGACTCACGAGCTCTGCCGAGTTTGCCCTTGACTCATAGTCGCAGCAAGGCCGTCACGTGGTCTTAGGAGGTCGTAGCAGGCCGTGATGCTAGTCGCAGGCACTCGTGGCATCAAGTAGGCCGGGGCGTTTTTTCTAGCCTGATGAAAAATGTCCACGAGTAAAAAAGGTCGTGAATTAGGCTGTGAAAGTGGGACGGGCCCTTCATTCAGTTCTGTGGAATGCCTGATTTCATTGTCATTTAATTCCGTTTGCTGGGAGCCATGGATTTATCTGCCTTCACTCCCACATCCACTATACAGCATGAAACATCCCCCCACAGCAGAATCCACTGTGAGGGAAGGCAGCAAAAAGTCCAGTCCTCCTCCTCCTCCTCGTCCACCCAAGGTCAGGGCCTATTTGTGGCCTCCTCAGCCAGTCCGATGTTTTCAGGCCCTCTTGCTGGGAAGCTGTCACAGATGCACAATGCCACGTGCTACATACCAGCACCTATAACCCTGGCAGGCAACACTTGGAATTCCCGTTAGTAGACCTTATCAGCATTAACAATACAAGTTGCATGAAACATGAAATTAAAATGATGAGTGGAAAGTCCAGGATTGGGGATGTCCAAAGATTGGGGAGGGGAGGGTTAGGAGTCAGTCTACCCCATGACAGAGGGGGGAGGAGATGTACAGTTTGATAGCCACAGGGAAGAAGGATCTCCTGTGGCGTTCTGTGCTGCATCTTGGTGGAACCAGTCTGTTGCTGGAGGTGCTCCTCCGGTTGACCAGTGTGTCACGGAGGGGGTGAGCTGTATGTTCCAGGATGCTCCGCAGTTTGAGGAGCATTCTCTCCTCCAAGACCAACCTCCCGTGAATTCAGCCCCGCCCCCAGGACGGGGCCAGCCTTCCTGATGAGTTTGTTGATCCTACAGGCCTTCGTCCTGCTGCCCCAGCACACGGCAGCTAAGAAGATGCCACTGGCTACCACCGATTGGTAGAACATCTGCAGCATCTTACTGCAGACGTTAAACTAGCGGAGCCTTCTCAAAAAGTACAGGCAGCTCTGTCCCTTCTTGCACAGGGCCTCAGCGTTCCTGGACCAGCCTTGTTTACTGCCTAGGTACACTCCAAAGTATTTGTACTCCCTGGTAAACTACACGTACACACCATTGATTGAGATAGTTTAGTTTAGAGATTATAGTGTGGAAACAGGCCCTTCAGCCCACCGAGTCTGCACCGACCAGCGATCCACACACATCAACACCACCCTACACACACTAGGGACAATTTTACATTTCCACCAAGCCAACTAACGTGCAAACCTGTACATCTTTGGGGTGTGGGAGGGAACTGAAGATCTCGGGGGGGGGGGGGGGGGGGGAAACCCACGCAGGTCACAGGGAGAACGTACAAACTCGTGCAGACAGCACCCATGGTCAGGATCGAACCCGGGTCTCTGACGCTGTAAGGCAGCAACTCCACCGCTGCATAGTAGAGGCAGGTAACAAATATGTATTGTAGGGGAAACTTGGTACGCATCTAATGGTAAGATAATATAACTTTATCGCCTTGCAGCTGAATCCTTGCAACTGAAATACTTTGCCTCTGTTACAAATACTATATTGTACTCTAACATACTCTATTGTGCATTAATGGCAGAGCTACCTCAGAACTGGCGAGGAGAGCTGGTGATTGGACTGCAGCCTGAATCCAGGAGGGTCAAAGTTGGTCAGAGGGCATCGCTGAAGTGTGTTGCGTTTGGAATCCCCGCTCCCTTGTACCAGTGGTACAAGAACGGCATGCAGTTACCTCAACAAAACAAAAGAGAGGTGACAGTAAGTTGACTGTGAATATATTTTCCATCCTTGGTTAACGATCGAGCGTGCAAGGATAATTGCTTCATCTGAATGCAGCTCCACTAAATGGGACTGAGATCATGGTTTGTGATTACCGGTTGTTTAGGCTGAAGCAGGTCCTGTGAGAACATTTGGGCCCCATATCTAAGGAAGGATGCGCTGGCTCTGGAGAGGGTCCAGGGGAGGTTTCAAGCCCTGTCCCACTGTATGAGTTCATTCAAGAGTTCTCCCCGAGTTTGCCCTGATTCGAACTCGGAGATTTATGGTAATGGCCGCTTGTAAGCACTCGGGGCTCTTGTGGACATTTTTCAACATGAGCTTTCCCGAGCTTACCTGCCGTTAGCGTTACGTTAGCGTTACGAGGCGCTAAGAGACGTCCCCGAGCTCCGACGTACCCGCTACGTGCTTTCTACGTGCTTACCACGAGTTTGATTTTTTTTTTAAACTCGGGAGAGCACTTGATCGGACAGTGGGACAGGGTTATCACAAGAATGATCCCAGGAATGAGTGGGTTAGCATATGATGAGCGCTCGACAGCACAGAACTGAACTAGCTGGAGTTTAGAAGGTTGAGGTGGGGACCTCATTGAAACTTACAGAATAATGAAGGGCATAGATAGAGTGGATGTGGAAAGAATGTTTCTACTGGTGGGAGAGTCTAGGACCAGAGGTCACAGCCTCAGAATTAAAGGGCGCTATTTTAGGAAGGAGGTGAGGAGGAACGTCTTTAGTCGGAGGGTAGTTAATCTGTGGAACTCATTGCCGCAGAGAGCTGAGGAGGTCAAGTTAGTGGATATTTTTAAGGCAGAGATAGACAAATTCTTGATTAGAATGGGGTTTGGGGAGAAGGCAGGAAAATCAGATTAGGAGACCTGGTTCAGCCATGATTAAATAGACTCGATGGAGTAGACTCGATAAGCTTGTAAGCTGCACTGAAGGATGTGCCATATTTCATGCATTCATAAGTCATAGGTGCTGAATTAGGCCATTTGGATCATCAAGACTAATCCATGGCTGATCTTTCACTCTCGACCCCATTCTCCCGCCTTCTCCCCATAACCTTTGACAACCTCAAGAACCTTTCAATCTCCGCTTTGAAAATATCCAACGACTTGGCCTCCAATTTGTCTGTGGCAATTAATTCCACAGATTCACCACCGTCTGACTAGAGAAATTCCTCCTCATCTCCGTTCTACAGGAACGTCTTGAAGTTGGCTGGCTCATGCAGCATTTGAATGACTCCATCCTTGCGATTCCAGTCATAGTTGGTACCATCTCCCATTGTAGTCCAGGGCAGTTGTATATTAAAGTAATCCAGTATTACTAAATGTACACCTCATTATATTGGATGAGGGGGGGGGGGGGGGGGGAGGGGGGGAGGGAATGATCCGATTGTCCGCTATAACTGAGTCAGGGATTCGCGACCCAGGAGATCCCGAGTAAGGGATTCCTGGCCCTCCATTCATCCTACCTTTCTCTCTCAACCCTATTCTCCTGCCTTTTCCCCATAACCCTTGAAGGATGTTGTGGGTTATGGGGAGAAGGCAGGTAAGTGGGGTTGGGAGGCAGAGATAGATCCACCATGATTGAATGGCAGAGTAGACGTGATGGGCCAAATGACCTAATTCTGCTCCTATCACTTACGACCTTATGAACCCCAACCACTAGCGGTCACTCCGTGAAGCGAGTCGTTTTCAAATACATTGTTCTTTTTAACAGCTAAAAATCGATTTTTGTTACTAAAAATACCGAAGGCTGTTTATTACAAAGGCTATTTATTACATGGTTTAGACAATAGACAATAAGTGCAGGAGTAGGCCATTCACCCTTCGAGCCAGCACCGCCATTCACTGTGATCATGGCTGATCATCCACAATCAGTACCCCCTTCCTGCCTTCTCACCACATCCCCTGACTCCGCTATCTTTAGGAGCTCTACCTAAATCTCTCTTGAAAGCATCTAGAGAATTGGCCTCCACTGGTTTCTGAGGCAGAGAATTCCACAGATTCACAACTCTCTGGGTGAAAATGTTTTTCCTCATCTCCGTTCTAAATGGCCTTCCCCTTATTCTGAAACTGTGGCCCCTGGATTTTGCACTCCCCAACATCGAGAACATGTTTCCTGACTCTAAAGTGTCCAATCCCTTAATTATCTTATATGTTTCAATAAGATACCCTTCGAGATCCCCATTCAGCCCTTCGAGCCTGCACCGCCATTCAATATGATCATGGTTGATCATCCAACTCAGTATCCTGTACCTGCCTTCTCTCCATACCCCCTGATCCCTTTAGCCACAAGGGCCACATCTAGCTCCCTCTTAAATATAGCCAATGAACTGGCCTCAACTACCTTCTGTGGCAGAGAATTCCACAGACTCACCACTCTCTGTGTGAAAAATGATTTTCTCATCTCGGTCCTAAAAGACTTCCCCCTTATCCTTAAACTGTGACCCCTTGTTCTGGACTTCTATGGAGAAAAAGGAATAGGTGATGTTGGGGTTCGAGACCCTTCTTCACACCTTTCTCACAGCAGCCATAGCTGGCTGGTTAAAGTAGTGTGGCCTCGTTCTTTAGAATGAAGTTCTACCTCCTAAACTAGGGAGGTGATTGCAGATGAGTGCTTCACTATTCTTTACTTCAATTTAACATTTTAGTTAATTGTTAGGACTTATTTTGTAATAGTTCTTGGTCTTCGCGGGCAAGTTGGGCTGAAAGGCTTGTTTCAGTGCGGCATGATCCTGAGTTCTTGTTTTTTCTTTATATCCTTGATCTTAATATACATTTTTTTCCCTTAAAATTCAAATACGCTTAAATAATTTTTAAAAGAAAGATCTATTAAGGGAAAAAAGAATCAGTATTTGATTCTTTTTTCCCTTAATAGATCTTTCTTTTAAAAATTATTTAAGCGTATTTGAATTGTCTTTAACGTATAATTTTGTCCAACGTATTTTATTTCCACGTGAAAATGACACAAAGATCTTGGCTTGAGAATGTGTGCTCCAAGTGTGAGGGTAAATGTGGGGGCAGCACGGTGGCGCAGAGGTACAGTTGCCAGAGACCCGGTTCGATCCTGACCTCGGGTGCTGTCTGTATGGAGTTTGCACGTGGATTTTCTCCGGGTGCTCCGGCCTCCTCTTTGGTGTGTGGGAGGAAACCGGAGCACCCGGGGAAAACCCACGCACTCTGGAGTTAGGGAGACCGTACTAACTCCACATAGAGTGATACAGTGTGGAGACAGGCCCTTCGGCCCAACTTGACCACACCGGCCAACATGTCCCAGCTTCACTAGTCCCACCTGCCAGCATTTGGTCCATATCCCTCCAAACCTGTCCTAGCCATGTATCCATGTCTGAAGAAGGGTTCCTTCGCTCCATAGATGCTGCTGCACCGGCTGAGTTTCTCCAGCACTTTTGTCTACCTTCGATTTTCCAGCCTCTGCAGTTCCTTCTTAAACATTATCCATGTACCTGTCTAACTGCTTCTTAAATGCTGGGATAGTATAGACAGCACCCATATTCAGGATCGAACCTGGGTCCCTAGTAGACTTTCCCTAGTATGTGGGATAGAACTGGAGTAGGGCTGATCGTTGACCTGCGCGCTGTTGGTGTGCCTGTTTTCATGCTGTATCTCTAATGGCTAAAGCCTATACGACTGGAACCCGCCAGTGATCAAAGAAATGCTGTTCTCTGCAGGCGAGCTTTGAGAATGTATGTTTTTTTCCCCCTCTCTGTATCTAGATAGCTGCGACAGAGATGGAACATCAGGGGTCCTACCTGTGTGCAGTCACTAATAACAGAGGCCAGGAGTGCTGGAGCTCGGCAGCTGAAATCACCGTAGGTAAATACCCACCATGCACTGTCATTAATATCTCTCGGTGTTAGATTAGTTATGTCGAATTAACAGCACGGAAGCAGACCGTTCCGTTTGCACCATCTATGTTTGCCTTCGGGCCACCCTCCCAGCCTATCTATTTGTCCTGTCTCCTTCTCATATGATCATTAACCTTCTCCCATTCCCCACACCCTTAAATGCGTCACGTCTTTCAGAACACTCTGCTTCATACTTATGGATGCACGACCCAGCACCTTATAAAGGTTCAATATCTTCATTTGAAATCAAGATATCTGCACTGCGGCACGGTGGCGCAGTGGTAGACTTGTTGTCTCACAGTGCCAGAGACCCAGATTTGATCCTGGCCACGGGTGCTGTCAGTACGGAGTTTGTACGTTCTCCCTGTGACCGGCGGGGGTTTTCTCCAGGAGCTCCGGTTTCTTCCCACACTCCAAAGACGTACAGGATTGTACATTAAGTAGCTCCTGTAAATCTAAATTATCCCTGGTACCTAGGATACTGTGTGTACAGGGTAATCGCTGGTCGGCTCGGTCTCGGTGAGCAGAAGGGCCTGCTTCCACGCTGCATCTCTAAAGTCTAAAATAACATCAACAGTTAAAGGTGATTTTACTTCGGAGTCACGTGAGTGAGTACGCGAAGAGCCCCGTCCAGCCGCACGTGCGTCATTACGTCAGACGCATTGGTGCAGGTCGACCGGTTGGAGCAGCGGAGCTCCTCCAACGGTAAGTTTAAACTTCAGGTAAGTGGTATTTCTTACCTGTTTTAGGTCTCCTGCAGGAACCTTGGTTTTCAGAGGTTTTTGCCGGATGTGTTGCGATGGCCGACGAGGGAACCAGCTAAGGGCTGTGGGGAAACCCTGGTCCGATCGCGGAAGCGGGGAGCTGGCGAATGTCGGGTTTTGCGATCGGAGTCACTGATAAGACGGTCAGTGACTCTAGACGTTGTGTTCCCGGGGAGGGGAAACCCAATAATATGCGGTTTCCAGACCGCAGTAGTCCCCAGGAGATGGGGTTAAACTGACCTGAACGGTCAGCCCGGGTGCCGGGAGGGTTATCCATATATATGGATTCCTGGGGAGGGAGAAATCCAGCAGCAATGCAGTTCCCAAACCGCAGTCATCCCCAGGATGTGGGGACAACTGACAAAATGGTCAACCCGGATGTTGGGAGGGTTCCCCTCCAAGAATGTGATTCTAGAGACACTCCTACAGCAGGAGTTGGGCCAGCGCGGGTCAATGTGAGAGCCTGCGCCAGCAGCACCTTGTTACAGGGCTGCTTCATGGGGTGCCAAGTTATGGCAGGCTAGCCTATTGGAGAGGCTGTGCCAGCAGCACCTTTGTTCAGGGCTGCTTCATGGGAATAGGCAGCTTAGTGGGGATGCCAAGTTTATGGCAGTGTAGCAAATGATGGCAGGCGTGGCCTGTTCATTATGAAAGATGGTAGATTAACAATTGATTTTATAGGGTATTCCCATTTACAGTGATCGTGGGGGATATTTGAGGAGGCATTGCTAGGATAAGGCAATATAACAGTATGATGACAAGAAAGCATTCAAAGAGGACTACTCAGAGTTCACAAACGCTGGTTAGGTATTTGCTAAAATCCACTGTTTAAATCTCAAACTATATTTGAGAAATTGGGCTCCTGTATCCAGTTAAGATTAAGTTGCTATCAAATAGACTTGTAGGACATTGGGATTTACTTTTAACTATTCAATTGGCCATTGACGCTGGCCTGGGCAACAGATTGCAGTCAATAGACTCCTGCAACAGCCTTGTTGATATAAAGCAGGTTTCTATTCATTAGATTAATTGGCAATAGTATAGATGGGATTCAGCTGTGCAAGTAGGAGAACTGTCATCCTGTTAAATGGTAAACTATAAAGTGCCATGTAGGTCATTGTTAACACAACTTGTTATTACCAGCTAAAGTCGCAATGATGGACAAACAGTATTCATTACTGCTCCAGTAGTTGTTAGGTAAATATTTCATTATATTGCAAAATGATGCTATTGGCTCTAAAATGGGAAATGGTGCCAGCAGCTCCTTGTAGCAGGCCTGCTTAATGTCTCCCTCATGTAGGAGGAGAGCATGCCGCGTCAGTATTAGTCTGACGCCGGGTCTGTGGCAAAGTCGGTGTATTGCTGAAGCCGCGCCAGCAGCGCCTTGTAGCAGGGCTGCTTAATGTCTCCCTCATGTAAGATGGGAGCATGCCGGGTCAGTATAATCTAACGCCGCATCTGCGGGTATAGCGTGGAGCATGCCCAAGGGATGAGGGCACATGCCAGACGTACCATGCTTGGTAGCAAGGTTGCCATTCAAACACATATGCAGTGAACACCGCTATCAGGGCAATAGAGCCGGCCGCCAAATCTTCTTTTCAGGTAAGACCTGTGTCATAGGCGATACCTGGAGGACGAAGCACAAGCTATTGAACGAGTAAGGCTTCATAGTTTCGGCGACAACGCACCCCACGTCTTCATCGGCAGTAGCAGTTCACTGAAGCTGGTGGCAGCATGAAAGTTGGCCAGAGGTTCCACGCATATTACCTGTGTTACTCTATAACTAAGGGACCACTTACAATTTGGTAAGATGTACACTTGGTAGAACAATATAAATGATTGAGACATTATCATCTACTTTGAGGGGTCTAACCATGTAAAACTGGACAATACTAGCATTCAAGCAGGTTGTAATTGGGCAGGCTCAGTATAAGGGCCAGGATTGTCTTGCAAGACTGGCTCCGAAATCAGGCCACAGTTGCCGTTCACGGCAGACACTAAATTGTGAATATCATCTCGAGCAGATTGGCTTGACTTACCAATTCTTCACTTATTGGTATCAACTATCTATAGAACCTATGGGCATTGTATGGGTTAAAGAGTGATTGAGCAAAGATGCATATCTACATGCTCAACTTCATATTGATACATTATGATGGTGGCATATGTTAGTCACGTGGGTGCAATCAATTAAAGACCCCTGTAATGGTTACATAATCTCGTTTGCCTCTGGAGAATCATCAAGTATAGGTCAATGACAACACAGAATTGGTGTTGAATCACACCGTATTATGAATCCATGGAACACCAAATATAGATATGTTTGTTTTTTATGCTTATTCACAGGTTGCAAAATATGAGACATAACAGTGGCGAGATATACATTCTCGCTACAAGGAGAAGGAAGGTATTTTATGTCTTCCTGCATCTGCTTCATCAATCGGGGCTTCAAATAAAGTCATTAAGAGCCCATTTTAGGTCCTATTATGCAACGTTGATTCCCGATTAGTTGGGACTAATAATACAAACTTATATGGTTATTTTAAACGTAACTGCTGGTTCAGCCTGAGGCTTGGGAAATCAGCCGTTGCATGATAAATCAAATTAAGTTCTGCAGATTCAATAAACTGCCCTAAGGCTTGGGTTGTTACATCTATCCTTCTATGTGTTCAGAGTGCATGAATAGCACCAAAAAGCAGGATTTTCTTCTTTTCCAGGAGATGAAGAGTTTGTTTAATGCTCATGTTACATTGAAAACGGTATAGATACTGACCTTTGGAGTTCATGTTAAATGATCTTTTGTCAATAATTAAGTTGTATGGCCATTAACTGTGCCAACATGCCTTCTCATTGAATTGACTGTAGCAAACAAGACCTGCTCTGTCGGGTTCACCCCGGATACCAAGTTTATAAGGATATCTTAACACAAGGTTTTCCAGGACCAGTACAATGCCGTATGGGATGTGGACATTTGTGTAAACTATTTCACCAAGGGGCTCCAGCTACATCCTTAACTTTGACCGGAGCTCATTAGGCAGTTATCCTTCTGCCACTGGTTAGCGCAGCAGGTTCAGTCGCTACACAATTGCGACGGTACAGATGATTACATCTGTAAATAATAATATATAATATTTTATGTTTATAAATATTTGAGCAGAGCAGAAGGGGTGTCAGGTCTCAAAATAGTTACAGGCACGCCAGGGGACCTTTGGTAACGTAAGCACACATATATACAGCAATACGTCAAGGTCACCAAGAGCCTTCGAGGTTCTGAACTAGCAATGTTTGTTAGTCACAAAAAACTTAGAAGAACGTATCTGTTCAGGCCACTCCAGATGATAAAACGGAGTTTGCGTTATGTAGGAATTGATTCTGATTCCAGATTGCATTCCACCAGGGCTGCTACAACATCAGCAGCAAGGGTATTTACGTTCTGCTAGACCACATCCTTTTGGCTGCAGCATGGTCCAACGAACGAATCTCCAAACATTTATAATAACCTATTGCTAGACCAAGGGTATTTGTCAACTCTATTTTATGTTCTAGTTATACTTTCCATCCGGGTGAGAGATGTGAATATTATTACTTCATTTAAACAGCATCAGCATGTTTTAAATCTATGTCGTGACTGTATGCATTATGAATGTTTTCCTTCATTTGTCAATGAAGCAGGTGTGATTGTGTCGACTCATTTCTCACGGCATGAAATCACAGAGCTTTGAAGTCTTCACGTAGTCACTCACGTGACTCCGAAGTAAAATAGTATGATTAAATGAGAACTTACCAGTTTGAAGTTTGATCTTTATTTGATGAGGCGTTACGATGAGGGACCAGGTGCCCTCTGCTCCCAACCCTCATAAATGTCATCTGGTAGTTCTAATCTTCTCTTATCTTACTACTATACTTCAGTCACTATTACCTGTGATTTCACACCGCTGCTTTGAAGATTGACGCATGTGCGGCTGGACGGGGTTCTTCACGTAGTCCCTCATCCTAACTCCTCATAAAATAAAGATCAAACTTCAAACTGGTAAGTTCTCATTTAATCTTACTACTTTTATTGAGTTTCATTGCGTTTCCTTTGACTGGCCACTACATATCTGAGAACATCTAGTCTTGGCTCAAAGGATTTGTTCAACGTCAATCCTTATAATAATGTGCAGAAGAAAACTGTAGTGGTAACGTTAAGCTGGGCAGTGTGAACATTCTGCAGGTGTAATCGGAACTGATTCTTGTGGCGTTTTATTCATGAACCACTGTTCTTAAACACGTTTGTTTTATATAATATAGAATACTTTTTATTACCTTCCATCACAGTGAGGTGTCTGGAGGAGAGTCACTGTGACGGGTGTTTGTGTTAAATTGTGTTAATTGTGTGTGTTGTTGCTTTTTTACTGTTATGACTGCATGGTAGCGGAATTTTGTTCAAACTTGTTTTGAATGACAAATAAAGAAAATTCTAATAAGGGTATGTCACCGCCAAAAATCTATTCTGGGCAGCTTAATATTTTACATTTTGAGTGAACTATCCCCTCTCCCATCTTTCCCCCACATCCACCCTTCTATTTCTCCCCCTCCCCCACCGCTCTCCAACCTGGCACCAATTTTGCCCCCCCCCCACCCCCCTCTTGCTTTCCACCCACATTCCCCCCTCTAGCTTCACAATTCGCAACCCCTCATTGAATTCTGACCCGAAACGTCACCTATCCGTGTTCTTCAGAGGTGCTGCCTGGCACGCTGAGCTATAGACTATAGACAATAGGTGCAGGAGTAGGCCATTCTGCCCTTCGAGCCAGCACCGCCATTCAATGTGATCATGGCTGATCATCCCCAATCAGTACCCCGTTCCTGCCTTCTCCCCATATCCCCTGACTCCACTATTTTCAAGAGACCTATCTAGCTCTCTCTTGAAAGCATTCAAAGAACCTGCCTCCACCGCCCTCTGAGGCAGAGAATTCCACAGACTCACCATTCTCTGTGAGAAAAGGTGTTTCCTCGTCTCCTTTCTAAATGGCTTACTCCTTATTCTTAACTGTGGCCCCCTGTGACGAGGTATGAAGAAGGAT
This sequence comes from Okamejei kenojei, assembly GCA_035221665.1. NCBI lineage: Eukaryota > Metazoa > Chordata > Chondrichthyes > Rajiformes > Rajidae > Okamejei > Okamejei kenojei. The sequence goes on along the minus strand of CM069169.1, from coordinate 8,578,717 downwards.
CCTGACCCGAGACGTCACCTATTTATGTTCTACAGAGATGCTGCCTGACCCGCTGAGTTACTCCAGAAATTTGTGTCCTTTTTCTGTGGAAAAGGTAATCGGAAAAATAACACAAATCTACAGTAATGCAAGAGATGTCCCACAGCGTTCCCTTGTTGAGGTAGGATTAGGCTTGTGTGGGCTGCTTCAAGAGCCTGATCGTTTAGTTTAGAGATCAGCATTTAGAGATACAGAATGGTAACAGGCCCTTGGCTCACCAAATCTATGCCAACCACCGATCACCCATTCACACTAGTCCCAAGTTATCCCACTTTGTTACCCCACCCCCGCTCACGAGGGCACAAATTATTTTTTTAACCAAGGCCAATTAACCTACAAACGCGCACACATCTTTGGGATTTGGGAGAAAACCGGGAGCACCCGGAGAAAGCCCACGCGGTCCTCAGCGAGAATGTGCAAGCCCCACACAGACAGCGCCCGAGGTCAGAATTAAACCTGGATCTCTGGCGCTGTGAGGCAGCAGCTCTACCGCTGTGCCACCACCATGATGGTTGTAGGAAAGAAGGCCTCAGAGGGCGGTGGAGGCCGGTTCTCTGGATACTTCCAAGAGAGAGCTAGATAGGGCTCTTAAAGATAGCAGAGTCAGGGGATATGGGGAGAAGGCAGGAACGGGGTACTGATTGGGGATGATCAGCCATGATCACATTGAATGGCAGTGCTAGCTCGAAGGGCCGAATGGCCTACTCCTGCACCTATTGTCTACTGTCAGAGATCCCAGCTCAACCATCTCGGAGGAACACTGTCCTAGGCTCATGTTCATAAATAATACTGAACCTGGTGTTGTGGAACATGAGGCCTCTGCACCTCCTGCCTGATGGTACTCTCCCGTTCAATACATATGTATATGTATAATACATGTATGTGTATAATAGCATTATACAATCATACAGCACAGATTCAAGCCCTTCAACCCACGTTTTCGGTGCTGACCCACTTCACTATTTGTCCACACTTGAATTGTGCAGTTGAGTCAGTATTTTCAGAATGCTGGCACAGCATCAATGACTCAATGACTGAACTTGTTGCAGCTTTGTGTGCCTGATGTCACAATTCGAGCCAGGCTGGTTTTCCCCTCTTGTAGAACGATGTTGATTGTGGGTTGTGGTCGATTCCAGTCCTTTAATTAGTGTCTCGTATTATTTCCTCACACAGTTGAAAACATTGGCGTCACAGTCTCGTTACCCTCGCTAAGAGTGAAGGGTAAGTATTAAATGTGAACATTTTTCAACAAACTATAAACACTGTTGCTGAAGGTAAACAAAAATGCTGGAGAAACTCAGCAGGTGAGGCAGCATCTATGGAGCGAAGGAATAGTTTCTGGTCTTGACATGAGCTTGACTGTCGATGGTTCGCTTCCCTTGTCCCGTAATTTCCCCCTTGGAAGAAGCAATATTTTTCTCTCTATCTAACCAAGCAACTTTCTGAAGAAGAGACCCGATCAGAAACATTGTCTGAAGAAGGGTCTCGACCCAAAACATCACCCTTTCCTTCTCTCCAGAGATGCTGCCTGACCCGCAGAGTTACCCCAGCACTCGCATTGTGTCTATCCACACTGCATGTCCAAGTTCTCCAGAGCTGCTGCCTGACCCGCTGAGTCACTCCAGTATTTTGTTGCCTTTCCAAACAAATCTCGACCCAACCCGTAAACTATCCTTGATCAAGATTCAAGTGAACAGGTTGATGCAATGTGGACTCTTGAGTGAAGTTTATGGACAAACGTTCTGAGGTGGTTTTGAAACGTTGCAGTGATGTGCGATGATTTGATTCCAGGTTCGTGTGAATGGAAGGCAGCTGGCAAGTCCACACCAGTTCGTTTGAATCCAGGTGAGCACTTAACACAATCATGACGGGACACGCAGCATCTCTGGATCGAAGGAGTGGGTGACATTTTGGGTCGAGACCCTTCTTCAGTCTCGACCCGAAACGTCACCCATTCCTTCTCTCCAGAGATGCTGCCCGTCCCGTTGAGTTACTCCAGTATTTTTTTGTGTCTATCTTCGGCTTAAGCCAGCATCTGCAGTTCCTTCCTAACATAATTGTGACCTTTTCCTGCTTGTGAAGTGAGAAGCTTAAAAACCTCTGTACAAAATATCTGGATATCACAAGAAAATGAAAATTAAAAAATGTAATGTTATTTAATAACAATAATAAGAAGAATAAATACTTTATCGATCCCTTCAGGGAATTTCAGAAATGTTTTAACTTAAATGACACCCGGCTTTTAACTCTCTGTGCAAATCCTTGGCTTTGTACCTGAAAACCCTGTGAAACCCCAGGTTCCTTTAAAGCAAACTCACGAAGTTTGTTGTGGTCAATCCTTCTGTCCTGCAGAATTTTTCCTGGTTACTGGCTCTCTCCACACTCAACATAAAAGAGCATTAAAACTATATCCTGTCTATTTTTAGAAAGGGATATTGCAACTTGTTCGTTGCTGGGTGAAACTAGACAGGACAAGTTCCACATCTGTGTCACACTTAACTCTGTCGGGAGGAACTGCAGATGCTGGTTTACACCGAAGATAGATTCAAAGTGCTGGAGTAACTCAGCGGGTCAGGCAGCATCTCTGGAGAAAAAGAGTATGTGACGCTCGGGTTCTCCAGTCTGAAGAAGGGTTCCAACCCGAAACATCGCCCATCCATTTTCTCCAGAGATGCTGCCTGACCCGCTGAGTTACTCCAGCACTTTGTGTCTACCTCTAAGCTGTATTTGAGGTGTTGATAGGAAGGTCAATTGGCCATGTAAACTGGCCCTGGTAGGTGTGAGAGAATCGGGAGAGATTTATGAGTTTGTGAAAGTGAATGGGACTGCAAGGAACTAAATGGGGGCTGGAAATGAAAAGATAGCTCCAAGAGTCAACATAGATTCGAAGGGCCGAAGGGCTTCCTATGTCAAATGGAAAATTATGGAAAATAGATCAGCATTTTGAACAATATACTCACAAATGTATAAAATCTAATCGGGATAACCAGGCAATGGTTTTTCACCCAAAGAGTTGTGAATCTGTGGAATTCTCTGCTACAGAAGGCAGTGGAGGCCAATAAACTGAATGTTTTCAAGAGAGAGTTAGATTTAGCTCTTGGGGCTAAAGGAATGAAGGGATATGGGGAGAAAGAAGGAACGGGGTACTGATTGTGGATGATCAGCCATGATGGGGTGGGAGATTGCAACCTTCACGTGGTCCGCCCTGTCTCAACCAATGCAATCAACTCCACGTGCACAATCAAATAAGATCAAATAGAACAAGTTGTCCTACAACTTTAGGCTGTGCACGCCATAGGCAAGAAGAAGATCAGCCATGATCATATTGAATGGTGGTGCTGGCTCGAAGGGCCGAATGGCCTACTCCTACGCCTATTTCTCTATGTTTCTATGTTGCAATGTCTTTTTTTAACCTCTGTGTGTAATTGGGCTATTTATATCAATGATGCAGCTGCGATGTTCTTTCTGAATGGCAGGAAAAGATATCTTTGTTCTGATATTTTTCTCTCTTTCCCTTCCAGCCACAAAGCAAGACGCCAGACTGTGCGGTATGTCAATCTTCATTTGTGTTTGTATTTGAAGATTTCTGTCCATTCAGTTCAGAGTTAAAGATTTTCATGACATTCTCACAGGGTTAAGATTTTCAATCAACATCATCTTAGTCAATAAACCATTTCAAATTTTTTTTTTCCCCTAATACTCTATTTCATCAATATTTCCAGCATCAAAGCCAATTATTCTGCACACACATCGCTGTTTCTCATTTAACAAGGAAGCAATTTGACTGATGGAAATCTGTAGGAGATGGTCAGAACTATAAGATGATGAAAGGAAAAGCACTTTCATGTTATTCCTTCCTGTTATGAAGGATGAGAGGGGATCTTATTGAAACATATATGATTATTAAGGGTTTGGACACGCTAGAGGCAGGAAACATGTTCCTGATGTTGGTGGAGTCCAGAACCAGGGGCCACAGTTTAAGAATAAGGGGTAAGCCATTTAGAAGGGAGATGAGGAAATACATTTTCTCACAGAGAGTTGTGAGTCTGTGGAATTCTCTGCCTCAGAGGGTGGTGGAGGCCGGTTCTCTGGATGCCTTCAAGAGAGAGTTAGATAGAGCTCTTAAAATAGCAGAGTCAAGGGATATGGGGAGAAGGCAGGAACGAGGTACTGATTGGGGATGATCAGCCATTATCGCGTTGAATGGCGGTGCTGGCTCAAAGGGCTAAATGGCCTACTCCTGCACCTATTGTCTATTGTCCAATATTGATATGTGGTGCTTGCCGGCTGTAGCTCTGTGAATATCTATTAAAAGATGATTGCCTGTAAAAAGTCTGAAGTAATTCAACAGGTCAGGCTGTATCGCTGTGGAACATAGATAGGGGACATGTTCAAGTCAAGACCTTTCTTCAGACTGACTGCGAGGGCTGGGCCAAAGAAAGTGAGAAGATTAAATCCTATCCAATTACCCAGCAATGAACTACCAATGCTACCCCTTCAGAAAAATACACGGGGTAGAGTTATGTTTAAGAAAGAACTGCAGATGCTGGAAAAATATACGGTAGACAAAAATCCTGGAGAAAGGATTCGACCTAAGGTCTCGACCCGAAACGTCACCTATTCCTTTGCTCCATAGATGCTGCCTCACCCGCTGAGTTTCTCCAGCATTTTTGTCTACCAGGGTATAGTTATAACGTGTTTCGCTGTCTCCACTCGTGCAATCCAACCCGAAGCATCAACTTTCCATGTTCTCCAGGGATGCTCAACGCATTCCCAGTACCGCCAGGAGAGTCAACACAGAGTTTGTGTTCACGACAGCAGAGTGGGAGTGGGATAATATGCCTAGCATGACTGTCCTGGAGACGATGCACAGCCAAAGGGCCAGGACTATCCATCCCACCTTCCAGTTCTTCACCTGATAGCACTTCAGTCAAGAACTGTCAGAGAGGCACTGAGAAAGTTGTGACCACTGCCCAGTCCATCATCGGCTCTGACCTCCCCACCATCGAGGGGATCTATATCGTAGTCGCTGCCTCAAAAACGCTGCCAACATCATCAAGGACCCACACCGTCCTGGCCACACATTCATCTCTCCGTTGCCATCGGGTAGAAGGTACAGGAGCTTGAAATCTGGCACATCCAGGTTCGGGAACAGCTTCTTCCCCCTCAGCCATCAGACTATTAAACATAACATCAAACAAATTCTGAACTATAACAGCCTATTGCACGTTATCCGTTTATTTCTATGTATATATCTGGTCTATGGTATATGGACACTGATATATGGTATATGAACGGGGTACTGATTGGGGATGATCAACCATGATCACATTGAATGGCGGTGCTGGCTCGAAGGGCCGAATGGCCTACTCCTGCACCTATTGTCTATTGTCCATTGACACACTGATCTGTTCTGTATTTATGCCTACAATATTCTGTTCTGCCTCAGCAAGCAAGAATTTCATTGTCCTATCTGGGACACATGACAATAAACTCACTTGACTTGACTTGACTTGACGATGGGGAAGCACCTGTGGCTTCACTAACCTGAGGCATTATAGACAAACTCAAGACAGCAATTTAGTGCTTCTACTCAGATCTACACAGCACAGAAGCAGGCCGTACGGTGCAACCAGTCCGTGCCTGCCAGCTAGCGCATCCTTTGGGATGTGGGAGAAAATTGGAACGTCCCGAGATAATGTGCAAGCTCATAGAGCAGAGAATTGGGCCCCAGAAACGCTGTCCAAGATGCCCCATCCAAGCTAGTCCCAACTGCAAACATTTGTCCCATTGACGGACGTTGGTCTCTTGGTTTAATCTCAGAGTTTGGCACATATTTACACTGTCCTGGCCTGTCAGCCTACATGTGTTCCTCAAGTCTTTGGATTGAGAATTGAATCCACAAACTTCTAACTCATACAAGCAAGATACAGGTACAACTTGTGTAGGAAGGAACTGCAGATACTGGTTTACACCAAAAATAGACACAAAATGCTGGAGTAACTAAGCAGGACAGGCAGCACCTCTCTCTGTCCCTCATCGCCCTGCTAGTTTCATTGTTCGTATCACTTCGTTATCACCTCTTCCACAGCCAACAATGGACCATTGTGGGCTCAACCTTTAATTGGTCATCGGTGCCGGCTCTTGATTTGTTCTGAACAGTTTCCTACCTCTATGAACATAACACAACATATATACGCAAGCAACAACGGTACACGTGACAATAAGCTAAACCTCTCCCCTAACTCTCAGCCTGAAGAAGGGTCTCGACCCTTCTTTTTCTGTCGTATGTCTTTTAGACCTGCAGCTCCGTTGAGGCTAGCCAGGCCAACGTGTCATCGTCCAGGTCAATCAGACCTCGTTCACCATTCAGTGGCTGGTGTTTGGGGCAACTGGTGACTATGTGCACCACTGTCTGTGTTGGGTCCCCACATTCGCAGGAGGTGCTGTCCACGAGGCCCCACCTCTTCATCGCTAGCCGAAATGTCTCGACCCGAAATGTCACCTATTCCTTTTCTCCAGAGTTGCTGCCACCGAGTTACTCCGGCATTTTGCGGCCATCTACAGCTTTGCCCTTCAGCCCCTGCTTTCCCCGGCCCAGCACTTTATCCAGCGTTCCTTGTATTTCAGCAACGGACAAGGTGGCGTTACTGATTGGGAATATGAGCTACGTCAACCATCCCAGACTGGTGGCGACCATGATGGATGTCTTTGAGCTGTCGAATCTGCTGCAACAACTGGACTTCCGGGTGGTTTCCCTGCTGGACCTGACGAAAGAGGAGATGCAAAGTGCGGTGAAACAGTTCCTTCAACTCCTGGACAACGGTGTGTATGGTGAGTGGACACCAGGGACCACGCATTCAGATGCCGTGCATGATCCATGTCAACACGAAAAATGTTTCAATGTTTTAAGGATAAGGGGGAATTCCTTTAGGACCGAGATGAGGAAAACATTTTTCACACAGAGAGTGGTGAGTCTCTGGAATTCTCTGCCACAGAAGGTTGTTGAGGCCAGTTCATTGGCTATATTTAAGAGGGAGTTAGAGGGAGTTAGATGTGGCCCTTGTGGCTAAAGGGATCAGGGGGTATGGAGAGAAGGCAGGTACAGGATACTGAATTGAATGATCAGCCATGATAATATGAATGGCGGTGCAGGCTTGAAGGGCTGAATGGCCTACTCCTGCACCTATTTTCTATGTTTCTATGTTTCTTAATGTAAGCTTCCTATGAATAGAACTATTTAATAGAGTCAGAATTCATTTGGTACTTATTCCTGATCACCCATACCTCACGGTTCTATGTTTTTTTCCTATGTCTTCGTAAGTTGATGTCCATAAGGCCAAACAAGTCTACTCCGCCATTCAATCATGGCTGATCTATCTTCCCTACTTAACCCCAACCCTCTCCCCATAACCCCTGACGCCCGTACTAATCGAGAATCTATCTACTGGAAGAGAGAAATGCAGATGCTGGTTTAAATCAAAGGTAGACACAAAATGTTGGAGTAACTCAGCGGGTGAGGCAGCATCTCTGAAGAGAAGGAATGGCCGATGTTTCGGGTCGACACCCGAAACATCTGAAGAAGGGTCTCGACCTGAAACGTCGCCCATTCCTTCTCTCCAGAGATGCTGCCTCACCCGCTGAGTTACTCCAGCATTTTGTGTCTAGCATTGATCTACCGTATCTCTGCCTTAAAAATATCCACAAACTTGGGCTCTGCAAATTAATCCCACAGATTCACCACCCTTATCTTAAAGTGAGCTTATCAAAACCTCAATTTTGAAACACTTTGAACTATGGCCACTACCTGCTTTTGAGGAGAAGACACAAGGCCTCAACTCTAACCTTGCTGATATTTAAGAGTTCAAATGTATTCTTGGTCTGCAAGTTAATACACAGTCCAAATCTATTCATAGATTAGCTAATCCTACCATGATTTGCATTGTTTTCTGATGCTCAAGAATAGCGTCAAACTCATGTTGTCACCCACTACCACAAAATGTAGACTCTCATTATCTTGCATTTGGATTAATGTAGTATTTTACAATTAGCGATACAGAACGATAACAGGCTCTTCTGTCCACGGAGTCCATGCCCACCATCAACTGTTCAATCTAGTTCCAAATGCATCAATTTTCTAAGCATTAGGGGTAATTTACAGGGGGCCTACTGATTTGCACGTCTTTGGAATGTGTGGGGAAACCGGAACATCCAGAGGATTTCCACGCAGTCACAGGGAGCAAGTCATGCAAACTCCACGCAAGCAGCACCCCAGGTCAGGATGTGAGGCAGTGGCTCCACCAGCTGCACCCCTCTGTCACCCTGTGCCTGACATTTACTGATAATAAAGTTAAAGGGAAGGGCAGTTAAAGGGAAAGCGTCATCATTTATTCATTATTATTCATTTATAGCGCAGTTGGGATCAAATGTTGTACTTAGCTGATCTATTAATATTCTGAAGAAGAGATTTGACCCGAAACGTCACCTATCCATGATCTCCGGAGATGCTGCTTGACCAGCTGTGTTACTCCAGCATCTTGTGTCTTCCCCATTAATATACAGCCTGTGGTAATCCCCAAAGGTTCTCAATTGCAGATTCATGTTCTTTAGTTTGTTTAAATCGTGTTAAAGATTTACAAGAAAACATAACGATGTTTGAAAGAAGGAAAGAGTATAACCATATAACCATATAACAATTACAGCACGGAAACAGGCCCTTCCAGTCCGTGCCGACCATTTGTATAGATGGTGTTTGATTGCTCTTGCGGTAGGAACACGATGGGCTGATTGGCCTTGTTTTGTTCATAAGTGATAGGAGTAGAATTAGGCCATTCGGCCCCTCAAGGCTGATCTATCTCTCCCTCCTAACCCCATTACCCCGGCCTTCTCCCAGTAACCATTGACACCCACATTTGTGCCACATTTAAACAATTCTCTCTGTGTTAAAATCGATAAGAATGACAGATCTTGCAGCTGAGCATTGAGGGTTGATGCACTAGGATTGTCTCACCTAATATCTCCACCCATTCTGCTGATGATTGAAACTTAAACTGCAGGTCTTCATCCAGAAGGGTGCAGAGTTGGGGGTGGGATTCTGGTGGCACCTTCCTATGTGTTAAAGAAGGAACTGCAGATGCTGGAAAATCGAGGGTATACAAAATGCGGGAGAAACTCAGCGGGTGCAGCAGCATCTATGGAGCGAAGGAGATGGGCAACGTTTCGGACCAAAACCCTTCTTCAGACTGATTGGGGGGGGGGGGGGGGGGGGGGGGGGGGAGGAGAGGCGGGGGGCTAATCGCATCTTCCTAACTTGGATTTATAAAGTGAGAAGCAAACAGGTTGAGACAATCTTCTATTTTACCAGTGGCATCGCCTTGTTAAATTAAATGACCCAAAGCCCAAAATAAAATAGCACCACAGGAACACCGTGTGAATGGATTAACCATGCAGATAATAACAGCGCAAATCAGTCATTCTCAGTGCTTTCAGCGAACAGGAAGACACTGGGGGAACAGACTGGCCATTTCAGAGGCCGGGACTTGGGGTGGGATAGTCAAGTGGACGATATAGTTACTGTGCTCCAACCAAACCCAACCACCAGTGGAAGTGGACGGACTAGAGAGTTTAGAGATACAGCATGGAAACAGGCCCTTCGGTCCACCGAGTCCGCACCAACCAGCGATCCCCGCAAAATTAAGGGGTTGGCCACTTAGGACTGAGATGAGGAAAAACGTTTTTACGCAGAGAAATGTGAATCTGTGCAATTCTCTGCCACAGAAGGCAGTGGAGGCTGATTCACTGGATGTTTTCAAGAGAGAGTTGGATAGAGCTCTTAAGGCTAATGGAATCAAGGGATATGGGGAGAAAGCGGGAACGGGGTACCGATTTTGGATGATCAATAATGATCACATTGAATGGCAGTGCTGGCTCGAAGGGCCGAATGGCCTACTCCTGCACCTATTTTCTATTTTTCTTTGTAAGAGTCAAGCGCTTTCCATTGTCATATGGTATCAATACAGAGCAATGGAATTCTTACTTGCAACAGCGTAACAGGTCTGTAAATAGACATAAAATGTTGGAGTAACTCAGCAGGACAGGCAGCATCCCTGGAGAGAAGGAATGGGTGACGTTTCGGGTCGAGTGCAGGTCTGTAAACACAGTACAACATAATAATACATTATTAGTGCAATACACAAGGCCAAAGGCCCTTGTGCAACCAGGACAGTTGTCCCCACTTAGCTTTCAATGCCCATCAACATTCACACACAAACACCATCACCATGGCTCAAGGATCAATTCTGGCTGATAGCTTAGTTTAAAATGCTGCACGGATATAAAGTAATCCTCGAAGAGCAGGAAGATTAACAATTAAGAGAAGGAAAAGAGCCATCTTCTACTGGCAATGCAGTTTGATTTGATTTAATTTGTTGTCATTGTCTTCAATGAAGACAACAAAATAATTTTTCCCTTACAGTCATACAAAAAAAACCACAAAAACACAGAACAGGATAGTCCACAACACAAACATCCCCACAGCGGCACCAAAGTTCCCCACTGTGAGGGAAGGAACCAAAGTCCAGTCAACCTCCTCGCCGATGTTCCCCAATGTTCACCCGTGGTCGGGGCCTCCCGAGCATCCCGTAGTCGTCGCCACGGGCGGCCCGATGATCAGGCCCTCTCGCCGGGAACGATGGAACCCCGACGTCGAACGGGAGAACATCCTCAGCGGCCTTGACCTGTGAATCGGTCACCTCCCACCGGACTCCGCGGCTCCCGATCTCCACAGGCCGCGCTTGGCGGAGATTCACGCTGGCGACCCTCGGCAAAGGGTCCCAGGACTCCGCGATGTTGAGGTCAGCGCCGCCCGCGTTGGGAGCTCTGCACCCACAGCTCCGCCATGTTGGAGCAGCGGCCCAGCACTCTGGAGCTCCAAGCTCCGGCGATCCCAGGAAGGTCTCGCCCGCTCCGCGATGTTTCCAGCGCCTCGCCGCTGCCGCTGCTGAAGCTCTGGTCCGGTCCCGGCAGGAAAGGCCGCGCCAATCCAGCTGGTAGGCCGCGACGGGGGGGGGGGGGGCGAGGACGTGACTCGGATAATAGCCGCATCCTCGCCAGGAAGTGACTAAAGGACGGTTTCCCCCTTACCCTACCCGCTTCCCCCCACATAAAATACCGGAAAAACACTCTAAACATAACAAAATTAAAAAAGACAGCCAGACCGTGGGCGGAGGCAGCTAGCAACAGCGCCACCGGATGTCCAGTTGAGCTGTTGGGAGCTTACAGTGGAATATTAGCAAGCTTTAGATATTGTGTCCTTTCCAGGGCAGCTGCTGTAATGGATGCTTGGCCCCGAGCAGGTGGCCTGGGCCTTCTGTTGTGCTGTGAGTCCTGGCTTTGTTTTAAGAACGCATTTAAAGCTGAACTTTCAAACCCTACTTCTGAGAATTGTTCACAAACTCCAGGCGCACGCCAAGTCGCAGCATTAAAAGACTTCTGAAGTTAGACACAAAGTGCTGGAGTAATTCAGCGGGCCAGGCAGCATCTCTGGAGCAAATGGATGGGTGACGTTTTGGGTTTGACGGAGAGAGACCTAAAAAGACTGCTCCATGGCAGGGTGCACATCATACGGGTGTGATATTAAACGTAGGTTCACGAGGTTAATTCCCGGGATGGCGAGACTGTCATATGTTGATAGAATGGAGCGGCTGGGCTTGTATACTCTGGAATTTAGGATGAGCGGGGATCTTATTGAAACATATAAGACTATTAAGGGATTGGAGGCAGGAAACATGTTCCCGATGTTGGGGGAGTCCAGAACTAGGGGCCACAGTTTAAGAATAAGAGGTAGGCCATTTAGAACGGAGATGAGGAAAAACGTTTTTACCCTGAGAGTTGTGAATCTGTGGAATTCGCTGCCTCAGAAAGCAGTGGAGGCCAATTCTCTGGATGCTTTCAAGAGAGAGTTAGATAGAGCTCTTAAGGATAGCGGAGTCAGGGGGTATGGTGAGAAGGCAGGAACGGGGTACTGAATGTGGATGATCAGCCAAGATCACGGTGAATGGTAGTGCTGGCTCAAAGGGCCAAATGGCCTACTCCTGCACCTATTGTCTATTGTCTAGTGTCTAAACTGAGATTCTACCTTTTGCTTGCAGAAGATCCTATTGGGAATTAGGATGGTGAATTTTTCATTAGAGTCCTGGCCAATATTTATGCTTCAACTAGTTGTACGAAGATAGATTATTTATTCAAAATGCTCTTCATTAAACCCTGCAGTCAATGCCGTAACTACATTTGAAAATAGCTTTTTTGACGTTCGAAGCCTGTAAAAGCTGATAGAGGTACTGTACATTTCAGTCCGCCTTGTGGTAGTCTGTTATCAATAAAGACTTATGTTTGTGCATTAATATTGTGCCAGTCATCTAACTGTACCTTGGCAGCATGGTGGCGCAGTGGTAGAATTGCTGCCTTACAATGCTGGAGACCCGGGTTCGTTCCCGACTACGGGTGCTCTCTACGGAGTTTGTGCATTCTCCCCGTGACTTGCGTGGGTTTTCTCCGAGATCTTCTGTTTCCTCCCACACTCCAAAGGCGTACAAGTTTTGTAGGTTAATTGGCTTGGTAAATTGGCCCTAGTGTATGTGGGACAGTGTTAATGTGCGGGGATCGCTGGTCGGTGCGGACCCGGTGGGCCAAAGGGCCTGTTTCCGCGCTGTACCTATAAATTAAACTAAACTAAACTACTGTAGTGTTGCCTTAGCCTATGTTTTGTGCTCTAGTCTTTAAAGCTGGATGTTTTCTGCCTCAGAAGTGAAAGTGCTCTAGGCTAAGCTGATACCCACTAGATTTATGGCAAGAGTGGGCTAGCACAATGGTGCAGTGGGCGGTAGAATCGCCCAATGCCAGGATCGATCCTGACCACGGGTGCTGTCTGCACGGCGTTTGTACGTTCTCCCCGTGACTGCGGGGGTTTTCTCCGGTGCTCCGGTTTTTTCCCACATTCCAAAGACGTGCGGGTTTGTGGATTAATTAGCCTTTGTAAACCACCCCTAGTGTGTAGGGGAGAACTGGTGTGCCGGGGATCGCTGGTCAGCGCGGACTCAGTGGGCCGAGAGGCCTGTCTCCATGCTGTGTCCCTAAACTAAACTAATCCAAACCGCACAGCCACGACGTTCTTGAGGAACCTTCATCGCGACTTCTCCCGACGGAATATTGAAGAATAATTGGGTGATGCTTTGATTCTAGCTCGCTCCAAGTGAGGACCGGAGAAAGGGTACACTGTGGTCCTCACTGCCACCCAGGGGGACTGAGACTACGCCCTTGTTGTGCTGTGTCAGCGTTGAGGCATGTGCAGCCAGGCCTGAGGCACATGCTGCTGGGGTTACACGGCTGGTGACAAACAGTCCATTAACCTCACTTCAAGGGATGTACACATACCTCTCTATGTATAGTAATGTGCCCAATGGAAAAGGAGAGAAACAGATGGAGGGGCTTTGACGCAGAGCTTGAGGTGACTTTCCAAGAAGTCTGTGGGCTGAGTCATAGTCTAAAATTGCCGGCGTGATGTATTGATATTGATCCGCAGATTAGAAATAGAGGCTTGCCATTTCAACACGCCATGGCAAGTCGCTGGTTGCGTTGGTAAGGATTCATGATTAGGAAATAAATGTCTAGCGAGGTAAACAAGATGGGGAGTCAGGAGATAGAGACATAGATGCAGGAGGCCATTCGGCCCTTCCAGCCAGCACCGCCATTCATTGCGATCATGGCTGATCATCCCCTATCCAAGAGCGGAACTAGCTAAAAAAACATGGAGGGGACGGGGGACACAAATCTCTGGCGGTCGCGCGCGCATGCGCGCGCTCACCCACACGTGCATGCGCGCACTCACCCACACGTGCATGCGCGCACTCACCCACACGTGCATGCGCGCACTCACCCACATCATGTCCCGCCCCCATTACCTGCTGACCAACGTCTCCCTCGTCCAATCGACGCCCTCGATCAGCAGAACCACCTCCACTGTCTCGCGGAAAGCGGAGACTTTTAAATCCGGTTCACAAAAACTTGGGGGGGATGTCCCCCGCCTCTCAAAACATGGAGGGGACGTGTCCCCTTTGGCCCCCCACCCCCGGGTTTTCCGCCCCTGCCCCTATCAATAACCCGTGCCTGCCTTCTCCCCATATCCCTTGACTCCACTATCGCCTAGAGCTCTATCTAACTCTCTCTTAAAGCCATCCAGTGGCTTGGCCTCCACTGCCCTCTGTGGCACGGAATTCCATAAATTCACAACTCTCTGGGTGAAAAAGTTTTTTCTCACCTCAGTCTTAAATGACCTCCCCTTTATTCTAAGACTGTGGCCCCTGGTTCTGGACTCGCCCAACATTGGGAAAAAATTTTCTGCATCTAGCTTGTCCAGTCCTTTTATTATTGTATATGTTTCGATAAGATCCCCCCTCATCCTTCTAAACTCCAGTGAATACAAGCCTAGTCTTTTCAATCTTTCCTCATATGACAGTCCCGCCAAATGGAAATGTCAGTCTGAAGAAGGGTCTCGACCCAAAACTTCACCTATTCCTTTTGTCCAGAGATGCTGTCTGGCCCGCTGAGTTACTCCACCTTTTTGAATCTATCTTCCATAAAAAAAAGTTACTGCACAGGAACAGGCCCTTCGGCCCTCCATGTCCATGCTGAACAAGATGCCACGATAAACTAATCTCCTCTGCCTGCATCTGATGTGCATCCCTCCAGTCCCTTCATGCCTATATGCCCATCTAAAAGCCTCTTAAACACCACTATCGTATCTGCCTCCACCACCAGCCTGGCAGCATATTGCAGGCACCCACCCCTAGGTCAAAGACATTTGCCCCACACATCTCTTTTGAAGTTTGCCCTTTCATCTTAAAGCCACGCCGTCTAATCATTGACGAGTCCACCATGGGGGGAAAAGGTTCAGACCGTCTATCTTCACCAGTTGGACAAGGATGCAAAGGTATTACATTTCCCATTTAAAACCAAACATGGCAAAACAGACAAGATATTGCACTTTATGGATTAAAAAGGAACTGCAGGTGCGGTTTATACCACCGGTAGATACAAAGTGCTGGAGTAACTCAGCGGGTCAGGCAGCATCTGGAGAATATGAATAGGAGACATTTCGGGTCGGGACCCTTCTTCAATCTGGAGAAACATCTTAACCTAAAATGTCACCTATCCGTTTGAATCAATGAATATGTTTTTTGGCCAAGTATGTTCACATACAAGGAATTTGCCTTGGTGCTGCACTCGCAAGTGACAAGATGACATAGAGAGACAATTAAGAATGACACATCAAACATTAGACATTAATAATAAAACATTATCTATTAAACATGTGAATTAAATAAAATACCAGAGCAAAAGGAGGCTACAGATTTTTGGTTATTGCGTAGAGCTACTACTCATGGGGAAAAAAGCTGTTTTTCTGTCTGGCTGTGGCGGCTTGGACAGTCCGGAGTTGCCTTCCAGAGGGAAGTGATGCAAAGAGTTTGTGGCCAGGGTGAGAGGGGTCAGGGATGATCTTACCCGTTTTTCACCAGAGATGCTGTCTGACCCGCTGAGTTACTCCAGCATTTTGTGTCTGCCTGTGATGTGGCACATACAATGTATTTTCTCAATTCTGGATACTCTGGATGCTGATGTTGTGATGGAGATGGTGGCAGCCAATTTTCGCACAGCACATCTGGACAACAGCAAGCCTAAAACACCTATGAAGCTGCCAGAATATTTCACCACTTTAAAGACGCCACAAAAATAAACAGATATAGTCCCCAAATGGAGCCAACACCTCACTAATTTTTAATCGTGACTTTCGGGACATGATGTTAACACAAAGCCAGCACTTGGTGTTCATTCCTTGAAATGTCGGCTTACAGAGGAGTTTTAGAAGGCAAAGATTCACCCATCATCATTTTTTTTTTTCCCCCAAAAAAAAACTTATTCAGATAAAAAAAAATACAATGCAAGAACTGCACGACAACCTTCAGACAGTCTCAGCGTCTATTCTTTCATTAGTGTTGTACTCAGCAGTAACTATTCTTGTATCAGGCATGGGTGATGTTTTGGGTCAAGACCCTTCTTCAGAACCTGAACATGAAACGTCACCCATTCCTTCTCTCCAGAGATGCTGCCTGTCCCTCTGAGTTACTCCAGCTGTCTGTCTGTCTTAAGAATAAGGAGTAAGCCATTTAGAACGGAGTCGAGGAAACACTTTTTCTCACAAAGAGTGGTGAGTCTGTGGAATTCTGTGCCTCAGAGGGCGGTGGAGGCAGGTTCTCTGGATGCTTTCAAGAGAGCTAGATAGGGCTCTTAAAAATAGCAGAGGCAGGGCATACGGGGAGAAGGCAGGAAGGGGGTACTGATTGGGGATGATCAGCCATGATCACATTGAATGGCGGTGCTGGCTCGAAGGGCCGAATGGCCTACTCCTGCACCTATTGTCTATTGTCTTCGGTTTAAACCAGCATCTGCGGTTCCTTCTTACACTTATATCAGGCATCCTTGCCATTCTTCATAAGTTCACATTTGTAAGTGATAGGAGCAGAATTAGGCCATTTGGCCCATCAAGTCTACTCTGCCATTCAATCATGGCTGATTTATCTCTCCATCTTAATCCCATTCTCGTGCCTACTCCCCATAACCCCTGACATCCCCGGCCTCTGTCCCTAGACTGTGGACCTCCCCCACAGAGCCTTGGTGTTGGCTGCACCGAGCTTCAGTGCGTCCCTCAGCACGTACCCCTGCAGTCTGGAGCGGGCTAGTCAGCAACATCCCCCGACGGACATCTCGCTCCGCTGGGTGACCACAAATATTTCAGGCAGACCAAAGAGCGTCTTTCGCCAAGTTGATGATCTTCCAGCAGCACTCGATGTCCAAAGACTTGGTGAGATGCAACTAAGTAGATGGCAGTGCCTCAACCAATGCTGTAAGGCCACAAGGGCCCCTTCCATCCTTATCGAGGGGATGCTAGCCTTCTCTCCCTTCATACGTAATGCTAATGTTCCTAATGCAGATCAGGCACGTTGTCTAGTATGGGCTGACCCACACCTGACATCCCCCCACCACAGAGAAATCCTGGCACCAGTGGATCTTCAACCTGGAGATGAACAATTAAGAGGAAAGTCAAACACAGCTTTTTTTTTTTCCTCCCCGCCATTACGTTCCTGCAAAGAGTGTCAACAACAGCACTGAACACCCTTCCTCCAGCTGGGAGCAAGTCTGTCTTAATAGCAATAGATATAACAGTGACAGTTAAGAGATTTATAGATGGGCACATGGATATGCAGGGAATGGAGGGATCAAGAGTGTCTTATTGTCACATGTCACAAAACGGAATAATGAAATTCTTGCTTTTAGCAACACAACAGGTATGTAAACATAAAATGCTGGAATAACTCAGCAGGTGAGGCACTTTCGGGTCACCCAAGGAATGGGTGACCCGAAACGTCGCCCATTCCTTCTCTCCAGAGATGCTTCCTGTCCCGCTGAGTTACTCCAGCATTTTGTGTCTACCTTCGATTTAAACCAGCATCTGCAGTTCTCTCTTACCCAGATATGTAAGCATAATTCTCTGTAGACAATAGACAACAGACAACAGGCACAGGAGTAGGCCATTCGGCCCTTCGAGCCCTAAAACCCATAATGAAAACAAAAAGTTTAGGATATATATGAAACAAACAAATAAATAGACAACTACATATGCCCTCAAGTCTATATAGTTTGGAGCCTATTTGGTGGTTGTGGTGCTTAGTAGCCCGATGGTTGTCGGGAAGAAGCCGGATGTAATAGTTTTCAGGGTCCTGTACCTTCTTCCCAAAGGACATGGATCATGTGTAGGCAGATGAGATTAGTTTATCTTGTCATCATGTTCAGCATGGACATGGTGGGCTGAAGGGCCTGTGCTGTTCTGTGTTCTGTGTCTCACACCGAGGCAGCGAGACGCCTGCTTAAGTGATTGGAGTCGGCGGTGATATCTTTGTGTGAAAGTGGCAAATTAGTCGGGGGGTCAGATAATGTTAGAGAGGGATCCGTTCAAAAAGGCGTCACTTTTCTAAATTGGACAGCGTGGGCAGACGGTGAGATGAGAAGAGTAGACATCTGTCTGTTCCGTGCACGTGCTGTCGACTGGCCCCAGTTGGAATGACAGAGATGGGAGACACAACAGCAGCAGCTGTGGTATGTACTATTTCTGGCTTGCCACTGTCTCACCTCTGCGGTTGGCGACAGGGATGGAGAGAAAGAGGCAGGTGCAGAGGGAGAGAAGGAGAACCGTGCGTGTTTGGTGCCTTGGATTATTTCTGCAGACACCGTTGGGAGATGTAGTTATATTTGGAATAGTATCACCAACGTTAAACATATTACCAGGAAGGAATACTACCAACTTGAATTATGACTGCTATAAAATTTGACAGGGGGACATATTGGACATATAGATGAGATGAATTGCCACAGTCTTTTTTCCTTGGGTAGAGATTAAGAGAAAAGGTTTAATTTAAGAGGGGAAAGATTTAAAATAATCTGAGAGGCAGTTTTCACAGAGGGTGGTGAAACTGACCAAATAGTGAAAGGCCTGAATAGAGTGGATGAGGAGAGGATGTTTCCACTACTGGGAGAGTCTAGGACCAGAGGTCAAAGCCTCAGAATTAAAAGACGTTCCTTACGCAATTTTTTTCGGCGACTGCCGGCACCCGTCATAGTCGCAGAAAATTTTCAACATGTTGAAAACCAGCGGCGACCAGAACAAGGTACGACTCTTTGGGCGACTACTCACGACCATGCAGGCTTCACCCCGCAACGTGTCGCCTGTGTGGTTGTGAGTCATCTCCTCAGTCGCCCAAAGAGTCGTAGCGTCTTTCTGGTCGCCGCTGGATTTTCAACACGTTGAAAATTTTCACCGGCCTGCAACGACCTATGACGGGTGCCGGCAAGTCGCCAAAAAAAAATCACGTAAGTGGGACAGGCCCTTTAAGGAACGTCTTTTAATTCTGAGGCTATGCCCTCTGGTCCTAGACTCTCCCACTAGTGGAAACATCCTCTCCACATCCACTCTATCCAGGCCTTTCACTATTTGGTCTGTTTCATCACCCTCTGTGAAAACTGCCCCTCAGATTATTTTACAAATCTTTCCCCTCTTAAATTAAACCTTTTCCCTTAGACATCTCTACCCAAGGAAAAAAGACTGTGGCAATTCATCTCATCTATATGTCCAATATGTCCCCCTGTCAAATTTTATAGCAGTCATAATTCAAGTTGGTAGTATTCCTTCCTGGTAATATGTTTAACGTTGGTGATACTATTCCAAATATAACTACATCTTCCAACGGTGTCTGCAGAAATAATCCAAGGCAACAAACATGCACGGTTCTCCTTCTCTCCCTCTGCATCTGCCTCTTTCTCTCCATCCCTGTCGCCAAACACAGAGGTGAGACAGTGGCAAGCCAGAAATAGTGGTACAAAATATCCAAATGTGGGGGCTCTTAAGGGGCATGATGAGAGTGATCGCAGTGGAAAGAGTGTGTAGATGGTCGCTATAAACCAGGGCCTTTGTAGTGCATGTTTGAAGATCTGGCCTGGGTGCATTTCTCTTTTCTTCTTGTCATTCACTAGCTCTCTTCTACTACGCTGGGCACGGCTACGAGAGCTCAGGACGGAACTACATGGTGCCGGTCAATGCCCCCAACCCGTACAATCCCGGGAGCTGCATCAATGTCCAGAAGATCCTGTGCAAGATGCAAGAGAAGAACACAGCCCTCAACGTTATCCTACTGGATATGTGCAGGAAATGGTATGCCCACAGCTCCACTTCTCCCTCTGGGATATTCAAAACTTTTTTCTTTTTTTAAAAAATAATAATAGTTTAATTATTTAATCAAAGCAACCTCTCTAGAACATTTTTTTAAAATATTTTATTAGAAGCAAATGTACAAAAATAGAACCAACGGCATATAAAATTATTAAATGTTAAAGAAGGAACTGCAGATGCTGGAAAGTCGAGGGTACACAAAATGCTGGAGAAACTCAGCGGGTGCAGCAGCATCTATGGAGCAAAGGAGATAGGCAACGTTTCGGGCCGAAACCCTTCTTCAGACATATAAAATTATACCGTTATAGTACAGCTTCAATTTTAACTTTTTAGCTTTGAATTAGAAGAAAAGAAAGGAGAAAAAGCAGGAAAGAGAAGGTGAGATGTGCAAAGATAGAACCCCTAGATTACCAAAGTAGTGTAGCCAAAGAGTGAATAAAAGAAAAAAAGAAGAGAGGAATAGGAAAAGAAAGAGAGAGAGAGAGAAGTGGTGGTATACCTGTCTCTCATCCCTCCCCACTCCACCTCTATTCAAAACTATATATAAAATCTGTGTGAACCCACAAAGTGCTGGAGTCATTGAATGGGTCCGGTAACATCTGTGGAGGGCACTGTTTGTCAGACTGATTGTAGTAGGGAGGAGAAAGCTCGAAGAGAGATGGGGACGGGACAAAGCCAGGGGAGTAGTAGATGGAAGAAAGGACAGAAAGTGCTGGGGTAACTCAGCGAGTCAGACAGCATATCGGGAGAACATGGATAGATGACGTTTCGGGTCAAGGTTCTTATTTAGACTCGGTCTCAGTCTAAAGAACCTGAGACATCTCCGATCCATGTTCTCCAGAGATGCTACCTGACCCGCTGAGCTACTCCAGCACTTTCTGTCCTTATATCTATTAACCAGCATCTGAGGTTCCTTGTTTCTACAAGTGATATGTATAGGAAGGAACTGCAGATGCTGGTTTACACCGAACATAGACACAAAATGCTGGAGTAACTCAGCGGGACAGTCAGCATCTCTAGAGAGAAGGTATGGGTGACGTTTCAGGTCGTGACCCTTCTTCAGACCCTTTCGGTCAAGATCCTTCTCAGCACATGTGATAGGTGGATACAGGTGGAGTGGAGGGGCTTGATTGTCAGATGGGTAGAGTAAAGGGCCTGTCCCACTTAGGTGATTTTTTTTTAGGCGACTAGGCTGTCGCCACATGGTCGCCAGGGTGTCGCCTGCATGGTCGTGAGTCGTCTCCTCAGTCGCCCAAAGAGTCGTAGCGTCTTTCTAGTCGCCGCTGGATTTTCAACATGTTGAAAAATGTTCGGAGACAGTCGGCGACAGTGGGTTTGACGCCAATGAGCGTAGCTTGACTTCTCCTGACGTAGGTGCTGGCGTAGATGTCGCCAGGTGACGTAGGTTGTCGCCGGTGCTGACTTTGTTTTTTTGTTGTTGTTAAAGTAATGATTCTATTTCAAATTTTATGTTGGGGGGGGGGTCCAGTCGCCGTTTTTAGAAAGCTAATTGAATGTTGGCCTTCATAACAAGAGGATTTCAGTATAGGAGGTTCTTCTGCAGTTGTATAGGGCTCTGGTGAGACCACATCTGGAATATTGTGTCCAGTTTTGGTCTCTGAATTTGAGGAAGGACATCCTTGTGATTGAGGCAGTGCAACGTAGGTTCACGAGATTGATCCCTGGGATGGCGGGACTGTCATATGAGGAAAGATTGAAAAGACTAGGCTTGTATTCACTGGAGTTTAGAAGGATGAGGGGGGATCTTATAGAAACATATAAAATTATAAAAGGACTGGACAAGCTAGATGCAGGAAAAATGTTCCCAATGTTGGGCGAGTCCAGAACCAGGGGCCACAGTCTTAAAATAAAGGGGAGCTCATTTAAGACTGAGGTGAGAAAAAACTTTTTCACCCAGAGAGTTGTGAATTTGTGGAATTCCCTGCCACAGAGGGCAGTGGAGGCCAAGTCACTGGATGGATTTAAGAGAGAGTTAGATAGAGCTCTAGGGGCTAGTGGAATTAAGGGATTATGGGGAGAAGGCAGGCATGGGTTATTGAATGGGGACGATCAGCCATGATCACAATGAGTGGCGGTGCTGGCTCGAAGGGCCTCCTCCTGCACCTATTTTCTATGTTTCTATGACCTGCTACGATTATGACAGTCCCTGGCAGTCACCTAAAAATAGCCTAAGTGAGACAGGCCCTTATGACAAAAGCTATAGATGTAAAGGACACAAAAGGGTGTTAGATAAAGAGTAAAGAGCAGTGAAAGGTAAAGCCCCTGTCCCACTTTCACAACCTAATTGGCGACCTCTGCCGAGTTTGCCCTTGACTCATACTCGCAGCATGCTCATCACGAGGTTGTAGGAGGTTATTGTAGGTAATTATTCCTCATGCTCGTGAGAGGTTGGAATGGAAAAAATTGATACTTTTTACTCGTAGGTAGGTCGTAGGTTGGTAACTGACCCGAGAAAAAAATGCAAACATTACATCATTTTATCGTGTGATCATTTTCCACTCGTAGCTAGTCGTAGTTGGTCTAAGGTCTGGAAGACTGGGGTCGAGGGGGGTTGTAGGAGGTCGTAGACATAGTCGTAGGAAGTCTGTTACTTCGGCGAGTCAACACAACCTTGACATTTTTTTTCAACTCGTCTAGGGTCTTCTACACCCGTGGATTAGGTCGCCCAAGTGGGACAGGCCCTTAAAGTCAGATGGGGACCTCTTTCCCCAAGGGGCTTGAAAGGGGAGAGAGCGGGATAGTTGGACAAAATGGAGGTGCACCATTGTGGGGGTGGTGAACAGGAACGAGAGGGGTAGGGAAAGGGGGATTGTGTACCTACAATTGGAGACTCCAATATCCATACTGCTGGGTTGTTTTCACTGTCAGGGTCCCTCATTGAACAAATAGCATTGGAGGAAACTGTGTGCGCATGTGAAAATATAAGATCATGATGGGCATAGATAAGATGGATTGTCACAGTCTTTTTTACCCAGGGTAGAGATGTCACAGAGTAGAGGGCATAGATTTAATTTGAGAGGGGGTAAAATCGAAAAGGACCTGAGGGGAAGTTTTTCACAGAAGTCCATGGGTATATGGAATGATCTGACAGAGGAAGTGTGTGTAGGGCCTGTCACACTTTCATGACCTAATTCATGACCTTTTTTACTCGTGGACATTTTTCATCAGGTTGAAAAAACGCCCCGGCCTACTTGATGCCACGAGTACCTACGACTAGCGTCACGACCTGCCTACGACCTCCAACGACCTCCTACGACCTCGTGGCGACCATGCTGCGAGTATGAGTCAAGGGCAAAGGTCGTGAATTAGTTCGTGAAAGTGGGACAGGCCCTTTAGAAAGAACTGCCAGATGCTGGTAAAATTGAAGGTAGACACAAAATGCTGGAGTCACTCAGCGGGTCAGGCAGCATCACTGGAGAGAAGGAGTGGGAAACGTCGCCCATTCCTTCTCTCCAGTGATGCTGCCTGAACCGCTGCGTTACTCCAGCACATTGTGACGGAGGAAGTGGTAGAGACAGGCACAATGATAACATTTAATAGACATTTAGACAGGCACATGGATAGATAAGTTTATTTTCGAGGGATATGAGACCAATGCTGGCAAATGGGGCCGGCTCAGGAAGGCACCCTGGTCAGCATGGGTGAGTTGGGCCAAAGGGCCTGCTTCCATGCCATTCCATTATATGACTTTAAAATGAGGATTAAGATCAAGCTCTCAGTGACGTGGTTATTATTTGCCTTTAAAAATCCTATCTAAGTGCTTATGCATAGTGACATTTGCACTGAACTGTACATAAAACTGAATTGCAATGAACTTGGGTACGTGCGAAACATGTAAAGTTTCAGCGACCATTGGTAGTCAGAACTGCGTTCTAACATCTGATATTTTGGACCGTACTGTAAAATACTTTCATTCTTCACGTGAATATTCCGTACAATATCAGGACAAGCCTTTCACATTCCTGAAATTCCTGCCTCCAGATTATGGAGGAGTCTGCTACAGGATTGTTTTTCTTTGTGTTGGCAACTTGACAGTCATTTCCTAATCGGGCCCTGAAATCAGAGACATCGAGCGCCAACAGTCAATAGGGCTTTTTATTGTCACATATGTTCGTTGTTAACGCAGTGAAATTCTTTTCCTTAAGGGCCTGTCTCACTTGGCGATTTTTTTTTTTTAGGCGACTGCCGGCGTCATATCAGTGTCGCCAAAATTTTCAACGTTTCGTAATCCAGCGGCGACAAAAAAAATGTTTTGCGACACTTGAAAACGTATCGCACCGCAAGTTTTTCGGTGACCTGATACGTCAGTCAGTGGTGTCGGCAGTCGCCGAAAAAAATCGGCAAGTGGGGCAGGCCCTTAACAAACAGTCCGGTAGCGTATCACCGTACCCCCGGTCAGCGCGTGTACGGGAATAGCCCCCTGAGCAGCATGCGGGAGGCGCCATGTTTTGGCGCCATGTTCAAAGTCCACGCTCTAGTTTAGCTTCGAGATACGGCACTGAAAATGAATCGCACAATCTTAACAAAAAAAACAAGAAGGTTAAACCAGAAAACCGTAACCAGATGGGTTTCTCATTAGTCTGAGGGGAAAATAAGGGAAGCTGCTAGGACTGCAAAACAGTGCATTATAAAATCATTAATGGAGTTACACAAAGTTATCATGGATTTATCAAAGGGATTTATGAAAGGCGTGGTGTTTACCCCAGCAGAGTCTTTGATTAGTTTTAGTTTTAGAGATACAGCGCAGAAACAGGCCCTTCGGCCCACCGGGTCCCCGCCGACCAGCGATCCCCGCACATCAACACTATCCTACACCCACTCGGGACAAATTTTACATTTACCAAGCCAATTAACCTGTACGTCTTTGGAGTGTGGGAGGAAACCGAAGATCTTGGAGAAAACGGGTCACAGGGAGAACGTACAAACTCCGTACAGACAGCACCCATAGTCGGGATCGAACCCGGGTCTCTGGCGCTGTGCGGGAGCCACCGTGCCGCACACTTCTTATATGCGGTGCCTGTACTAGGCAAGTCCCAGGCTGTTGCGGGCCTCCAGACATCGCCTACTTTGGGCACAAACTCCATCTCCTCGCCCCTCCGTTGTTACCCGGGGGGGGGGGGGCCCTCCCATGGCTGACTGACCACCAGCCATCCTGACTCCTTGGGTGGTGGTTTTGTAGTTAACCAACCCCCACCCAGACAGTGACAAAGAATTCCCCAGCCTTCCACTACTGCCTCCAAACCAACTGCAGACCCTTGTGACTGCACCTGGTCTCAGTGCTACACTTTGACTTTCTCTCGCTTTAGCCTTATACAAATATTAACATGTTTGGGAGTAGGGTTGCCAACTTTCTCACTCCCAAATAAGGGACAAAAGGTCAAAATAAGGGACAAATTCCCGATGGCAATTCGTTGACCGACTCGGCCGTGGCTGGGTGAATGATGAGTTGGCCCGGGTGCTGGACTGCGCACAAAGCCCAGCCGGCGGGCCAGCTGAGGAGTTTTGGCCCGGGCCACACGACGTCACGCGCAAAGTCCGGCGCCCCATCCAACTCATGAACCGATGATCGGCCGTGAGAAGGAGGGGTGGTGGTGTCAGCGGTAAGCGAAGGTCCGAAGGTCGGACAGCTGGCCGGACTGCCGACCGACCGACAGGGCCACGGGTGAGGCGCTGCTGCTGCTGCACTCCATGGGCTGCACTACGTCGGGACGGGTGAGGCGGGGCTAGACGCGGTGCTCCGACCCGACAGTCCTCTCGACCCGAGTAGTAGCAGTCAAATACAGGACAAGGGCGATCCCGTACGGGACAAACCAATTTAGCCCAATATACGGGATGTCCCGGCTAATACGGGACAGTTGGCAACACTATTTGGGAGACTGCAACAATTTCATAAATCCCTGCATTTATTTTCCAGGTATAATCAGGATTACCTTCCCTCTGATCTGCAGCCACTTGCTCCCACTGGGAACATTGTTTATGGATATGCAACGTAAGTAGCATCCTGGGGTTCGCTTCAGGAAGTAAGCGCCACCCCCTCCTCCCCTCTTCCTATCTCTTCCTTTCTATTTTTGTCACTCTCTTTCATTTGCTCTATTTAGAAACATAGAAAATTGGTGCAGGAGTAGGCCATTCGGCCCTTCGAGCCAGCACCGCCATCCAATATTATCAAGGCTGATCATCCAAAATCAGTACCCTGTTCCTGCTTTCTCCCCATATCCCTTGATTCTGTTAGCCCAAAGAGCAAAATCCAACTCTCTCTTGAAAACATCCAGGGAATTGTCCTCCACTGCCTTATGTGGCAGAGAATTCCACAGATTCATAACTCTCTGGGTGAAAACGTTTTACCTCATCTCAGTCCTAAATGGCCTACCCCTTATTCGTAAACTGTGACCCCTGGTTCTGGACTTCCCACAACATGGGGAACATTTCTCCTGAATCTAGACCGTCCAATCCCTTAAGAATGCTAGTCATTTCTATAAGATCCACTTGACATTAGTGATATCAAACGTTCAGATCAACACTGCATAGGACACTGAGACTGTATGCAGTTTAACAGTGTCCAGTAATGGACAGTCTAAAGAAGGATGTCGAACCAAAATGTCATCCGTCCATGTTCTCCAGAGATGCTGCCTGGCCCGCTGAGTTATTCCAGTACTTTGTGTAAACCAGCATCTGCAGTTCCTCGCTTCTATCTCATGACAGGGTCTCCCTCATCGTGGAAGGTGGATTGGAATTTGAAATGGACCATGAAAAGGAACCTTTTGAGTCTCGAATCAAATCCATATTAAAAGCTCAACTGTTCATTTTCAGTGTTCTCCTTACCCTCCTCATTCCCCTCCCATTCTTGTGGCATGCCCATTTCTCCCACCTTCCTGCCCCTTTCCCCCTCCCTCCGGCTTCACATTTCACTCCTCCTCTCACCTATATCCGACACCCCTTTGTCTCATTTTCATCTCTATCCTTTGTCCACCCATCTACCTATTGAAACCTCTCTGAACGCATCCACCCATGACTCGTCAGAAAGAACTGCAGATGCTGGTTTAAATTATAGACACAAAATGCTGGAGTAACTCAGCGGGGCAGGCGGCGAGACTCTGGAGAGAAGGAATGGGTGACGTTTCGGCTCGAGGCCCTTCTTCAGACTGATGTCAGGGGAGTGCATCCACCCGTCACTTGCCGGGCTTCGTCCAACCCCTAACTTTTTTCCGGCTTGCTCCCCCCCAACCCCCCACCCTCCTACAATCAGTCTGAAGAAGGATTCCGACACGATATGTCGCCTGTCCATTCCTCCAGCACTTTGCGATCTACTCAAGATTCCAGCATCTGCTGTTCCTTGGAGTCTCCATTTCTCAGTCCCACCAATTAGCCTCTGAACGTGGCTTCAGAGACTCGTCATCATCACAGAACGTGAATTGGAGTTGAGGAAGACCACTGTACCTCCCGTACCTGGATTCACCATGTTCCTCTGACTCTGGTGTCTTGATCAAATGATTTCCCTTCACCTCTCACCTTTGAAACACAATGGCCTCGAACTGCCAACATTTCAACTCCTGATCTTCTCTCCATGAACCCACTTGCCTCTCTTTCCTCCTTTGTAAAACCTGTCCCGATGTAGAAACAAACCCAGTTGTGGTTAATGCACAAATGTACATAAAGTGCCGGCATAACTCAGCTGGTCATGCGGCATCTCTGGAGAACATGGAATGGTG
Source organism: Okamejei kenojei (assembly GCA_035221665.1). NCBI lineage: Eukaryota > Metazoa > Chordata > Chondrichthyes > Rajiformes > Rajidae > Okamejei > Okamejei kenojei. Next base: position 8,551,114 of record CM069169.1, on the reverse strand, counting down.
ACGTTTCGGGTCGAGACCCTTCGTCAGACTTTGCTTTAATTCTTTAAGTTTGTCCTGATGCTCCACTCAAAAATTCAGTGTTATCCACATATCGATCTCAGCTGTTAACATTTCTTTGGCCTCTCAGGGTGAGTAGTATTGAGGGGGAGAGGAGAGCGGCAAGGCAGGAACTCTATATAACATAGAAAATAGGTGCAGGAGGAGGCCATTTGGCCCTTCGAGCTTCTATAATCCTACTTTTCCCTATAAGAGCTAGCAGTAGAAAACTCCAAAGTTGTAGAAACAAAGAACTGTAGATGCTGGTTATGAAGAGACTCCAGGCTAGCATTAGAATTCCCTGTCCAATTCAGCAATTGCCTTTCAGACAGTTTGTCGGTGAAACAGGAGCGATGGACTTCGAGTGACCTTACTGCCATGCCTAAGAGTTGCAACAAAGGATTAAAATTAACGAGTCTATAAAATGTCAGGGACATTCCTAACAAGTAGTATATTTGACTTCCACTGCTCCCGAGAGTTTGTTGATTACCAGCAACCAGACTCAGGCACAAACACATCCCTGCTGAGTCCACAGCCATCACAGCTTCAACTTCATTTAAGGTTGAGCTAGCTACGATCAACAAAAGCATCTTATCACTGCTTGTGAAGACTGATGTACTCCCACCTTCTCCCGATAACTAAGAAAGATCAGGGTTTTTTTCTGTAACGTTTTATTAGATAATAGGTGCAGGAGGAGGCCATTCGGCCCTTCGAGCCAGCACTTATTATGACCTCGCTAGTACTTTTTGATGAAGGATAACGGTTTTAACCAGGGAAACACGTTGTTCAAGTTACAAGTTGCAAAGTTCCACACACACACACTCAAATGTGATGCTATCTGGTTTATTTAATAGAGCGAAACTTTTTTGTGGTCATTCCTGTTCTTCTATGAAATAGTGTAATGGGATCTTTACTATCCAATTTACGATAAAAATGGGGCTTGATTAAAGGGCCTGTCCCACTTACGTGACCGTTACAGGCGATTGCCGGCACCCGTGATAGGTCGCCGAAATTTTCAACATGTTGAAAATTCAGCGGCGACCAGAAAGACGCTACGACTCTTTGGAGACCTCTCACGACCATAGGAGACCTCTCACGACCACGGTCACCCGCGACATGTCTCCGAGGGTCGCCTGTACGGTCGTGAGAGGTCTCCTACGGTCAATAGATGCAGGAGTAGGCCATTTGGCCCTCCGAGCCAGCACCGCCATTCAATGTGATCATGGCTGATCATCCCCAATCAGTACCCCATTCCTGCCCTCCCCATATCCCCTGACTCTGCTATTTTTAAGAGCCCTATCTAGCTCTCTCTTGAAAACATCCAGAGAACCTGCCTCCACCGCCCTCTGAGGCAGAGAATTCCACAGACTCGCCACTCTCTGAGAGAAAAAGTGTTTTCTCGTCTCCGTTCTAAATGGCTTACTCCTTATTCTTAAACTGTGGCCCCTGGTTCTGGACTCCCCCAACATCAGGAACATGTTTCCTGCCTCTAGTGTGTCCAAGCCCTTAACAATCTTATATGTTTCAATGAGATCCCCTCTCATCCTTCTAAACTCCGGAGTGTACAAGACCAGCTGCTCCATTCTCTCAGCACATGACAGTCCTGCCATCCTGGGAATTAACTTTGTAAACCAACGCTGCACTCCCTCAATAGCAAGAATGTCCTTCCTCAAATTAGGGGAACAAAACTGCACATAATACTCCAGGTGTGGTCTCACTAGTGTGGTCATGTGAGGTCTCCAAAGAGTCATAGAGTCATCTTTCTGGTCGCGGCTGAATTTTCAACATGTTGAAAATTTTGCCGACCTATGACGTATTCCGGCAGTCGCCTGTAAAGGTTGCGTAAGTGGGACAGGCCCTTTAATATCCCACCTGATGTTACTGCAGGGCAGCATTGAGCGAAACTCCAAGCCCACCCGAGTCACAAGCAGAGTGCAGTCATTCAGTGACAATATACAACAGGTACCAAAGGACAGTTAGCATCTGTAGAATAGTAATAGACAACTGTGGATTAGCCACTGGTGTGGTTACAGTAACATTACCTGCATTCTCCAGATTTTGTAGAAAATCCCTTCTGCCTGCTGATGTGACACAGATCATTTTCTTTCCCCCCGAGCTTAGACCAAGATTAAAAAATATCTGCACACATCAATAACAAAAGGAGTTTCCCAACAACAAAATACACTTAAAAGTAAAAAGAACTGTAGATAGACACGAAATGCTGGAGTAACTCAGCAGGACAGGCAGCATCTCTGGAGAGAAGAATTATGTGACGTTTCGGGTCGAGACCCTTCTTCAGACCGATGTCAGGGGAGAGGGTGGTACATCGATAAGGAAGTGTGAGGTGTGAAACCAGAACAAAGGTTTTTAAACTGTGGTCCCTGGTTCTGGACTCCCACAACATCAGGAACATGTTTCCTGCCTCTAGCGTGTCCAAGCCCTTAACAATCTTATATGTTTCACTGAGATCCCCTCTCATCCTTCTAAACTCCAGAGTGTACAAGTCCAGCTGCTCCATTCTCTCAGCATATGACAGTCCCGCCATCCTGGGAATTAACCTTGTAAACCTACGCTGCACTCCCTCAATAGCAAGAATGTCCTTCCTCAAATTAGGGGACCAAAACTGCACACAATACTCCAAGTGTGGTCTCACTAGGGCTCCTTTTGATCTGCACTCTATTTGCAGATGTGAAGATGCAGAAGCTTATGAAGTACAGGACGGTGAACGGAGCTCGGGCATCTTCATGAAGTATCTTAAGAAGCATATTCTCAAGAAGGAAAAAGTCACCCAGATATTGGAGAATGTCTCCGAGGGTAAGTCAAGCCCTCACGTTTGAGCACGATGTTGCTGGCGGTTGGTGGGACCTGTCATCTATGTCCTAAGACATACATCTGCCCTCTCTCCAGTGTCCATGTCCTGTTGTCGTCATCTGCCTCATGGGGATGTCATAAATGAGAATGCTGACTCACATTTGCATCATATTTAGTTCTATTTGTGGCTCCCCTTAAAAGGAAGTGGGCTGGATAGAGCTGACAGAGCTGCTTCCTCAAACCGCCAGAGACAAGGGTTTCATCCGCATTAATCAATCAATCCGTTTTATTCATCACTTGCACATAAAGTGCAAGTGAAATGAATTTGCCAGCAGCGGTACAGTGAAAAAAGAACACACAAAAACACAATAAAAATTAACACTAACATCCCCCTCAGCATTCATCACTGTGGTGGAAGGCACAACATTTGGCCAGTCCTCCTCCATTCTCCCCCGTGGTCGGGACCTCCACCCTCCGCAGTCGCTGATGTAAAGTCCCAGTAAGTCCTGAATCGGTGCCTCCCCACCGGAGATCGCGGCTTCAGGTTGGTGTAGGCCGCAGGCCGGCGGTCGAAGATTTAAAGATCCCGCCGCGCCGCAGCCAGGAGCACCGCAGACCGCAGGGCCGGCGGTCAGAGCTACCCTCCAGGGGTCCCCGGCGAGGGACCCCGCTCCTGATTAGTACATTAGGGATCGATTATCAAGGCCAATTTACTTTAAACCTGCACATCTTTGGGACGTGAGAGAAAACCGGTGCACTCAGTGGAAACCCATGTGATCACAGGGAGAGCGTGCAAACAGATGGCACCTCAAGGTCAGGATTGGACCCTGGTCTCTGGCAGTGTGAGGGAGCTGGGCCACTGTCCTGCCCATTGCATAGAGGAGTATCGAACCCTGCAATTGGACACCGGTAGTTTATCTGAGCAAGTAAAAGCGTGGCAATGTGAGTTTAAAATGAGAAAGTGTTAGAGAAGAATCTCAAGGCTTAGTATTAGCTAAATGCAGAAACATTGTAGGTGAACAAAGCACAGAGGGAGGGTGGCGTTAGTGGCAGAGTTACTGCCTTACAGCACCAGAGACATGCGTTCGGTTATGACTAATGGTGCTGTAAGTACAGAGTTTGTACATTCTTCCCGTGATTGCCCTCTCCAGGTTTTCTCCGGGTGCTCCGGTTTCCTTCCACAATTAACTGAAGTTAATTGGCTTCAGTAAAAATTGTAAATTGTCCCTGGTGTGTAGCGTGTAGTGCTAGTGTGCGGGGGTCGCTGGTCAGCGCTGACACGGCGGGCCGAAGGGCCTGTTTCCACACTCTATCTCTAAACGAAAGGGATCTAGTTTTTTTCGTAGCATGAATCACAAAACATTAGCAAACAGGTGCTCATGAAGTTGGCACCAGGCCTAATTTGAATCTTTTTCAATCTGTCTATGTACACGTACAAATCACGGAACCTATCGCTCTCCACACAAAGGTAGGGATCGGTTTCAGATCAGAAGTGGTCAAGGGGTCGAGTGGTTCCCAGCTGTGTACTGTTCTAAAGAGAGATACAACTGGACCATGTCATTTCAAAACCATCTCTTCACGAAAATTTCTATCGGTCAAAAATTCTTGGTTCACATAATTTCTTTACAGGTATCTGAACATTTAATTATTAACGTGTGTTAGAATATTACTGGATATATGTATTTTTGATTAATATAAATAGGTGCACAAGAGGACCTTTTTGGTATCTATGTTCTTTGTTATCCATGCTTCCTTCCCACAAGGGTAACGTGGACCTTTAGTTTAGAGATACAGCAAGGAAACAGGCCCTTCGGTCTACCGAGTCCGCAACGACCAGCGATCCCCGCACGTTAACACTATCCTACACACACAAGGGACAATTTACAATGATATCAAGCCAATTAACCTACAAACCTGTATGTCTTTCGAGTGTGGGAAGAAAGCGGACACTCGATCCCTGAGAGAACCCTTGCAGGTCACGGGGATAACGTACAAACTGCGTCCCCGTGTCTCTGGCTCTATAAGGAAGCAACTACTGCTGCGCCACCGTGCCGCCCCTAATGCAGTTGAAAAGATATGACTATGTTAGACTTATCTTGTAGAAACAAGGAACTGCAGGTGTTGGTTTACAAAAAAAAAGGAACAAAGTGCCGGAGTAACTCAGCGGGTCAAGCAGCGTCTATAGCGAGCATCGCAATGCAGCCGACAAAATGGAGAACCAAGGACCTGCAGAAGGGTCCCAACACGCAACGTCTCCTATCCATGGTCTCCACAAATGCTGCTTGACCCCGCTGAGTTACCTCTGCACTTTGTGTCCTTTCGGGCTTATCTTTGCTGTATACGTTACAGGTGGAGATGAGGAAGTTCTCTTTATAGAGATGAGGAAATTATTCTGCAGTTTCTCCTTTTACTATTTGAGTGAGAGCTTTGCGGCCTCCAGTTGTACATTAGGATTATTTTTCATTGAAGAACTTCCATTGATAACACTTCTTTCACAATCTTGGGGCATCCGAAGCACATTTGCGTTAATTCAATATTGTTGGAGTGTGGTCATTTTTAGAGGGTAGCCTGAATGGAGGAAACCTAGCAGTTAATTATACACTGCAAGCTTCCACTGACAGCAATGAGGTAATAACCAGTTTAGAGTGATAGTGATAGAGAGATGCAGTGTGGAAACAGGCCCAACCTGCCCACACCGGCCAACATGTCCCACCTACACTAGTCCCACCTGCCTGCGTTTGGCCCATATCCCTCCAAACTTGTCCTATCCATATACCTATCTAACTGCTTCTTAAATGTTGGTATAGTCCCAGCCTCAACTACCTCCTCTGGCAGCTCGTTCCATACACCCACCACCCTTTGAGCGAAAAAGTTACCCCTCAGATTCCTATTAAATCTTTTCTCCCTTCAGGGGAATTGAAGACCAGAGGACCCTTGAACTTATGTCCTCTGGTCTTCAATTCCCCTACTCTGCGCAAGAGATTCTGTGCATCTACCCGATACTGAGTTGGATGATCAGCCATGATCATATTGAATGGCGGTGCAGGCTCGAAGGGCCGAATGGCCTACTCCTGCACCTAATTTCTATGTTTCTATGTTTCTACACGATCTATTCCTCTCATGATTTTGTACACCTCTATAAGATCACCCCTCATCCTCCTGCACTCCAAAGAATAGAGACCCAGCCTACTCAACCTCTCCCTATAGCTCAGATCCTCTAGTCCTGGCAACATCCTCGTAAATCGTCTCGGAACCCTTTCATCAATTTAAGAATCGTTATAGACCAGGCTAGGGTGATGGCAACTCCACGATGGACAATGTGGAGGGTGCAACTTCCAGTGTAAAACCTGCTCCAGCTTTACCGCCTGATTTGGGTTTTATCCTCAAGCTCTTTCAGTGGATCTAGAAGCCACGACTGTCTGAAACCTTTCGGCCATTGATAGGCCATCGAATAGTGAAAGGGCCGGATAGAGTGAATGTGGAGAGGATGTTTCCACTAGTGGGAGAGTCTAGGACCAGAGACCACAGCCTCAGAATAAAAAGACGTACCTTAAAAAAGGAGACAAGGAGAAATTTCTTTAGTCAGAGGGTGGTGAATCTGTGGAATTCATTGCCACAGGAGGCTGTGGAGGAAAAGTCAATGGATATTTTTAAGGTGGCAATTGACAGATTCTTGATTAGTGCAGGTGTCAGAGATTATGGGGAGAAGGCAGGAGAATGGGTTGAGAGGGAAAGATAGATCAGCCATGATTGAATGGTGGAGTAGACTTGATGGGCCGAATGACCTACTTGTGCTCCTATAACTGATGAACATAAGAATTTGTATGGTTTGGGTGTCGTGAGAGGTAACTTGACCCATATGTGTGGCACGGTGGCGCAGCGGTAGAGTTGCTGCCTCACAGCGCCGGAGACCCGGGTTCGATCCTGACTACGGGTGCTGTCTGTACGGAGTTTGTACGTTCTCCCCGTGACCGTGTGGGTTTTCTCCAAGTTCTTCAGTTTCCTCCCACACTCCAAAGACGTGGCAGGTTTGCAGGTTAATTGCCTTGGCATGAATGTAATTTGTCCCTAGTGTGTGTAAGGTAGTGTTAATGTGCGGGGATCGCTGGTCGGCACGGACTCGGTGGGCCGAAGGGCCTGATTCCGTGCTGTATCTCTAAACTAAACAAAACTAGAGAGGATTGAGGAAGCACATCAGCGACGCTTAGAATTGTTGATCAATATCAAGCGTTTCAGCCTGGATGATAATTTTACCGTTTGAACAGGTCTGCCTGGTAATCAGACTCTTCTTTGTAGCTGGATGGACGTAAGCTGTTACCTGCGTAAGCAATTACCTCATTTGCCAGAAGTGTACACAGCCTTGAGAGGGAGGAAACCTGAGCCTCCTGACCTCATGCCGTGGGACAGCTGCCTCTCCACCGGACCAACAGCGAGACGCGGGATGGAAATATGGAAAAGTACTTGCAGCTCGAGATCAAAGGCTCTGAGGGTTTAAATAGATCCGGGCACACTGGTTGATCCCACGTTCTCTCATGGGATCTGTTGACCTGCCAGGGATTAAAAAGGCCAGAATCTGTTGGAACTATTTGAAGTAAGCTATTGTGTTTGTGATTCGGAAAATGGCTTGCACTACACCATAAATGTGTACGATTTCTGTCGCGCTGTGAACAGTGAATTGGCCATTAGCGCGGCTTTATCCCAACTCGGGCAATGGGCTGTCCAGTGATGATTCTTGGTGCAATGTGGAAGGAAGCAGATGAGCCGTGAGCTTTAGACTTTTGCGATACAGCGCAGAAGCAGCGATCCCCGTATACTCATTCTATCCCACACACTAACTGTCACTGTATGTCGTGTTGTCACTTGCGGAGCATCAAGGCAAATTCCTTGTATGTGAATACTTGGCCAATAAACGTATTCATTCATTCATCCCACACACTAGGGACAATTTTACGGAAGCCAATTAACCTAGAGGCCTGTACATCTTTGGGATGTTGGAGGAAACAGGAGCACCCAGAGGAAACGCATGCAAGTCACAGGGAGAACGTACAAACTCCACGCAGACAGCACCCATAGTATCGAACCTGGGTCTCTGGCGCTGTGAGGCAGCAACTCTACCACTGCACCACCGTGCCACCCTGACTGATTTGGCATTGGAAGGGAGGGAGCAGTTGATCCGGCATCAACCAAAATTCAGTTGCTGATTCACTTGGCCAATGCAAAAATAATTATAGTTTTATATTATACCAGATAAGTTTCGAATTTTGCAGAACTAAATATTTCAGATCCCAAATGATTGAATGAATCCATAGGTCTCTCTGTCACTGATTTAAACATGGTGACAGGTAACGTCAATTGCGAGTCTGAAGAAGGGTCTCGGCCGGCGAAACATCGCCCGTTCCTTCTCTCCGGAGATGCAGCCTGTCCCGCTGAGTTGCTCCAGCATTTTGCGTTGATCTTCGATTTAAACCTGTGTCTGCAGTTTTTTCCAAAGATACTAGAGGCGCTCCGCTCAATAATCTTTGGTTGCTTCCGACACTTCAATTGCAAGCGTTTGTTCTGGACTTATGCAATGTAATAAGCATGATTATGACTAGGCTGTGGTCACATGGAAAATCCGACCAAGGATATTCAGTTCGGAGTCATCCTCACAACCATAATGCAACTTCCCCAGCTGAGCCACGTGGGATGAGCTCATTCCCTGAGCAACATTATCTCACGTTTTGGACCACTCTTTCCTATTTACCTCCTCATTGTCATTCCTCTCCCCCTGCCATTGCGAAACAGCAGCCTACTCACCCCAGTCCTGTGGTGCATCCGGGTTTCTGATCCACCTTAATAGTGTATGGTTGCAACTCCCAATATGTGTCCCCCATCTCGAAATAGGCAGCTCCTCTCAATAGACAATAGTAGGTGCAGGAGTAGGCCATTCGGCCCTTCGAGCCAGCACCACCATTCAATGTGATCATGGCTGATCATCCCCAATCAGTACCCCGTTCCTGCCTTCACCCCATAGCCCCTGACTCCGCTATCTTTAAGAGCCCTATCTAGCTCTCTCTTGAAAGCATCCAGAGAACCTGCCTCCACCGCCCTCTGAGGCAGAGAATTCCACACTCACCACTCTCTGTGAGAAAAAGTCTTTCCTCGTCTCCTCACCCTTCCTCCAGTTGCCAGGGGACTGGTGCCAGTTTCTTCCAACCCTATCCCCAACGCTTTGCCCCAACATAAGATTAGTACCAGTCAATACCCAATTCCATCCCCCTTCACAAAATAGGGGCCTTCTAGGTCCCTTGCACCATTGTGTAGGAAAGAACTGGTTTAAATCGAAAGTGGACACAAACTGCTGGTGTAACTCAGCAGGACAGGCAGCATCTCTGGAGAGAAGGGATCGGTGACTTTTCTGTGGTCAAGTCCCTTCTTCGGACTGATGTCAGGGGATTTTCCTTGATCTCCATTCCCTTTCACACATTACACTTCCTTATTTATGTATCTCCCTCTGCCCTGACATCAGTCTGAAGAAGGATCCCGACCCAAAACGTCACCCATTCCTTTTCTCCAGAGATGCTGCCTGTCCCGCTGAGTTTCTCCAGCAATTTGTGTCCCCTTGCACCATTACCACATGTCTATTTTCTTCCCTCTTCATAAGGTCATAAGTGATAGGAGCAGAATTAGGCCATTTGGTCAATCAAGTCTATTCCTGCCATTCAATCGTGGCTGATCGATCTCTCCCTCCTAAGCCCATTCTCCTGCCTTCTCCCCATAACCCCTGACACCCGTACTAATCAAGAATCTATCTATCTCTGTCTTAAAAATATCCATTGACTTGGCCTCCACGGCCTTCTGTGGCAAAGAAGTCCACAGATTCACCACCTTCATGGATAAGGAGACACAAAGTGTATTTAAGTTCTCAGTCCAAAGACCCAAAAAGCATCTCAGGTACATCTGGGCTTTTAGCTTAACTCCCTGTTCCTGCCCCAAGAGAGAAGGACCATGTGCCATATTCTGAACAGGAAGATGTGCAGCTCAATGTTTCTGAACACTTGGATTAGAATTAGAATTTCTAAGCCGGAGTGTCCCTCGCCCCGTCAATACTTTGGAAACAAGAAAGGAGAAAGTGGACTTTCTAAAAGTATGCAATAACATCAGGCAGCAAATTACATGAAATGGGTTGAAAATAAAATACAAGGTTCTTAAAATACAAGGCCCTGCAATGCCGTCTCACAACCAAATTTGGATTAAATTCAGCCCTTCTTAGCAGTGGGACTTGCCTGTACAGGAATACACATCTGATGAAGATTCCACTAGCAGGGAGAAAATAAACAGACCTGGGGGGATCTAAAATATAGCTACAAAATGCTGGAGTCTTCTTCTTGCGTATGGCGTGCACAGTCTAAAGTTGTAGGACATTTTGTTCTATTTGTTTGATTGTGCACGCCGGGTTGATTGCATTCGTCGAAACAGGGCGGACCACGTGAAGGTTGCAATCTCCCACCCTAGTTGTTCCCGATGCAAGATTGTTCCCGATGTTGGAAGATTGTTCCCAATGTTGGGGAACTCCAGAACAAGGGGCCACAGTTTAAGGATAAGGGGGAAGTCTTTTAGGACCGAAATGAGAAGATCATTTTTCACACAGAGAGACTGTGGAATTCTCTGCCACAGATGGTAGTTGAGGCCAGTTCATTGGCTATATTTAAGAGGGAGTTAGATGTGCCCCTTGTGGCTAAAGGGATCAGGGGGTATGGAGAGAAGGCAGGTACAGGATACTGAGTTGGATGATCAGCCATGATCATATTGAATGGCGGTGCAGGCTCGAAGGGCCGAATGGCCTACTCCTGCACCTACTTTCTATGATTCTATGATTCTAATGCTGGAGTAACTCAGCGGGTCAAGCAGCATTTCCGGAGAAAAGAAATGGGTGACGTTCAGTCTGAAGAAGGGTCTCAACCTGAAATGTCACCTATTTATTTTCTCCAGAGAGTTACTCCAGCATTTTGTGTCTACATTTTAGATCTCCCCAGGTGTGTCTGAGTTGCGTTTATTTTCTCCATGGAAAATGATTGAGAGATTAAAAAATGTGTGAGAGGTAAGGGAAATTCACCTGCTTTTCTTGTTACACCTTCTCCCAAAGGTGGGGTTGAGTGTGCGATGTTCCCCTACGACTGTAGTTCAGTTTAATTTAGAGGTACAGCATGGAAACAGGTACTTCGGCCCACAGAGACTGTGTCGACCAGCGATCACCCAACACTAGTTAAATCCTACAGCACTAGGGACAATTTTACAGAAACCAATTCACCTACAAACCTGCACGTCTTTGGAATGTGCGAGGAAACCGGAGCTCCCGGAGAAAACCCACGTGGTCTCAGGGAGAACGTGCAAACGCCATACAGACAGCACATGTAGTAAGGGTCCTAGCCGGGTATCTGGCCCTCCACCGCTGCCCCCACTGTGCGTGACATCACCGAAACATTATTTTTTTTAAATATCTATAAAATATCTATGTTTTTTTTCCTCCCACAAATATGTAATATGTGTTTCTGTTCCATTCTGTTTTGTAGTTTGTTTTTTTTGCACAATCCGCCAGCATTGCCACTTTTCATTTCACTGCACATCTCGTATGTGTATGTGACGAATAAACTTGACTTGACTTGGCTTGAGAGGACCGGTTATAAAAGACATAAAGAACCAGCTCAGATAATGTACATCCGGGCATCACTGGTAAAAGTGAGCGCGTGCGGAGAAACCTTCAGCATGCATTCCTCTTCATTCATTGCATCGGTTCATTCCACTCGATTCTCTCCGTCCCCTACCCTTGCTGCCACCGTGCATTACAATAGAAGGTCATTCAAATCCTTCCTACATCCTTCCCTGGAATTAACATGGAAATTGGTGGCATTGTGGATAGTGAGGAAGATTGTCAAAGGAAACAGCACAATATGGATCAGTTGGAAATTTGGCTGGAGAAATCGTAGACGGTATTTAATCCAACCAACCCTGGGAATAGATTTTCAAGAATTGTTCCTGGTTTCCCTTCATGGCATTTCTTGTCGGTATTCATGACTAATTATCTCTTAATATCCTGTGAGTGGGTCTATGATGTGCTTCCTCAATCCTCTCTAGTTTAGTTTAGTTTAGAGATACAGCGCGGAAACAGGCCTTCGGCCCTCCGGGTCGGCGCGAAATGCGATCCCCGCACATTAACACCATCCTACACACACAAGGGACAATTTACATTTATGCCAAGCCAATTTACCTACCTACTGTACGCCTTTGGAGTGCGGCAGGATACCGAAGCTCTCGGAGGAAAACCCACACAGGTCACGGGGAGAATGTACAAACTCCGTACAGACAGTACCCGTAGTCGGGATCGAACCCGGGTCTCTAGCGCTGTAAGGCAGCAACTCTATCGCTGCGCCACCGTGCTGCACTAAATTCTATGAGTGTATTCCATGATCTGATTCTATTTCTGGGATGCGTAACCAGATGGTGCATTTATCATTACTCTGTGCGTTCTGTTTAGTCTGTGAGCTTCGTGTGAACAAGGAATTTAATTGCCCGATAAGAAATTCAAATAGGAATAATTAAAAAAATACTAAGATCAATGAAGAAATGATTAACTGTTGGTTATGATAAAGGCCATCAAAATATTAACTGCGGTTGTCTCTCCAGAGCTGCAGCCAGGAGTTTGCACGAGTTTTTGCTCCAATTTCCAGTTTCCAGCATATGCAATATTTTGTTGTATAAACATTTTTAAACTGACCATCTTTTGTAAGGACAAAGATGCATGAGTCATGTATTTTGGTAGTCGGAATGAAGGCACGGGCTATTTTCTAAATGGGGAGAGAATCCAGAAATTGGAGGTGCAAAGAGACCTGGGAGTGCTGGTGCAGGATTCCCAAGAAGTTAATTTGCAAGTCAAATCGGTAATAAAGAAGGCAAATGCAATGCTAGTATTTATTCCAAGAGGACTAGAATGGAAAAAAAACAGGGATGTAATGCTGAGATTCTATAAGGCACTGGTCGGATCGCATACGGAGTATTGTGAGCAAATTTGGGCCCCATATCTGAGGAAGGATATTCTGGCTCTGGGGAGGGTCCAGTGGAGGTTTACAAGAATGATCCCAAGAATGAGTGGGTTCACTTATGATGAGCGTTTGACGGCACTGGGCCGCTAGTCACTGTAGTTTAGAAGGATGTGAGGGGCCTCATTGAAACTTAACAAATAGTAAAAGGCTTGGATAGAGTGCACGTGGAGAGGATGTTTCCACTAGTGTCTAGGACCAGATATCACAGCCTCAGAATAATAGGATGTTCCTTTAGGAAGGAGATGAGGAGAAATGTATTTGGTCAGAGGCTGGTGAATCTGTGGAATTCTTTGCCATAGATGGCTGTGGAGACAGAGGTGGATGGATTCTTGATTAGTACGGGTTTTATGGAGTTCTGGGGAGAAGGCAGGAGAATGAGGGAGAGATAGATCAGCCATGATTAAATAGGGCTAAGAGCTAGATAGGGCACTTAGAGTCAGGGGATATGGGGAGAAGGCAGGAATGGAGTACTGATGGTGGATGAGCAGCCATGATCACATTGAATGGTAGTGCTGGCTCGAAGGGCCAAATGGCCTACTCCTGCACCTATTGTCTATATTATTTCTATTTTTATTTTATTTAAATGGCAGAATAGGCTTGATGGGCGGAATGGCCTAATTTTGCTCCTATCACTCGTAACCTTATGACCTTATGCACGTGAGGTAATTGACTATGACTGATGTCTTTCAGGATGCTGCCAGTGTTCGAGGTCCACTGAATGATTTATTGTTTTGTACCACAGACATGGGGAAGGACCGGCTGATTACTGGCAAGCAGGTGATGGAGATCAGACACACACTGAAGGAACGCCGGGCTCTGACAGACGAGGTCTGTGCCTCTGGGTACACGGCACAACTCCAAGTGAGGAATGAACGTTGGAGCTTGGCCAATGGTAAGATGCCCAGCCTCGACCTCCTTACAGGAAACACGATCCAGAAACAATCTGCAATGCAGTCTGAAGTAACCCCAATATCTCCCTTGTATTTACAATCCTCCATCATCGGGACCAGAGCTCCGTTACAATTGTGTGGGCTTTATTTCTCTGGAAAGGCCTGCATAGCGTGGATGTGGAGAGGATGTTCCCACTTTTGGGAGAGTCTAGGACTAGTGTCCATATTCCTCAAAACAAAAGGACGTGCCTTTAGAAAGGTGATGAGGAGGAATTTATTTCGTCAGAGGGTGGTGAATCTGTGGAATTCATTGCCGCAGATGGCGGTGGAGGTCAAGTCAATGGATAGTTTTAAGGCGAAGATTGATGAGTTCTTGATTAGTAAGGGTCTTCTATCGTGTGGCGTGCACAGCCCAAAGTTGTAGGACAACTTGTTCTATTTGATCTTCCGTTTGTGCACGTCGAGTTGATTGCATTAGTCGAAACAGGGCGGACCACGTGAAGGTTGCAATCTTCCACCCCATTAGTACTTGTGTCAGGGGTTATGGGGAGAAGGCTGGAGAATTGGATTGAGAGGGAAAGATAGATCAGCTTGATTGAATGGCAGAGTAGACTTGATGCTTCCCGTTGGATTGCTTGTCGGGGAGCTTGTGTGTCTCAGTGACACCTAGAGCTATGCCAGCGGGAGATTCGTCTCCTGTTAGGGGCTCCCATGCTGGACAGGTGGAAGGGTCGAGGCGAGACGAAGAGCGATCCACTGGTCCTCCAGGTTGGAGGTTGAGCACAGGGCTAACAACCCCGTCTGGTAAAACAAATATGTTACGGAAACAGCAACTGAAGGAATCAACACTACTGAGTGGAGGACCTTCGTTGCTGCCCTACATGGCAGGAGGCATAATAGGCAGTAAGTAAGTAAGTAGACTTGATGGGCCAAATGGCCTAATTCTACACCTACAACTTATCAGCTGATGAAAGCAAGTTTTTGGCCACTGATGAGATCATCCTCAAATCTAATATAGAAATCAATACTATCCCAATTTGGAACTATTTTGCACGACAGTATCTTTAAGCCCATGCTTTTTGAGTCTACCTTCCCCACCATCCAGTGTTTTGTGAAATTGGAAGTGCAGAACATTGTCTTACTCCCTCTGTAACCTGCAGCCGTGCAGTCCCCTCATTTTATCAGATTGCAGATCGCAGTTATTCGATACTTGTCACCTGGCGGCTTTGCCTTGATCCTTGCAGGTCCAAAGCACGGGGATTCCTTTTTGTGACGACCTCTGCCTTTTCGTCCCGTTAAATGTAACTCAGTTATTTGATAGTATTCCTGTGAAACACCCAGGAACATATCTGTCGTTTGAAGTGGAATAAAATTCAAGGTTCAAGAGAGTTTATTGTCATGTGTCCCAGATAGGACAATGAAATTCATGCTTTGCTTCAGCACAACAGAATATTGTAGGCATAAATAAATACAGAACAGATCAGTGTGACCATATACCATTGTGTGTGTGTATGTATGTATATATATATATATATATATATATATATATATATGTGTGTGTGTGTGTGTGTGTATATACACATATATATATATATATATATATACTCACACACACACACACAAATAAGCAGATAAAGTGCAATGGGCTATTAATGATCAGTTTTGTTTGAGTTGAGTTTAATAGCCTGATGACTGTGGGGAAGCAGCTATTCCTGAACCTGGATGTTGCAGATTTCAGGCTTCTGTACCTTCTACCTGAAGGTAGCAGGGAGATGAGTGAGTGGCAAGGATGGTGTGGGTCCTTGATGATGCTGGCAGCCTTTTTGAGGCAGCGACTGCGATAGATCCCCTCGATGGTAGGGAGGTCAGAGCCGATGATGGACTGGGCAGTGTTGACAATATTTTGCAGTCTTTTCCGCTCCTGGGCGTTCAAGTTGCCGATCCAAGCCACGATGCAAACGGTCAGCATGCTCTCTACTGTGCACCTGTAGAAGTTCGAGAGAGTCCTCCTTGACATACCGACTCTCCGTAAACTTAGCAGGAAATAATCTCATAAGTTAATTAACTTCTCAGTTATCCATCATCTTGCCACCAATTGCCACAGAAGGCCAAGTCAGTGGATATATTTTGTGGCAGAGATGGATAGATTCATGATTAGTACGGGTGTCAGAGGTTATGGGGAGAAGGCAGGAGAATGGGTTAAGAGGGAGAGATAGATCAGGCATGATTGAATGGTGGAGTAGACTTGTTGGACCAAATGGCCTAATTCTGCTCCTATTATGTTAGACCGGTGAGCAGCACGTGGCGCAGGGGTAGAGTTGCTGCCTTACAGCGCTTGCAGCACCGCAGACCCGGGCTCGACCCCGACCACGTGTGCTGTCTGTACGGAGTTTGTACGTTCTCGTCATGAGCGCATGGGTTTTTTCCCGAAATCTTCGGTTTCCTCCCACACTCTGAAGACGTACAGGTTTGTAAGTTAATTAGCTTGGTAAATGTAAAAATTGTCCCTAGTGTGTGTTGGATAGTGTTAGTGTATGGGGACGGTTGGTTGATGCTGACTCGGTGGGCCGAAGGGCCTGCTTCTGTGTTGTATCTCTAAACTAAACTAAACGAATAAACTAATCTCCCCACTGCATCATAAGCTGATGGCAACAGTTCGACAGTATATAGTAGATGAGCTGTAGCCTAATGTTTCTCTTTGTGTCTCTTGGCAGAGCTGCCCGCGAGGAAGACCATTCACTTTCCCTGCGGAGTGGAAATTGAGCTGAGCTGCAGCGCTGTTTTCTCAAATGTGATGACAATCTATGTCAACATCAAAGCGAAACCTTCCCAGGTGTCTGAGTGCAAAGTGTCCCTGCAGAGACCAAAGGTGAGTGGCTGCTATCCAGGGCCCGATCCAATGGATCTGTGGTCAAACATTTAGTGTGCAGGAAGGGCCTGCCGTGGTGGTTTAAACCGAAGGCAGTCACAAAGAGCTGGGGTAACTCAGCGGGACAGGCAGCATCTCTGGAGAGAAGGAAAAGGACCGAGTTCACGCCGACCATCGATCACCACACACTATTTCTATCCGACACACTCGGGACAATTGACAGAAGCCAATTAACCGACAAACCCGCACGTCTTTGGAATGTGGTTGGAAACCAGAGCACCCGGAGAAAACCCACACGGTCTCAGGGGTGAAGGTACAAACTCTGTACAGACAGCAGCTGTAGTCAGGATCGAACCCGGGTCTCTGGTGCTGTAAAGCAACAACTCTACCGCTGCACCACTGAGCCGTCCATTATAAATCCCAATACTTTGGACTGACATGAGGGTTAAGCCAAGTTGGGGGGTGGAAGATTGCAACCTTCACGTGGTCCGCCCTGTTTCGACGAATGCAATCAACTCGACGTGCACAAACGGAAGATCAAATAGAACAAGTTGTCCGACAACTTTAGGCCGTGCACGCCACACGGAAAACGGAGAAGAGGATGAAGCCAAGTTGGAATCTTTCATTCATGGGTGGTTCCTTCATTCAAGGAAATTAATGCCTTGTCAGCCATAATGAAGGAAAAGAATGTTTAACTTATGAACAGAAAAAACAAAGTTGGGTTGGGGAATGAGTGAATAAGCCTTTTCTGATCATGTCTGGCATTTGTTGAACGATTGTTAGAAAACTAGTAGTCTTTATATTTGTCCTAGGAGTTTTCAGATAGCATATCGGACCTCGTTGGAGACTCGTCCCGAATCGATTCCCTGCTTTCCTCTCTCGATGACAACCACCAGTCGGACACGGTATTGAAGCTGTGTGGCCTGCATAGACTGAAGGTAATGAGAAAAAGAGGGGTGCAATGTTTCCACAAACTGCAGGGATAATGACTATGCCCACATGAGCAAAGATCAACAAGGCCAGGCCTGTACGTCCATGACTTTAGAAAAGTGAAGGATGATTTAATTGACACGCGCTGTATTCATAAGGGGCTTGACAAGGTAGAGGTGGGGTATCAGGGCTTCCTGCCTCAAATAATCTATCTATCTCTACCTTAAAAATATCCGTTGAGGCCAAGTCAATGGATATATTTAAGGAAGAGATAGATTATTGATTAGTACGGGTGTCAGAGATTATGGGGTGAAGGCAGGAGAATGGGGTTTGGAGGGAGAGATAGATCAGCCATGATTGAAAGACGGAGCAGACTAGATGGGCCAAATGACCTAATTCTGCTCCTATCACTTATGACCTTATGAGAGGGAAGATATTAGTTTGGACAGGTGAAGACTGAAGCTGTGTAAAACAACCTTTAGGAATGTCGGCATGCTAAAGTAGGATTCAGTTCTGCCCCATTATTGTGGGCACATTATTTAAATCTTTGTAATTAACTTTTGGCAGAAGTGTCAGTCATAACAGTGCAACATTAGCCATGATTGAATGAAGGAATAGACTTGATGGGCTGAATGGCCTAATTCTGTTCCTAGCACTTATGAAAATATGAGGTTCAGCCATTCAAAACTGGGGTGAATGGAAATGTCTTCATACATGGCATGGTAGATCTTTGGAATTTACTCTTCCCAAAGGCTGTGATGGTTCAGTCAATGGTTATATTTATATGATAGATGTTTTAGATATTAAAGGAATCGAGGGATATGGGCTTAATGCAGAAAGGTATCATGCTACTTAGATAAAAGATCAGTGATGATCCTACAGAACGTCAGAGCAGGAACAAGGGGCTATAGATCCTTTTCTATGTCCTAATCCTTATATTCTCAAGATAACAAATAGACATGTTGCGGGGTGACTATTGTATGGTCGTGAGTAGTCGCCCAAATAGTCATACCTTTTTCTGGTCGCCGTTGTATTTTGAACATTTTGAACATTTTCGGCAACCTGCTGCGACTATGACGGGCGGCGGCAAGTCGCCGAAAAAATGGCGTAAGTGGGACAGGCCCTTAACTGCAATCTTGTGAAACAACTCCAGTGCAGGAACTTTTCAAGCCCCTTCCTATAATGCAAGTACTCCCACATCCATTGCAGTCAAAGTGCGAGATAAGTAATTCCACCTCAGCTTCTGAAATAGACAATAGGTGCAGGAGTAGGCCATTCAGCCCTTGGAAGTGTTTGCTTCATGAACCTAACCCGTAATTCAATTAAATCGCAGTTTGTCCATCTTATTTCCATTTACCATCTGCTTTTTTAAAAATCCTCAACCAATAGACAATTGACAATAGGTGCAGGAGTAGGCCATTTGGAGCCGGCACCGCCATTCAATGTGATCATGGCTGATCATCCCCAATCAGTACCCCGTTCCTGCTTCTCCCCATATCCCCTGACTCCGCTATCTTTAAGAGCCCTATCTAACTCTCCCTTGAAAACATCCAGAGAACCTGCCTCCACCACCCTCTGAGGCAGAGAATTCAACAGACTTCCACATTACTTGTATACAGGGAACCCCGACATAAATCTAACAAACCCTGTTTTGAGATTTGCAATTGATATATTTTTTTGACAACTATTTGACGGGAGGAACTTTGAGAGGTCTACTCCACTTCCAAAGAAATGTTTCCTAACATTTCCTGACAACTTCTTCCCGTGCATCCTTCAATCCAAGAAACATTCCCCTAATATGCATCACAAAGTTTCTAACCATCTCAAGCACCTGGATGAGATCACTCCTCTACCTGTATTCAAGGAACAAGTACTATGTAACATCCTGACTACGGGTGCCGTCTGTACGGAGTTTGTACGTTCCCCCCGTAACCTGTGTGGGTTTTCTCCGAGATGTCCATTTTCCTCCCACACTCCAAAGACGTAGAGGTTTGTAGGTTAATTGGCTTGGTATAATTGTACATTGTCAGAAGTGCGTGTTGGATAGTGTAAGTTTCGTTTAGTTTAGAGATACAGAGCGGAAACAGGCCCTTTGGTCCACTGGGACTGCGCCGACCAGTGATCCCCGAACATTAACACCATCCTACGCACACCATGGTACAATTTTTACATTTACCAAGCCAATTGACCTACAAACCTGTACATCTTTGGAGTGCAAGGTCGGCACGGACCTGGTGGGCCGAAGGGCCTGTTTCCGTGCTGTATCTCTAAACTAAAAACCAAACTATTTGAGGGGAGGAAATTTGAGAGATCTACTCCCCTTCCGAAGAAATGATTCCGAACACTTCCTGACAACTTCTTCCCGTGCATCCTTCAATCCAAAAAACATTCCCCTAATATGCA
The DNA here is from genome assembly GCA_035221665.1 of Okamejei kenojei. Classification (NCBI taxonomy): domain Eukaryota; kingdom Metazoa; phylum Chordata; class Chondrichthyes; order Rajiformes; family Rajidae; genus Okamejei; species Okamejei kenojei. Next base: position 8,531,096 of record CM069169.1, on the reverse strand, counting down.
TCAACAAAGTTTCTAGCCATCTGAAACACCTGGATGAGATCACTCTATTACCTGTATACAGGGAACAAGTCCTTTACCTATATTCAAGGAACAAGTACTATAAGGCAGAGTACAAGTTAACAGTGTACTATGTTTACATATTCTGTTGTGCTGCAGCAAGTAAGAATTTCATTGTTCTGTCTGGGTCATATGACAATAAAACACTCTTGACTCATGAAGTTAAGCCCTCATAACTCAAGCCTTTTAGCTTCAGGAAATATTCTGGTGAACTTATGCATTGTTATTTTCTAAGTTTATATATTCTTCCAGCAGTGTGCTGGTGCACAGAAGTAAATGAAGTGTCTGTGTAACCAAATTCATACAAATTGAGTGAAACCTCTTGACCTTCAAAGGGTGCTTTTCTCTGGGAGGTTTCTCAAGGCTCATTTCTGTTTTTTTGCAGCAACCATTGATCCTACAGATGACTCTTCGGTACCAAAGCTGTAAGGAAAAGCCAACGCTGGAAGAAATAGTAGACGTCAACTTGGGGCTCCCCCTGGTGGCACAGCTGGAGCTGTACAGGACAATGGCGGCCGCACGGGTTGAAGGGGCTACCGGCAGCTACAACCAAGTCTCTAGTGTGGCATCCACCAGCACCATCACCAAGGATGCAAGCCGGGCCTGTGGGCCAAGAAATCGGAAGGCGCCAAGTAAGCAAGAGGTCGTGCATTCGGCGCGCCAAGCGAGAAGAGCGAATGAGCCAGAGGAAAATGATGAGAGGGAAATATCAAAGTGGAGTTCGTAGCACAATCTCTTTGCATTGGACTGAAGGAGCAGCTCCGAAGAGTATATTGAATATTAAATATTTGTAGTTATGCATTGGACTTTAACTGTTAAATTTCTGGCAGATACTTGCTATAATGCACATGGGGTTGCTGGCCAACCTCTTGAAAGTTCTTGGGGTCTGCAATTGGTGCTAGAAGTACCATATAAGCTTAGTCAGTGTAAGCTTTTAATGCCCCAATTTATATGAAGGTTCATTTAGTTGCCAACCTGTTCCATTTGGTTCTTGGAGCTAGTTATAGGAGCTAAATAGTTGTTAATTTTATGTCACTTGTAAAGCCCTTCACCATGTACTGTGGTAAACACTATCCATCCACAGCGCCCTCTCACTGATGCAGTTTGAATTAAACCAACCCCATCAAAAGTTACTACAAAAGAAAACTTCTGACACAAGGTTTACCAGCTCACTTTCTTCAACCTTGCCACTCGAATATGGCTGACTATCCTTTAGCCATTGCAGATCTAGGTGCTAGTTTATCAGCTCATTTTATTGTTAAAGAAGGAACTGCAGATGCTGGAGAATCGAGGGTTACACAAAAAGCTGGAGAAACTCAGCGGGTGCAGCAGCATCTAAGGAGCGAAGGAGATAGGCGACGTGTCGGGTCGAGACCCTTCTTCAGACGCCTATCTCCTATCTCCTTCGCTCCTTAGATGCTGCTGCACCCGCTGAGTTTCTCCAGCCTTTTGTGTAACCCCCCCATTTTATTGTTAATTGCATATGGCCAGTCTGGCTGATAATGGCGAGTAAATACCTCGCCATTGCCTTATGTCATCCTGTTCAGTTCAGTCTGCTTCTATGCGGCACGGTGGCGCAGCGGCAGAGTTGCTGCCTTACAGCACCAGAGACCCAGGTTCGATCCCGACCACGGGTACTGTCCGTACAGAGCTTGTACGACCTCCCCGTGACCCCCAGCGTGGGTTTTCTCCGGTACCTTCGATCGTCACATTCCAAACACGTACAGGTTTGTAGGTTAATTGGCTTGGTATAAATGTAAATTGCCCATAGTGTGACTAGGAAAGAGTAAGCTGATCGGCGCCAACTTGGTGGGTCGATGGGCCTGTTTCCGCGCTGTATCTCTAAACTAAACATACTTAACTAATTTTACACTTTCCCAGCACACATAATAAGAACCTGAGGTGAATGGTTGAGAGACAAGGACAAGTCAGTTCCCTGTTCGGCACTCCTAGTGCAACAAAGCTTTGTACCAAAAGTATTAACACTGAAAATGATGGCCAAGCTGATCAACATCGGGGACATTAATTTCACATAAATTGCTTAACTGCACATGATCTGTGACTGCCTGCTACAGCCCCACTTGTCACCGGGCTGACAGGCAAAAGCTGTTCCTCGGTCAGGAGAGGAGGGAGTTCAACTGCCCTTGCAAAGTATCGACATCACAAAATGGCTGCACTGTGTTTGAGCAAGTGCACACAACATCGCGTTGAGTTCCACAAATGATATTCGGAACACTACTGATGGGGAACCGTGTGAATTTACAGTGTGAAGTAAAGTGGTTTTTTTTTATTGTAAAATCAAGATTATTTCTCAAACCTGAACAGCACAGGCAATTTGATGTTTTGTGCAATATCAGATTTAAAATGAAACCCTTAAATGTGACTGGGCTCCAGAACAGATCTATTGAAAGCTGCAAGGATTTAATTGGTTACATGCTAATATATTCTTGTGTTTATGGAGCACATCTTTAGATATTTTATTTAGGTTGTGTTTATTTTTAAGTCTCTTATTTTTTTACTATGGCTGAAGTTCTCAAATGTTTATCACCAGAAAGGCTGGAAATCCATGCTTTCTGAATGTTCTCATTTTCCAGTTTGGCGTAATGGATGTGTTTGTCTAAGAGTTTGCTATAGAAAACAAATGTGAATGTGAGAAAACCTTTTTTTTGTGGGGGAAGGTTACTGGAGGTGGATCGGAGAGTCGTAGGAAAGACCTTGATTTCTGTGCATGAGGATGAAATGATTGGTAGTAATTCAAAAACCCATTTTATACTCTGCATTGTAATCCACTGTGGAGCGGTCGGTCCATCCACTGTGCACCACCTGTTTTATATTTTTGCTCTAGAGTCAAGATCAATGCTAGTAAATTGAGAGGGTGAGAGAGACAATAAAGATTGGCAAGAACCTGACTGCACAAGTCAATTGAGAAGAGTTAGACGAGTTATTAATAGCTGAACTGGTGATCTCAGTGGGTGGAAGCAACCTGGAATATGCTGCCCGTGTGGGTGGTTATGGCAGATATTCCCACTGCACTTAGGATGAGCACCTGAATCACGAATGCATAAAAGGTTACGGAGCAAGCAGTATTAAATGAGATGTCTGGTAAATGGTGTGGACATGTTTGGCCAAAGGCTGCTTTCTGTGCTCTTTGATTCTATGCGGGAAGCACAAGTGACTTTAAACAGAAAACCAACGTGATAATCTCAGATGTGAATTCGGTGTATATGGAAGTCAGCATCGTATAGTGCAGAAGATAGACACAAAAGTGCTGGAGTAACTCAACAGGTCAGGCAGCTTCTCTGGAGAAAAAGGGTGGATTCCAGTCTGAAGAAGGGTTAGAAACATAGAAACATAGAAATTAGGTGCAGGAGTAGGCCATTCAGCCCTTCGAGCCTGCACCGCCATTCAATATGATCATGGCTGATCATCCAACTCAGTATCCCGTACCTGCCTTCTCTCCATACCCTCTGATCCCCTTAGCCACAAGGGCCACATCCAACTCACTCTTAAATATAGCCAATGAACTGGCCTCAACTACCCTCTGTGGCAGAGAGTTCCAGAGACACACCACTCTCTGTGTGAAAAAAGTCTTTCTCATCTCGGTCTTAAAGGATTTCCCCCTTATCCTTAAGCTGTGACCCCTTGTCCTGGACTTCCCCAACATCGGGAACAATCTTCCTGCATCTAGCCTGTCCAACCCCTTAAGAATTTTTGTAAGTTTCTATAAGATCCCCTCTCAATCTCCTAAATTCCAGAGAGTATAAACCGAGTCTATCCAGTCTTTCTTCATAAGACAGTCCTGACATCCCAGGAATCAGTCTGGTGAACCTTCTCTGCACTCCCTCTATGGCAATAATGTCCTTCCTCAGATTTGGAGACCAAAACTGTACGCAATACTCCAGGTGTGGTCTCACCAAGACCCTGTAAAACTGAAGTAGAACCTCCCTGCTCCTGTACTCAAATCCTTTTGCTATGAAAGCTAACATACCATTCGCTTTTTTCACTGCCTGCTGCACCTGCATGCCTACTTTCAATGACAGGTGTACCATGACACCCAGGTCTCGCTGCATCTCCCCTTTTCCTAATCGGCCACCGATCCAAAACATCACCCATCCATTTTCTTCGGAGATTCTGCCTGACCCATTGAGTTACTCCTGCACTTTGTGTCTATCTTCGATGTAAACCAGCATCTGCAGTTCCTTCCTACACAAAGTATAATGCAGGCCACTTTAATTCTGTCCAGTTCCCACCAGGACAGTTCTTCTTCTTTCGTGCGGCGTGCACAGCCTAAAGTTGTTGGAGAACTTGTTCTATTTGATCTTCCGTTTGTGCACGTCGAGTTGATTGCATTAGTCGAAACAGGACGGACCACGTGAAGGTTGCAATCTTCCACCCCACCAGGACAGTTAGGTTAGCATCATGCTCATGGTTCAACTAAAAGCTCCACTGCTCAGCTGACATTATCCCCCATCTTTAAAACTTGTGAGTTTGCTTATTTCATCTCATTCACTCAATGGCACCCACTCTTCAAATAAAATGACGTCAAAGTCAAAATGACGACAATGTTACGTTGCCGTCTTTGGAACAATCCCATTAATTAAAAGCAACCCTGCTAATGAGATTCGCCATTAATGTTTGTCATCCTGTTTCTAATCCTCTTTATAACTGTCTTATTGCATCTTTCCTGTTTCCTTCACAACCCCATCAGTTGCCATGCCGACAGCAATCTATTCCACAGGGCCTGAAATTCTCTCCCCGACCCTCTCCTCCATCCAATAGGCTCGTTAAAACGCCTTTGATCAAGCTTTTAGCATCTAATACTAACTTTTTTTTCAGCTTGCTGTTCAGCATTTTATCATTCTACTTTCCTTAAGAGTCAGGGATGTTTTGCTGAAGATAGCGGAGTCGGGGGATATGGGGAGAAGGCAGGAACGGGGTACTGATTGGGGATGATCACATTGAATGGCGGTGCTGGCTCGAAGGGCCGAATGGCCTTCTCCTGCACCTATTGTCTTTTGTCATTAAAAATGGCGTATAGTGCTAGTTGCCGATATAAATCTTAATTCAGGCATGTTATTAGAGTTTTCAGTTAAACCCCCGCTTGCCATGATGGGAACCATCTTGAGGTGTTCAGCTGAGCTCTGGGGGTAGCGCACTTGCCTCTGAGTTGGTAGGTTTTGGGTTCAAATTCCACCAGAGCACTAAACCTGGGTTGGTGCTCCAGCCTAGGTTGAGGGAGGGCTGCTCTGTCTTACATATGAAGTATTTTGAAGATCAGGGGATTTATCTGCAGGCCAACATTAATCCCACAAACCATGTTGATAAAGAACTAAATGTAACTACGCACGGAAGACTGCCCTGTTGCCTGCACTATTACAAGGACAACACCTTAAAAAGTACTTCACTCATACATTGCTGCTTAGACTGGTGAAGAAGGGGACACTTAACTGGAGTGGCCCAGTCTCAGTAAAAGAGTGTGCCAGGACATCAGGACCTGAAGGAAAGGATGTAGGTGGGAAGAACTGTACAGTACAAACACAACTGGGAATATTGCTGGAAAAAAAACAGCTCCTCGATTTGTCTTTGTTCGATATTAAAGTTGTTCTTTGATATTAATATATGTAACATGTTTTACATGATGTTGTATTACTTTAAATATAGTTATTTAATTACGTGCAGGGTAGAGTTGGAAATATTTTGTTACAGTAAAACCAAGATATTAAAATGCATCATTTCAAAAGTTGGTTTTCTTGTTTTTGTAAATATATTACAATAATGTGAATCGCTCTGGACCTGAGCAAATTAGATCAAGCTATGCCCAATGGATTGGGGGGGTCTAGATGGGAAATGTTGACAGTTGTAGTGCTTCCTGTTCAATGTTTCACATTGGATTGAAACCAGTGCCAGGCCTGTGGCAAAGATAGACACAAAATGCTGGAGTAACTCAGCGGGTCAGACAGCATCTCTGGAGAAAAGGAATAGGTGATGTTTCGGGTCGAGACCCTTCTTCAGACCTATTCATTTTCTCCAGAGATGCTGTCTGACTCGCTGAGTTACTCCAGCTTTTTGTGTCTACGGTTTAAACCAGCATCAGCAGTTCCTTCTGACATATGATAACTTCTGTTCGGTTGCCTTCACCTCTACACCAAGTCATCTTTCAGGCCTGGGCCTCTTGCAGAATGGCCTCTATTGCCTGCTCTGTATGTAAAGCAAGCTCCTCGAAGTAAACCTCAGTTGAGGAGCGGCAGCAACACCCAACAACATTACGCAGACTGCTAGCAATATAAGAAGGTGACATGTCAGTACAGCATTAGCAATTATGTTTGGATACTGTCTTTGTCAGCAATGTCCAAATGCCGGGAATGGACGTTTAAAACTAAAGAGCCTGACACAAAGTCAGGTCAAAATACTTGAGCAAGCTCTCAATCATGCATGAGCTCAGAGCTCTCCTCAACACTAAACAGTTTTCTCTCAGTTTCTTTTTCAGTTATCCAAGTTCAAGAAGTTAACGTCCAAAGCATAATAACAGGAGGTATTGGAGCTGTGAAGATTCACGTTGCTGCACTGTGTTTCTATCTGTGTATTTCCTTCATCTCACTGCACTGTAGTACTTCATCTTCAGTTTAGTTTAGTTCCCATGATCTAAGAGTGGGGTGGGGGGGGGGGGGACACACAACCTCATTACACCAGCTAAATGAAGCTTCAAGAAATGATGGTACTGGAATCCATCAAGAGGTTGCTCCTCATATTATAAGGTCATATGTTACAGGAGCAGTAAGGCCCATCAAGTCTACTCCGCCATTCAATCATGGCTGATCTATCTTTCCCTCTCAACCCCATTCTCCTGCCTTCTCCCCATAATCCCTGACACCTGCACTAATCAAGAGCCTATCAAACTCCAGCTTAAAAATAACCACTGACTTGGCCTCCATGGCCTTCTGTGGCAAAGAATTCAACATTCACCACCCTCTGACTAAAGAGATTCCTCCTCCTGCTGACACCTGTTCCTATCAAGAATATTAAGCTTGATCTATAAGTAATTATGACGCAGGAATAAGACAACATTAATATTTCTCACTTGTTTTAGTTAAAAGACATTTTCATTGAAACCACCCTTTTGCATTGTCGGTTCACCGTTGATTTTATTGATGTCGATTGGATGGTCTTCACTGGAGAGCCCGAGTGTGGCAGCTTCCAAAGTCAATACATTCCTTTGGGCGGTCACTGTGGCGCAGCGGTAGAGTTGCTGCCTTTCAGCGAATGCAGCGCTGGAAACCCGGGTTCGATCCTGACTATGGGCGCTGTCAGTACGGCGTTTGTACGTTCTTGGTGTAAATGTTTAAAAAAAAGGTCCCTAGTGGGTGTAGGATAGTGTTAATGTGCGGGGATCGCTGGTCGGGGTGGGCATGGTGGGCTGAAGGGCCTGTTTCTGCGCTGTATCCCTAGACTGAACTAAACTAAACTAAACATGCCCTTCTGTCCTGGCTGTGTTAATCATCCTATGTTGAACTCTGGTGGACTCTTGCTCTGTCTCAGTATCCCGCTTTTGGGGGGAATCCCACATTCCGATTTGTCAACATCCATGTATGTGTTATTATGTATATTGAATGCCAAGTGTCCCGGATTGGTGAAACGGTGTTCGCGGCACCCTGTTACGGACCCAAAGATGTGCCGCGGAGGACACAGTGTGCTGGAGTAACTCAGCGAGTCAGGCACCATCTCTGGAGAACAGGGATAGGTGACGTTCCGGATCGGAACCTCCTCTTCAGACGTAGAGGGCGGCACGGTGGCGCAGCGGTAGAGTTGCTGCCTTGTAACGGAGACCCAGGTTCGATCCTGACTACGGGTGCTGTCTGTATGGAGTTTGTACTTTTTCTCTGTGACTGCGTGGGTTTTCTCCAGGTGTTCTGGTTTCCTCCCCTACTCCAAAGACCTACAGGTTTGTAGGTTAGTTGGCCGGTAAAATTGTAAATTGTCCCTAGTGCATAGGATAATTCTAGTGTATGGGGGATCGCTGGTCAGCATGGACTCGGTGGGCTGAAGGGCCTGTTTCCGCACTGTATCTGTAAAGTCTAAAGACATTGTATGGGGTGGGAAGAAACCTGGAAGAGAGGAAGGGCAGGACAAAGAGTGAGAGGGGTTTCGATACGTAGATGGTTGGAATAAAGGCCAACGATGAAAAGTCAAAAGGCTTGAAACAGGATTGAAGAGTTGTCAATTGTGAAGCCAGAGGAAGGAATGTAGGAGAAGGGAGAAATAAATGGGAGTCAGGATTGTGCCCTGGGAAGCCTTCGTGTTTTGAGAATAGCTGTGGAGCTAGCAAAATACATCAAATCACGTAGACTTTGATTAGTAAGTTCCTGATTGGTTAGCTTCTAATGCCCCTGTCCCACTTAGGAAACCTGAACGGAAACCTCTGGAGACTTTGCGCCCCACCCAAGATTTCCGTGTGGTTCCCGGAGGTTCCCAGAGGTTTTTGTCCCCCGGCAACCACCTTCAACTAGCATCGCAACCGGCTACGACTAAAAAATTACCGATTCTTAAAACGGAAACCACTTTCGACCATTAGGAAGACTGACAAAAACCTCCAGGAACCGCCCGGAAACCTTGGGTGGGGCGCAAAGTTGCCAGAGGTTTCCGTTCAGGTTTCCTAAGTGGGACAGGGCATAAGAATCTATGCAAAGCGGCTCTGCTTCCTCACAAAATAATAAGACTCAGCGTATTTCAATCGGAGCAAATGAGGAAGTGAAACTAAACATGTCAGTGTCAACACCACTGTCTGGTAACCTGAGGCTGCTGTGACTTTTTCCCATTTGACCGGTGTTGACTGCAGCTTGTTCGGAAGACCAGTTCAGTTCAGTTTTTTATTTGTCATATGTAGGTTAACACAGGGTCAACGGTACAATTAAATGTGTTTGACAAGACACATTAAAATAAGATAAAAAAAGATAAGATAAAACTGACATTGGTAGGTAAAAGACAATAATAAATAAAATAATCAACATATATGATGTGTTTATGAGTTCAGAAGCCTGATGGCCTGATGGTAAAAAGTGTTCTTAAGTCTGGTGGTGCGTGCAGCCCTGCTCCTGTATCGTCTGCCTGACGGCAACAAGGAGAACAGTCTACGTGCTGGGTGGCTGTGGTCCTTGATGATGCTGTGTGCCTTCCGCAGGCACCGCTGGTGGAAAATGTCCGGAATGGCCGGGAGACAAGTTGCCAGTGCTGTGTCGCCTTCACCACTCTCTGCCGTGATTTGCGGCTGTGGGCATGAATAGCGACACCATTCCTCCTCGGGTTAAATATTTACCTTTCATTTCAAAGGGCACCACGGCCTCCCTAGCTTTGTCAGCTTCCGGTATCTCTGAGATTATTATATACATTACCACTTCTGGCACTGTGCCTCCGACGGCACAGAACCCATGGAGTTTTCTCCCTAGGTGAAGGAGCAGCAGAGTAGTGCAGCTAGTAGAGCAGCTGCCTCACAGCACCAGGAAGGTTGATGACAATTGATTCATCGAGTATTAGCTATAAGGAGAGGTTGGACAAACTCAAATTGTTTTGCCTGGAACATTGGAGGCTGAGGGGCGATCCTAGAGAAGTATATAAAATTATGAGAGGCATAGATAAGGTAGATAGTCTTATTCGCGTGATGGGGAAATACAAGTGAGCATCGGTTTAAAGTGAGAGGGGGAAAGTTAAAATGAGATGGAAAACATACATGGAAAACATAGAAAATAAGTGCAGTCGGCCCTTCGAGCCTGCACCGCCATTCATTGTGATCATGGCTGACCTGATGTGCAGGTCAAGGTTATTGCAGAGAGTATGTTAGGAGCCTGGAATGACCTGTCTGGGGAGTTTCTAGGAGCCGATACGATAGGTACATTTTACAGGCATTTAGTCAGACACAGGAACAGACGGGGAATGGTGGGATACGGACCATGTGCAATGTCCGAAGAAGGGTCTCGACCCAAAACGTCACCCATTCCTTCTCTCCAGAGATGCTGCCTGTCCCGCTGAGTTACTCCAGCATTTTGCGTCTACCTTCATATGCAGGCAGATTGGATTAGTTTGACACCAGTTCAGTGCAGACATGGTGAACCAAAGGGCCTGTTCCTGTGTTGTTTATTGCAATGTTCTGCATTCTATGTTCTCTATCAATTTTACTGTTTAATGTTTTATGTGTCATTCCGAATGTCACTGTATGTCATGTTCTTGGCGGAGCACCAAGGCAAATTCCTTGTATGTGAATACTTGGCCAATAAACTTATTCATTCATTCATTCAATTTGCAAGGGCACGTCAGATATCATTCTGTGGAATTTGAAAATATGAAATCGCCAACTCACCAAGTTCCAAGGTAAGATGAACAGCAACAAATAGTCAATTGTCAGATTTATTCATCACATACACAATGAAGTGTAGTGAAATGAAGAGGGAGGATGAGAATATAGTGTTGATAATTATTTTGCGGCTATCTTTAACAAAGAGAGTGATGTTCAGAGTAGAAATCCAAGCAATCTGCCTGTAACGTTGCTTCCTGACATTGTAGTTGGTGTTCACTTGGTTACAGTTGAGGTCAGTATGAAATACAGTATATAAGTGTAGGAAGGAACTGCAGATGCTACTTTAAACCGAGGATGGAGTAACCCAAAAAAGCTGGAGAGAACGAATGGGTGACGTTTCGGGTTGAGATCCTTCTTCTCATTCTTCTCATTCTTCAAATATGTAAGTATCATGTCAACCATAGATCGCACCATCTCGACAGGGAGTAATGTCATTTAGGGAGCAGTTGACAGGTACAGAGTTCTATATATATTTTAAACTAAGATGCGAGTCTCTATACATCTGTTACTCACTATCCCAGTGTGCATGCAATGCTGCTGTACTGTTAGCATGGTGGATCTGCCTGGCAATAGTCCCACACCTGCAAGACACTACAATGCAGCTGTAACATGTCTCAAGCCTTCTTCTACAGCCTGAATCGTGCCATAGATAGGTAGACTCATAATCAGTCATATCCTTTTCGTCGTGGAATTAAAGATTATATAGATTATACATTTTTTCTGTTAGCAACATAGCATCACCTACATAGTTCTTCGAAATTGACGTCACACAGATCACGAAGGCTTTTGGCACGATGGCCTTCATCAGTCAGAGTATTGTGTATAGAGGTCAGGAGATAGACACAAAAAGCTGGAGTAACTCAGCAAGACAGGCAGCATCTCCTCAAGGAATGGGTGAGGTTTCGGGTCGAGACCCTTCTTCAGGCTGGTTAGGGAGAAGGGAAAGAAGAGCTCTGTAGCATCCTCTCTTGCTGCTCTCCACATCACCGTCTATATCTCTCATTTCCCTTATCCCTAACCAGTCTGAAGAAGGGTCTCAATCTAAAACGCCACCCATTCCTTCTCTCCCGAGATGCTGCCTGTCATCTCGATGAGTTACTCCAGCTTTTTAAGTCTATCTGCAGTTTAAACCAGCGTCTGCTGTTCCATCTTACACATAGAAGTTGGGAGGTCATGTTGCAGTCGCACAAGGCCTGCGTGAGACCGCATTTAGAGTGTAGGAAGGAACTGCAGATGCTGGGTTACACTGAAGAGAGAAGCGTGCCGGAAACCGGAGCACCCAGAGAGAACGTACAAACTCCGTACAGATAGCACCCGTTGTCAGGATCGAACCAGGGTCTATGGCGTTGTAAGACAGCAACTCTACCGCTGTGCCACCGTGCTGCTTCTTGCTTTCTGAAGCCAATTAGAAAATGTTTTTAAGTGGTGGAGGAGAATAGCTTGGCGCAGCGCATAAGGATGGAAGGTGAGTTAGGATTTAGGTGGATTAATGGCAAGTCTTTGCTTTTAGACTAACTAAGCTGAGATGGGCCGGTTGATCTTCCTCAACTCCTGCGAATGTGAATTGAAGTGTGAGGAAACCAGGATAAATAAGATTGTTTCATGTAGTTATAACACTTCAAATCAAATGGTGTTCCATAGTTCAGGATGTCATTTACTGAAAAGGAAAGGGTACGCTTGTTGGAAATAACAAACATTCTTCATCTTAGCCAAGCTGGCACTGAGATGGCATCTGCAGAGAAAATAGAGATAAAATGTAGAAATAAAGAACTGCTGATGTTGGTTAATACACAAAAGGACACAAAGTGCTGAAGGAACTCCAGCGGGACAGGCGGCATTCCTAGAGATCATGGATAGGTGACACTTCGGGTCTTCTTTAGACTGATGGTGAGGGGGAGAAGAAAGCTGGTTTAAGGGCCTGTCCCACTTGGTGATTTTTTCGGGGACTGCCGGCATCATTGACTGACTTAACAGGTCTCCAAAAAATTTGCGGCGTGATCCGGTGTGATGACGTATTGACACGCGGTGTTTTTTCAAGTGTCGCAACATTTTTTTGTCGCCGCTGGATTTTGAAATGTTCAAAATCCTTTGGCGACCCTGATATGATGCCGGCAGTCGCCGAAAAAAATCGTCAACTGAGGCAGACCCTTTACACACTGGAGAGAAGGGATGGATGATGTTTCAGGTCTAGACTCTTCTTCAGTCTGAGTCAGGAGAGATGAAAACTAAAGATATGGAAGGGTGCAAAGAGAATGTAAGGTGTGAAAATTGCAAATGCAGTGGAGAGCAGATGATGATCAAGGAAATGTAGAATAATTCGTTGTTGGCTGAGGGGAAGGTGATAACGAGGCATACAAACAGTAAAATTAATCAGGGCAACAGTGAAACTAGTCAGAGAACTAAGGATGTGGGGAGGCACAGAGAGACAGGGAAACCATATGTTACTTGAGCTTGGAGAAGTCAATATTCATACCAGTGGGGTGTAAGCTGCCCAAACAAAATATGAGCTGCTGTTGCTCCAATTTGCATTTTGCCTCACTCTGACAATGGAGGAGGCCCAGGACAGAAAGGTCAGTGTGGGAATGGGAGGTGTTTGTAAACCAGGAGATTGCGTAGGCCCAGGCGGACTGAGCGGAGGTGTTCAGCAAAACAATCGCCGAGCCTGTGCTTGGTCTCGCCGATATACTGTATAGGAGTCCACACCTAGAACAGCGGATACAGTAGATGAGGTTGGAGGAGGAGCAAGTCAACCCCTTTGGCCATTCGGCCCATCAAGTCGACTCTGCCATTCAATCATAGCTGATCTATCTTTACTTCTCAACCCCATTCTCCTGCCTTATCCCCATAACCTCTGACACCTATTCTAATCATAGAAACATAGAAAATAGGGACAGGAGGAGTCCATTCAGCCCTTTGAGCCAGCACCGCCATTCATTTTGATCACGGCTGATCGTCCCCAATCAATATCCCGTGCCTGCCTTCTCCTCATATCCCTTGACTCCACTAGCCCCTAGACCTCTATCTAACTCTCTCTTAAATTCATCCAGTGATTTGGCCTCCACTGTGGCAGGGAATTCAAGAAATGTTGAACTCCTCTGGTGAAAGATGTGCCCTGGAGGACATAAAGTGCCGGAGTAACTCAGCGGGTCAGGCAGCATTACTGGAGAACATGGATTAGAGACGTTTTGAGTCAGAACCCTTCTTCAGACTTAGGGGGCGTTTCCGATTTCCTTCCACACTCCAAAGACATACAGATTAGAAAAAGTTGCTGGAGAAACTCAGCGGGTGTGGCAGCATCTATGGAGCGAAGGAAATAGGCAACTTTCGGGCCGAAACCCTTCTTCATTTTGTCTACCTTTGATTCTCCAGCATCTGCAGTTCCTTCTTGAACAGACATACAGATTAGTAGGGTAATTGGCTTTGGTAAATTGTAAATTATCCCTAGTGTGTGTAGGATAGTGCTAGAGTGCAGGGATTGCTGGTCAGCACGAACTCGGTGGGCCGAAGGGCCTGTTTCGACACTGTATCTCGAAACTAAACCAAAAATCGAATGGAATGATGTTTAATTTCAGTTCAATCTGTTGAATTTGTGCAGGCCATCAGTTTTCCATGTGGGGGTGGTGTTCATCAACAATACAGATGCCTCATGTCCAAGGAAACATTTGTTTGTCTTTCAGGGACAGAGTTCCAGACACATGGAACTTCAGATGAATTATACTTGCTGCAAAAAACAATGTATTCTGTTTATCTTCATGTGTATCGTATCATTTTTCAACATACCTGCAGACAAATAAGTTAATTCCGAAGACAGCCACGGATTATTTATATGTAGGAAGTAACTGCAGACAGACACAAAAAGCTGGAGCAACTCAGCGGGACAGGCTGCATCTCTGGAGAGAAGGATTGGGTGACCTTTCGGGTCGAGACCCTTCTTCAGACTGGTTCGGGATAAGGGAAACGAGAGATATAGATGATGATGTAGAGAGATAGAGAACAATGAATGAAAGATATGCAATAAAGTAACAATGATAAAGGAAACAGACTATTGTTAGCGGTTTGTAGGGTGAAAATGAGAAGCTGGTGCGACTTGGGTGGGGGAGGGATAGAGTGTGAGGACATGCCAGGGGCTACCTGAAGTGAGAGAAATCAACCTTCATTGTATTGAGAACTTCAACATCATGCGGGGGAACATGGAGCCTTGCCTAAGCTGCAGAAAGTTGGTGTCACCTCACAAATGATCCTCCTGCTACCACATTAGCCAGCGTCTCTCACATCTATGGAAGAAGCTGTGACTTCAGACTTTAGAGATACAGCGCGGAAACAGGCCCTTTAGCCTGACCAGTAATCAGCACCTACACAAACACTATCCTACACACTAGGGACAATCTACAATTTCATCGAAGCCAATTAACCTACATACCTGCACGTCCTTGGAGTTTGGGAGGAAACCAGAGCACCCAGGGAAAACCCATGCAGTCACAGGGGGAACGTGCAAACTCCACCTCGACAGCACCTGTAGTCAGCATCGAACCCGGGTCGCTGGCACTGTAAGGCAGCAACTCCACCACTGAGCCGCCCCGTGGTTCACACATTAACCACGTTAGCTGCCTCAGAACCGACGCATGCAAAATGAAAGCTAATCAGTCCTGAAGAACCCAGGAAGAAGAAAACCTCCATTAAAACATTTCAACTAATGCTGAAAGTTTGAGCGACAGCAAGAGGAAATGTTGGCTTTTTGCAATACCAATAACATGAAGAATGACGTAACTTTCCCTGAAAAGCTTTCCTAGGCTGAATATTGCAGGAACAAAGTGGTTAAAGCAAAATATCATTCTATTCAAATGGACATGGTTGTGCAGATGCACTACATGTATGCATGCTTGAATGTGAGAATGTATCTGTGACTTGAATGTACACATGCATTATTATATAATATGTTTGTGCATTTATGCATAAATCTATCCATGCACATTCGTGTTCATCTAAGGCTGTGTACGTTTATGCTCATGTGTGATTACTTTTCTTACCTCGCATTGTGGAAGTTAATAATGATTTAAAGATACAAACTGTATTCCGCTGAAACTAAGACAGGCTTTCACCATCTTCTATTAAATTGTAAAGATAGCAAAAAAGCACTAACCTTTGCTTTCAGTACATTAACAAAGCTAGCAGACTGGTGATGTTCCCTTTCCAATAACATAAGCGAGATAACAAGCACAGCTTCATGAATGTCTCCTCTACAAAGTAAACATTGAGAGAGAATTCAGACTATAAGATTATAATGAGCGTCATAAGTAGAAAAAACGCAAATGCTTGTTCTGCAGAAATATAACCTTCTCATATAACTATATATGTCCAACCCTTCCTCTGTCAGACGAACCTGTCAATCTTAAGAAGCTGTCAATCTTAAGAAGCAAGAGGCTGTAATATGATCTGTAGATAAGGTATTGCTGAATCGTTGGTTATTGGTGTGTATATATATGTAATTAGATCACTGCCCCTTTGTGTGGGGATGAGACCTCTGTATAGGCTGTAATCTGCATACTGTTAAGAGGTTTACCACACCCACCTGGAGAAAGATTGTACTGCTTGATCACTGATTTTATTTGCATTTTTGTCTGTTTAAGAATACTGAACCACAACAGCATCACTTCTTTGGTCCTAAAGAATCAACACAGAAAAGGACTGGACAAGCTAGATGCAGGAAAAATGTTCCCAATGTTGGGCGAGTCCAGACCCAGGGGCCACAGTCTTAGAATAAAGGGGAGGTCATTTAAGACTGAGATGAGAAAAAACTTTTTCACCCAGAGAGTTGTGAATTTATGGAATTCCCTGCCACAGAGGCCAAGTCAACTGGATGGATTTAAAAGAGAGTTTGATAGAGCTCTAGGGGCTAGTGGAATCAAGGGAGAAGGCAGGCACGGGTTGTTGATAGGGGACGATCAGCCATGATCACAATGAATGCCAGTGCTGGCTTGAAAGGCCGAATGGCCTCCTCCTGCATATTTTCTATGTTTCTATGTTTCTATGTTTCTATGACAAAAGATTTGGAGTCTACATTTTATATTCAAATCCATTGCTCCCTTTTAGAGTTATTGAGTCATAGTGATACAGTGGAAACAGGCCCTTCAGCCCAACTTGCCCACATCAGCCAACATGCCCCATCTACACCAACCCACCTGCCTGCCCTTGGTCCATATCCCTCCAAACTTATCCTATCCATGTACCTGTCTAACTGTTTCTTAAATGTTGGGATAGTCCCAGCCCCAACGACCTCCTCTGGCAGCTTGATCTATACACCCACCACCCTTTGTGTGAAAAGGCTACCGCTCAGATTCCTATTAAATGTTTTCCCCTTCACCTTAAACCTATGTCCTCTGGTCCTCGATTCCCCTACTCTGGGCAAGAGACTCTGTGCATCTACCCAATCTATTCCTCTCATGAGTTTGTAAATTCCCAGTGTGTAGGATAGAAATAGTGTACTGGGATCGTACATTCCAGTTTGTATAAAGGGAGAACGATTAATGTACTTGCTTCCTTGTTTTCTTCTTCCTGTCTCCCCCCCCCCCCCCACACCCCCACATCAGTCTGAAGAAGGGTCTCGACCCGAAACGTCACCTATTCCTTCGCTCCATAGATGCTGCCTCACCCGCTGAGTTTTTCCAGCATTTTTATCTACCTTAGATTTTTCCAGCATCTGCAGTTCTTCTTAGACAATGCTTCCTTATGTTGATGCCGCTATAGCAGCAAGCTGGAGTGCATGACAGTCAAAAAGGACCTCAGGGATATCACATTTTAACACCAGAATGTATGATCGTGAGGGGAATTAGAGTGATTTCACGAGGTTCAGTTACGTTCTCACAAGATGAGTTTTGAGGGCATTTATTGCACACTCTGAATTGCCCTCAAGAAACTGATGGTGAACTGGTGCTCTAATCACTATGGCTGGAACAGTCAAGTTTCTGTTCAGTGTGTTTTATTTTTTCATTTTTTAGAGATACAGCTTGGAAACAGGCCCATTTGGCCAACCGAGTACGTGCCAACCAGCGATCCCCATACACTACTTCTATTCTACACACGAGGAACAATTTATAATTTTAACCAAAGCCAATTAACTTACAAACCTGCACATTTTTGGAGTGTGGGAGGAAACCAGAGCACCGGTAGAAAACCCACGTGGTCACAGGGAGAACCTACAAATTTCGTACAGACAGTCAGCTGTAATGAAGAAGGGTCTCGACCTGAAACGTCACCCATTCCTTCTCCCTAGACATGCCGCCTGTCCCGTTGAGTTACTCCAGCTTTTTGTGTTTTTACCCGTACTCATGATCGAATCTGGGTCTCTGGCGCTGTAATGCAGTAACTCTACCACTGCACCACTGTGTCGCCCTAATGCTATTGATAATAGGTGGTTCAACCACAATAATTCCATTGAACATCAAGAGAAGCAGCCAGACCTCTTCATGGAGAAGGCCAGTGCCTGCTAATTTATCATGTGGATGCACTAGAATAACATAGCTAGGAATGCATTCAGTTTTGGAAATCTTTGGCACTACTTCTGGGATGTTGTCAAGGTCATAGCTTGATGTATCTTATGCACTGCCACCTGTTGACTTTGTGCAGTGTATCAAATTGCCTAAAGACTGGCTTCTTGGGACCTTAGGACAAGGTCAAGATGGATCCCTCATTTAGCAATTGATTGGTTGCAAATCCTTCGACCATATCTCCGGGAATTGTGTTCTGGACTTTGTGACTGAAAATGAGGTCGCTCACGGAATCTATCCACGTATTGGTAATTGAATTATCTACAGCGGTTTAACATGGAGAGCTTTGAACTGATCAGCTGGTGATGTGATTAGTTTGCCCTGCTTATAGAATGCTGCTTCCATGGTCAAGCATGCTGTAACTTATCCAAGTCGCGTCTAATGTTCTCATGGCATTCTCATTTATATTTCCGATTGAGCACAGAGTTGGCTGAATGGCAGTGGAGGGATATATGCGCCTATGATGTTACACAGTGTGGTTGACTGTACTTTTTCTCCTGCTGATGGTCCACAGATTCTCATTGATAAACCGTTCTGAGCTGCTAAATGTGTTCTGCACCTACCTTATTTAGCATGGTGGTTATCCCGGGTATGATGACAAGATTGTGAACTCGAATGACTATGTTGAGACCATTCCTACCAATATTGCCAGGTTCATAAAGTCATAAGTGATTGGAGCAGAATTAGACCATTCGGCCCATCCAGTCTGCTCCACCATTCAATCATGGCTGATCTGTCTTTCCCTGTTAACCCCATTCTCCTGCCTTCTCCCCATAACCACTGACACCCGTACGAATCAAGAGTCTATCTATCTCCAACTTAAAAATATCTATTGACGGCCTCCACAGCCTTCTGTGGCAATGAATTCCACAAATTCACCAGATGGTTTTCTAAAGTCAAGGTCAAGTAGTTTTTGATCTCATTCCAGTTTTCTCTTCAGCTCCTTGTAAGCCCACATCAGCCATGTTCTTCAGCAAGCAGCCTTGTTCTTCAGGACTTGACTAGTTGAGTTGATCGTGGAGTTACACGGCCATTCCGAGAGGTGGACCTTGATGTCGTCAGCCAGTAACTGCCAGAGGTGGGTTGATGATGAGCGCAGAGGGAAGTACTGGCTCATCACCTGAGGGTGGTCAGCATGGAGACGCAAGAAGCTGCAGATGCTGGGATCTGGCAGCGAAAATGAACTGCTGGCGAAACTCAATTGGGTTAAGCAGTATCTGTGGAGCGAAGGAATGTTTGACATTTCGGTCAACACTGCACAGCATGTCTGAGGGAAGATAGCCAGTGAGACGGAGGCGTAAGACAGGGGTTAATCGGTGCACGGTAAAAACATTTAAGGTAGGAAGCCTAAACTAGGAGATAATAGACATATGGAGCGAGATGGGGAAGAGGGGAGTTTTGACACAAAAGGCTGGTGGATGTTAGGTGGATGCAGAAAAATGTGCAGATGGAGCAATGAGGTGGTGGGGGGGGGGGGGATTGGGGCAGGAGTGGGGGGTAGAGTCAAAGGCTGGAAGCTGATATGTAGAACTGATAAAGGAAGGATGGAAAGCAGATGGGGATGGTGGAGGAAATGTGAACCAAGGGAGAAGAACCCCAGGTGGGTATCACCTGAACAGGTGATTGGCAGATGGGATCCAGGTGAGGAGGGGTAGCAAAGCTAGGTAACTGCTAGGGCAGGGAAAATGGAAAAGGTGAACAAAGGGAGAGAGAACCAAAGTGGACTATTAGGAGTGGGAAAGGTACTCTGGGGTGTGGATTGCCTGAAGTTTACCTGACACATCAGCCATCCTTGGCCTCCACAGATGCTGCTTCACCCACTTAGTTCCACCAGCAGTTTGTTCTTTTGTAACCAACATAATGTTTCTTTGTACATGCATGGCCCTTTGCCATGAAACTTCAAAGGGGGTTTGCTGAGAATGCCCTAATTAATGTCAATCTTCATCAAGATGGTGATACCATCACATTAGATTATAGTTGTCATGGGTTTGAGTGTGGTGTCAGTGTGAGTTGCATAATTACCACTTGTGTAGCAAAAGCTCAACATTTCCATTTCCATTTACACCTATAAACCCAGACTTAATCTAATGTGTGTTTTACTCTTAAAAGTTCTTTGTGTGCTTTTATGCTTCATTGCATTTCTCTTTTCCTGAATTTGTAGATTGTGACATTGAATTTAAAAATGTGCCTGGAATTATTTTTCTTGGCATCAATGTCAAATAAACACCCTTACAGCAGTCACAGATACAGTATTGCACCCGGCATTCAGTTTAGTTTTGTTTAGTTTAGAGATACAGCGCAGAAACAGGCCCTTGGGCTGAGCGGCGCGGGTCCCATCGGCGCCGGTGCCTCGAGGCTGAGTTTGGAGACCGCGGTGGGCGAGCCGGGCCTACCAGGCCTACCGGCTGGGTCTTTCCTCCTTATGGCCCTGTCCCACTTAGGAAACCTGGACAGGAACCTCTGGAGACTTTGCGCCCCACCCAAGGTGTCCGTGCGGTTCCCGGAGGTTCCCGGAGGTTTTTGTCAGTCTCCCTAATGGTCAAAAGTGGTTTCCGCTTCTTCTATGTTCTATGCACAAAGTCTCCAGAGGTTTCCGTTCAGGTTTCCTTAGTGGGCCAGGGGCATTGGTTGTGCAACGAACGAGCCAGGCCTGCTGGTGGGCCTGGCCACGACTTGCCAGGATACTGTTTGTACGTGGCTAGTTTTAGTTTTTATTATTGTTTCTATTATTGTTCTGGTCAATGTCTACCATAAAACATAGAAACAAATAGGTGCAGGAAGCTATTTGGCCCTTCGAGCCAGCATCGCCATTCATTGTGATCATAGCTGATCGTCCCCTATCAATAACCCGTACCTGTCTTCTCCCCATATCCCTTTACTCCACTAGCCCCTAGAGCTCTATCTAACTCAATCTACTCTTGAAAGAGCATCTCTAATACAAATGGTCTGGTGATCACCACATTCCATTTTGGGGGAAGCACATTTGTGTCCAAAGGTGGCAACTACATGTTCTACACACAGGACCAAATGTGTTTCAAAATGGCCACAGATCACTTCAGAGACGTCTTGAGTTGAAAGGTTCTTCCCAATTGCAAGTCTCCCTGTCCTTAACATGAGAAGTGACCACACAAGTAGTGACTGTGCTGTAATTATCCCGTCTAGGAGGAACAGAACGGATAAATGAAGGTGCTGTGTAATTTATGATAAATCAACGAATGACACTTTGATATCAGCATCTTAATAGAATAGATTATTTTGAAAATGCTTCAAATTCAGAAATGCCAGCAGAATCCGAAGAACTGCTAATGGCTTCATGAGAAAGGTTACATTGTGTCATGCCTGCCTTTCTTCCGAATATGGTTTAAGATGACATAACAATACTTCCCTTTTATTCATCTCTAATTAAATTTTATCAGTATCTGCGTCACAGTACCAATGGAGAAAGCTCATGCTACTGCCTAAGAGAGTGAATCGACAAACCTGTTCCCAACCTGTACTGAAAAGGTCAGCTGATAGTATGAATTAATGTGAGCATAATGAAAGAATGTAAATTTATGTTTGACAATGACATTTCAAAATAATTATGCGCAAAACTTTGAGACAATTAGTATTAGAAGCATAGAGAAAAACAATGTCCATTAACTTGCTGTTATCCAACAAGAGATATCTGTTAGCATTCAGGGACACAAAATGCTGGAGAAACTCAGCGGGTGCAGCAGCATCTATGGAGCGAAGGAGATAGGCAACGTTTCGGGCCGAAACCCTTCTTCAGACTGATGGGGGAGGCGTTGGGAAGGAAGGAAAAAGGAGGAGGAGGAGCCCGAGGGCTGAGGGAGAGGTAGGAAGGGGAGGAGACAACAAGGGTTAACAGAATTGAGAGAATTTGATGTTCATGCCAAGAGGATGCAGACTCCCCAAGCGGAATATGAGGTGCTGTTCCTCCAATTTGCGGTGTTGCTCACTCTGGCCGTGGAGGAGGCCCAGGACAGAGAGGTCGGATACGGAATGGGAGGGGGAGTTGAAGTGCGGAGCCACCGGGAGGTCGGGTTGGTTATTGCGGACCGAGCGGAGGTGTTCGGCGAAACGATCGCCAAGCCTCCGCTTGGTCTCACCGATATAGATCAGCTGACATCTAGAGCAGCGGATGCAATAGATGAGGTTGGAGGAGGTGCAGGTGAACCTCTGTCGGACCTGGAACGACTGCTTGGGCTTATAAGATGAAAGGTTGAGGATTCAAGTACCACCATGAGAATTTCAGTCATAATTTAGCTCCGAGGATAATTTATCTTGGACGAGATAGTAAATCAGCCGGGTATCTTTCATTACCATAAATGTCTCTGATTCACTATGGCAATGCTGGCTTCATCCTATCAGAGATATTCTCATTATCCATCCCTCCACCCTCTCTGCCAACTTAAAACTAACTTGCTTTCTCACTTTGCAAGTTCTGATTGTAGACCTCTGATGAAATAGTAACCCATTTTCTCTTTGCATAGATGTTGCCCGACTTCCTGAGCCTTTCCTGCATCTTCTATTTTAATACCATAATTAAAATGTGTGGAGTCCATCTTTTCTGGAGGACTCCACACAATGCTATTTATAGAATTGGTCCGGACAAAATGCATACTTTCATTAATCCACCTGCTATATTTGATCATTTGACTCCTTAAGGGCCTGTCCCACTTACGCGACCTTTACAGGCGACTGCTGGCACCCGGGATAGGTCGCTGAAATTTTCAACATGTTGAAATTTAAGCGGTGACCAGAAAGATGCTACGACTCTTTGGAGACCTCTCACGACCATGCAGGTGACCCCTGACGACATGTCATGGGTGACCTCTCATGACCATAGGAGACCTCTCACGACCATACGGTCGTGAGAGGTCTCCTATGGTCGTGAGAGGTCTCCAAAGAGTCGTAGTGTCTTTCTGGTCGCCGCTGAATTTTCAACGTGTTCAAAATTTCGGCAATCTATGACGGGTGCCAGCAGTCACCTGTAACAGGTCGCATGAGTGAGACAGGCCCTTTACTCTGCATATGGTCTTACATGACTATATTTCAAGAGGAATATATTGTCTGTGAAGCATTTGAGATTCCTTGAAGACAACAAAGGTTTTATATAAATGCAGCTCCTTATGTTAACTGTGCTTTTGTTCACCTTCACTGTCCTACATACACAAGGCGGGTGTAGAGTGGTCGAGTGGGGAGGTGGAAATCGCATATTCACCTGCACCTCCTGCAACCTCATCTACTGCATCCGCTGTTCCAGGTGTCAACTTCTCTACATCGGCGAGACCAAGCGCATGCTCGGCGATTGCTTCGCCCAACACCTCCGCTCAGTCCGTCTTAACCTACCTGATCTCCCGGTTGCTCAGCACTTCAACTTCCCCTCCCATTCCCAATCTGACCTTTCTGTCCTGGGCCTCCTCCATTGCCAAAGTGAGGCCCAGCGCAAATTGGAGGAACAGCACCTCATATTTCGCTCGGGTAGTTTACACCCCAGCGGTATGAACATTGGCTTCTCTAATTTTAGATAGTCCTTGCTTTCTCCCTCCTTCCCCTCCACCTCCCCAGCTCTCCCACAGCCCACTGTCTCCGCCTCTTCCTTTTCTTTTTCCCACCCGCCCCCGAAATCAGTTTGAAGAAGGGTCTCGACCCGAAACGTCGCCTATTCCTTCTCTCCATAGATGCTGCCTCGCCCGCTGAGTTTCTCCAGCATTTTTTTGTCTACCTATTGACTAGCTTTATCATTATCACATTGGATTTGGTGGTTTAGTTATATTTAAAATCGTGTGGCAACATGCTCTCCATATAACAATTGCAGCACGGAAACAGGCCCTCTCGGCCCTTCCAGTCCGTGCTCTCCATTTGCCTACTTATTTACACTTCATACATCTCAATGGTATGAGCACTGAAGTCTCCAGTTAACCCTCCCACTCTCTCTTCTTCCCACTCCCTCTCCCATGTGCCTAACCTGGACTTGAACTCTCCTCCCCCTCCCCTTACATTCCTTTCTCTAGCATCACAATTTGCAACTTCAATCCTTTTGCATCACACCTCCAATCTTTTCATCTCTGGCCTTTGTCCAAACATCTAGTTTTCACCTGTATCAACCTATTACCTGCCAGGCTTTGTCTTGCCCATCAGCTGTTCCAGCTTTATTTGCCCCACCCCCCCAATCAATCTGAAGAAGGGTCCCAACCCAAACCATCACTAATCCACATTCTCCAGAGATGCTGCCTAAGCTGCTGAGTTACTCCTGCACTTTGTGTCTTCTTTCGTAAACCAGCATCTGCAGTTCCTTGTTTCCACATCTCCATGTCTATTTAGTCCCTCCCAGCTTCACCTTTGAGCCTGTATATTGCTGGCCCTGGGCATGCCGCTGAAGCAACAATATTCCCCAGTGGTGCACAGGAATTCAGGACTCGTCCATACCGCGTGCGTGGCAGTTTGTGGAGATGAGAGAAGTTTTACTTTGCTTGGATGGGATGGAAAAAGATGACACTCGGTGTCAACAAAGAGAGGCCTGCTCTGAATTCCCAGTCAGTGCACACTCTATGGTGCTGAGGTTGAAATGCTCACACGCATTAAGTAGATTTATAGTCAATCAGTACAGAGCCCTTTGCCACAATTTGGATGGATTGAGATGCAGTAAGTTACCATTGGAATCATAGAGTTGTACAACAAAGAAATAGGTTATTTGGCCCACTAAGTCCATTGCCATATTGCCCTTCTTACTAATGCCACTTGTCTGCATTAAGTGGATATTTAAGTGCCTGTCCAAATGACTCTGAAACATAGTGACTGTATCTGACTTCACTTTGGCACCAAGTTTCAGAAATGAACCATTCTCTGTATTTGTATGGACATTAAATTAAATAAAAGAGCACGGCCTTTAGTGGCCTAATCGTCCAGTTAGACTTGTTTCTGAGACCTATTGCACACGACAGATCAAATACAGCCCTGTACATTCTCTACTACAAAGCTTTCTCAAGCAACCTTTTTATAAGTCAAGTGAAGTAAGTAATATAGCACGTTTAAATCAACTTGCATTAAAACCAAGGTGCTTTACATAGAAGAAATAATTACGTTTCCGTACATCCATAGAAAAATTAAAAAAAAAAGAAAAATGACACAACACGTTGTAGAATTTAACATGAAGGTTCCCTCCACAGCAGAATCAAAATTTTCCACTGTGGGGAAAGGCATCAGAAAGTTCAGTCCTCTTCCTCTGTGAAACACCCGAGGTCGGGGCCTATCTGTGGCCTCCGCAGCCAGCCCGATGTTTTCAGGCCCTCTTGCCGGGATGCTGGAACTCCGGCGTCGGGTGGACACTCCTCAGCGGCTTGGAAATGTCTCCCCCGGCTTCCTCCCCAGAGGCCGCGGCTCCCCGAAGTCCTCAGGCCGCGCTGGCTGGAGCGCCGACTCTGGCGATCTCGGATCTCAGGCGTCAAGTCAAGTGTATTTTGGTATGCATGGGAACAGTGACGTACAGTGACATGCAGCAAAATCATTGGTGCCGAAACCAAGACAACAGACAAAAATAAAATGATACCTACATTTCAAAAGGCAGAGAAAAGAAAAGAACTTGCAATGACGTGACATCATTGCAAAGTACAGATAGCTTTACTCCCTGTACACCCACGACTGCGCAGCCATGTGCAAATCTTATTCAATTTTCGAAATCGCTGACGACACCACCGATGTGGGCCAGATATCAAATAATGATGAGACGGAGTACAGGAAGGAGATCGAGAACCTCGTGTCCTGATGTCGAGACTAAAACCTTTATCTCAACGTCAGCAAGACAAAGGAGATAGTGATCGGCTTCAGGAAGCAATGCGGTGCACATACCCCAGTTTGCATTGATGGCGCACAAGTAGATATGGTTGAAAACGTCTAATTCCTCTGAGTCAATAACACCAGCAACCTCTCCAGGACCAGCAATGACCAAGGACGCTCACCAATGCCTCTACTTCCTTAGAAGGTTTAAGAAATTTGGCATGTCCCCTACTCACCAACTTCTACAGATTCACCATAGAAAGCATTTCATCAGGATGCATCCCAGCTTGGTTTGGGAACAGCTCCATCCAGGACCGCAAGAAATTGCAGCGAATTGTGGACGCAGCCCAGGCCATCACACAAACCAACCTCCCTTCTATCGATTCCATTTATACTTCACGCTGCGTCGGCAAGGCCAGCAGCATAATCCAGGACGAGTCGCACCCCGGCCACTCCCTCTTCTCACCTCTCCCATCAGGCAAAAGGTGCAGAAGTGTGAAAACGCACACCACCAGATTCAGGGACAGTTTCTTCCCGGCTGTTATCAGGCAACTGAATCATTCTACCACAACCAGAGAGCAGCGTTGAACTACTTTCTAACTCTTTGATGTCCCTCAGACTATCGTTGCCCGGACTTGCTGGTTTTACCTTGCACAAAATGTTATTCCCTTATCATGTATCTGATACACTGTAAATGGATTGATTGTAATCATGTGTTGTCTTTCCGCTGACTGGTTAGCACACAACGAAAAGCTTTTCACTGTACCTTAGTACACGTGACAATAAACTAAACTGAAGCAAGTTCATGGTAGTGCAAGAGATGGCCAGTAGTGTCCTGTTGCTAAGATAGGATTAGAGTTGTGCAAAGGTAGACAAAAATGCTGGAGAAACTCAGCCGGTGAGGCAGCATCTATGGAGTGAAGGAATAGGTGACGTTTTGGGTCGAGACCCTTCTTCAAATAAAGAGTAAATTCTAGTAAATTAAGGTGGCATATCTGTCAAATGTGTACCTGTGGAAAAGGCAAAGTATAAAACCATCCCGGTGGCCTGAACATTGAATTCTCCCAATTCCGTTAGCCCTTGCTGTCTCCTCCCCTTCCTAGCTCTCCCTCAGCTCTCGGGCTCCTCCTCCTCCTTTATCCTTTCTTCTCCCCGCCCCCACCCTCCATCAATCTGAAGAAGGGTTTCGGCCCGAAACGTTGCCTATTTCCTTCGCTCCATAGATGCTGCTGCACCCGCTGAGTTTCTCCAGCACTTTTGTCTACCTAACGCAAGAAATATGTATGCGCCATGTGGATTAATGGATTGTCTCCTTGATGTAAAATCGAAAATGGAACAGCGTAGCTATTTAACGTACAATTAACCTTGTTATCAGTCAGACTTGTAACTGACACTTCAGGCTGCTTCCTGCCACGTTTCATCAGTAAACTTTGTAAATTACCTTAATTACCCTTAATCTATCAGAAGCATGACTGCTTTATTAATGGCAGTTGTTTTCTTCTTGCCTCATCTAATACCATCGGGTACCACTGTCTAAAGGCTCTGTCCCACTTTCCCCAGTTACTCAGGAACTCTCCTGAGTTTTTCCCTTGATTCGAATTCAGGGAATGTCAGGGAATGTCGGGAGCGAGCTCGTAGGAGTCTGTAGATGTTTCGTAGCGGCTCGTAATGCCAGCCGTAGGAACTCGGGGCATCAGGTAAGTCGGGACATGTTAAAAAATGTCCACGAGTTAAAAAAATAGCCCAGAGTACTGACGAACGGCTATTACCGTAATTCCCCAAGTTCGAATCAAGGGGAAAACTCGGGAGAGTTTGTGAGTAACTCGGGAAAGTAGGACAAGGCCTTAAGTATGATCTGTTTTGTAGTCAATGCCTACTATGTTCTGTTGTGCTGAAGCAACACAAGAATTTAATTGTCCGTTCTCTCAGATGTCAGAGATCAAATATTTCAATAGCTCTTGAATTCCAATGCTCCTGTTTTTTTCCTGTGGAACAGTCTTAGTTTCAGTCCTACCTCCCCCTTCCCTTCTCCAGGATTGTTGCTACTTGCTTCACTCACATAGAACTTGAAAATGTCGTTGTAATTTCCACCTTGCTATCATCTCTTGTTTTCCCCTTCCCTTTCTGGTGCTCTACCTCCGTCTCATGGGATAGATCAGCAATGAACATCCATTACAAGGCCAGGGATTGTCACGCCCATCTTGACCCAGTGTGAACGCTTCTTGAGGAAGAGCAACGAGGTGCAGTGTACTGATAGTATCAAGTGCCAATATTGCAAAACAAACGGCACAAAATCAGGCAAAAGCTCAAAACTGCAATCGATCTAAATAGGTAGCAAAGGAAAAGTGTAACAATCTAAATGGGCAAAATCACAAAATAGAAAAAAGCAGAAAGATGCATGATAATGTAACTATGGGACTTGCTCAGCGCTGGAATGTCTAGTATTTATTGCCTATCCCTAACTATGCTTGAGATAGTATTGATGAGCTATTTCTTGGACCATGACAATATTCTGCTTACGGTACACCTAAAATCCTGTTGGGTGTGGGACTACAGGATTTATCCACTGTAAGGATACAGGAATAGTTTCCTTACATTTTTTTCTGGTCAGGATGATGTGCAACTTGGAGAAGGATCTACAGTCGATGGCTTTCCCAAATTCCTGTGGTCCTGTGGTTGTAGGGGTTACTGAGTTGAGAGATTGGGACGAAGCGGGCTTGGCAGTGTGGATTGTAGGTGGTATATACCACAGGCACGATATGCAAGTGTTGGACAGGGTGTCGATCAAGCAGGCTCCTTCGTCTCGGATGGTGATTAGCTTCGTATCTGCTGCAGGAGCCGCAAATGGAGAGTATTCGACAGCTTCTGACTGACAACCTGTTTTTTTTTTTTTTTTTTTTAAATTTTTTTATTAGAAGTAATGTACAATAGTATAAACCAAAAATAACATAATGCATTTCATGCACCACTTCTTGTTTTAAACTTTAATAATAGAAAAGTAACAGAAGGAAGAAAAAGAGAAATAGAGAAAGTTAGATAAGATAGTGATATTAATAGTAGGTGAAAAAGTGGAAAGAGAGAGCCCATAAAGGCCTAGAGCATGTGGAAGAATAAAAGAAAGACAATTTTTTAAAAAATAAAATAAAAATATAAAGAAAATAAGATAAAAGGGATATACCTGCTTCGTATCTTTACACACCCCTCACCAAGTCCTGAAACAGTTATGTTTCACCAGAGTTATGTTGTACCTTATGCTTGTAATGTCGATAAATGGGGACCAAATCTTCAAGAATTGGTCTAATTTGCTGACATCTGCCTGTTGGATAGCAGAGAGCTGTCAGGCGGATTCAGTTGAGTTTCTGCCAAAGATAATCTCTATGGTGGGATACTTGTGAATGACAAGTCCATTGAATGTAAAGAGTGGATGGTTAGTCTCCCGTTTGAGAAAATCTTAGCATGACATTGTGACAAGAATGCTACTTGCCTCATCTCAACCAATGCCCAGTATTGTCCACATCCTGCTGCATGCTGGCATGAAATGTTTCATTTTCAGAGGTGTTGCAATAACGTGAGCACTGTGCAATCACGAGTAAGCATTCCCATCTCGGACTTAATGATTGAATAAATGTCATTGATCTTGCATCTAAAGATGATTGAGCTCAAGAAACATTCCCGAACTATCCCAAAGCTGGAACAATTAATACACGAAATACAAGTAGGAAAAAGCTAATTAACCCTAGTACTTGTTCCACCATTCAAAACGAGATGTGGTTAACTTAACATTATTTATTTCGTGATTCCTCTCATATACAGAAATGTATCTAACTCTGTGTTGAATGCAACCAATAACTGATATTCCACAACCGTCAGGAGTACTGAATCCCAAACACTCACCACCCTCTCAATGAAGACATTTTGCCGCATTTCAGTCCTAAATAGCCTTTCTCAAAGCGGCCTTATCTGCAACACAGATTACAGGGCCTGTCCCACTTGGGTGTCATTTGCGTGTAATTTACACGTCATCATTACGCGTCACGACGCGCACATGGTTCTTGGTGACGTAGGCAGTGACGCGCAGTCGCACGCGGCTTTCCAGGATTTTCATATGTCCAAAATCTTCGCGCACCATCTGCGTGACGTGCAAATAACGCCCAAGTGGGACAGGCCCTATAATCTGTGTTGCAGATTCTATAGCTGGCAAGACATGCTCCCAACATCTAACCTGTCAAGTACCTTTCAATGAGGTTGCCTCTCAGTCTTCTAAACTCTGGAGAGTAGAGTCCTGGCCCACACAATCTCTCCATACAGTCTAATGAATCTCCATTTCAGTCCTCAATTATAAGTATGACCTCTTTGCAGGCAAGAAACCAAAATTGTAAATAAGACTCCAACTGTGGCCTCACTATAATGAATTGTAATAAAACATCTTGCTTTCATTAATAAATTCCATTTTCTTTAGTAATTGCCAACTGCATCCGCATATTAGAATCAAGTGACTTGTGGATAAGGATAGTTCCAAATCTCTCACCATTTAAACCTACTTGGCATTTCAATATTTTCCACCAAAACGGATAACCTCACACTTTCCGCTCAGCTTCTCTATATCCCCTTGAAGCCTCTTTGCATTCACAGACCCACTTGGAAATTCCATCTGCTTCCTTTAGACAAATTTTTAATATGGATTATGGATAGTTGGTCACTGATCCCCGTGGAGCCCGGTCTACCAAGCTGAAATGGACTCTTTGTTTTTATCTGTAACCAACTCCCAATTCACAACAATATATTATCCCCAGATCCATACGCTATAACCTGAGCCAATTTGGGATTCAACTCACCACTTACCCTTGGAGCTCATGAGTTGCACATTTTTGGTTAGGTTAATAGTCAATAGACAAAAGGTGCAGGAGTAGGCCATTCGGCCCTTCGAGCCAGCAGCGCCATTCACTATGATCATGGTGGATCATCCACAATCAGTACCCCGTTCCTGCCTTCTCCCCATATCTCTTGACTCCATTATCTTTAAGGGCTCTATCTAACTCTCTCTTGAAAGCATTCAGTGAATCGGCCTCCACTGCCTTCTAAAGCTGAGATTTCCATAGATTCACAACTCTCTGTGTGAAAAAGTGTTTCCTCATCTCCGTTCTAAATGGCCTACCCCTTATTCTTAAACTGTGGCCCCTGGTTCTGGACTCCCCCAACATCGGGAATATGTTTCCTGCCTCTAGCGTGTCCAATACCTTAGTAACCTTATATGCTTTGATAAGATCCCCTCTCATCCTTCTAAATTCCAGTGTATACAAGCCCAGTCGCTCCATTCTTTCAACATATGACAGTCCCGCCATCCCGGGAATTAACCTCGTGAACCTACGCTGCACTCCCTCAATAGCAAGGTCTGCGGCATGAAACTTTGTTAAACTCCTTGCTAAATACATAAAGACTCCATAAAAATGTGCCACCATCATCAAACCTCCTCCCTAATTATTAGTCCTGCATAGTTATTGCTTAACAAATCCAAGCTGAGAGGCCATGATTAAATTGGACTTAATGTTCCTCTTCATTTTTTCGCACGACCAGTGTCAAGTTGGCTGGCTAATGAATATTCAATTGATACTTTTTCTCCTTTTTAAACAATGGTGGTACATCAGGAGCCTTCCAACCCTTTAACATCTTACATCAGAACAGGAGAGAGGATTGGGACATGTTGGCTATTTTAGTTTTACTCATAAGAATTTGGAAACACAGGAAATGCCAATCTCAAATTAATGCAATATAAAATATCTTTACAAAATTAAGGAGTTGATGCTGAAGAAT
The DNA here is from genome assembly GCA_035221665.1 of Okamejei kenojei. NCBI lineage: Eukaryota > Metazoa > Chordata > Chondrichthyes > Rajiformes > Rajidae > Okamejei > Okamejei kenojei. The sequence continues at coordinate 8,499,557 of CM069169.1, read as the reverse complement.
AAAACAAATTCTACATCTCCCACACAGTTGCTGAACAATATGTTGAAAAGTGGAAGCTGCTTTCCTTCCTTAACATTGTCTTAGTTTAAATGTTAAAACGCATTTTTATAAAAGTTAACTATGTGGAAGGACATTCTATGTGATAAACTTTATACCACAGAATTAGACCCTCTATCACAATAAACCTTTCCAGCATTCACACTGCACACCATAATTCATCTCTCTCTAGCAGCATATCTATCTTCTAGCAACCTGATCTCCAGGTTGCTAAACACTTTAACACTCCCTCCCATTCCCACACTGACCTTTCTGTCCTAGAAACATAGAAAATAGGTGCAGGAGTAAGCCATTTGGACCTTCGAGCCTGCACCGCCATTCAATATGATCATGGCTGATCATCCAACTCAGTATCCTGTACTTGCCTTCTCTCCATACCCCCTGATCCCTTTAGCCACAAGGGCCACATCTAACTCCCTCTCAAATATAGCCAATGAACTGGCCTCAACTACCTTCTGTGGCAGAGAATTCCAGAGACTCACCACTCTCTGTGTGAAAAATGTTTTCCTCATCTCGGTCCTAAAGGAATTCCCCCTTATCCTTAGACTGTGACCCCTTGTTCTGGACCTCCCCAACATCGGGAACAATCTTCCTGAATCTAGCCTATCCAAACCCTTAAGAATTTTGTAAGTTTCTATAAGATCCCCCCTCAGTCTTCTAACTTCTAGCGAGTACAAGCCAAGTCTATCCAGTCTTTCCTCATATGAAGGTCCTGACATCCCAGGAATCAGTCTGGTGAACCTTCTCTGTACCCCTTCTATGGCAAGAATGTATTTTCTCAGATTTGGAGACCAAAACTGTACGCAACACTCCAGGTGTGGTCTCACCAAAACCCTGTACAACTGCAGTAGAACCTCCGTGCTCCTATACTCAAATCCTTTTGCTATGAATGCTAACATACCATTTGCTTTCTTCACTGCCTGCTGCACTTGCATGCCTACTTTCAATGATTGGTGCACCATGACACCCAGGTCTCGTTGCATCTCCCCTTTTCCTAATTTGCCACCATTCAGATAATAGTCTACCCTCCTGTTTTTGCCACCAAAGTGGATAACCTCACATGTATACTGCATCTGCCATGCATTTGCTCACTCACCCAGCCTATCCAAGTCACCTTACAGCCTCCTAGCATCCTCCTCACACCTAACACTACCCCCCAGCTTAGTGTCATCCGCAAACTTGGAGATGTTGCATTCAATTCCCTCATCCAGATCATTAATATATATTGTAAATAGCTGGGGTCCCAGCACTGAGCCTTGCGGTACCCCACTAGTCACTGCCTGCCATTCTGAAAAGGACCCGTTTACTCCTACCCTTTGCTTCCTGTCTGCCAGCCAGTTCTCTATCCACATCAATACTGAACCCCCAATCCATGTGCTTTAAGTTTGTATACTAATCTCTTATGTGGGACCTTGTCTTCTGAAAGTCTAGATATAACACATCCACTGGTTCTCCCTTATCCACTCTGCTAGTTACATCATCAAATTCTGTAAGATTCATCAGACATGATTTACCTTTCGTAAATCCATGCTGACTTTGTCCAATGATTTCACCACTTTCCAAATGTGCTGCTATCCCATCTTTAATAACTGACTCTAGCAGTTTCCCCACTACCGATGTTAGACTAACTGGTCTGTAATTCCCCGTTTTCTCTCTCCCTCCTTTTTTTAAAAAGTGGGGTTACATTAGCTACGCTCCAATCCTCAGGAACTACTCCAGAATCTAAGGAGTTTTGAAAAATTATCACTAATGCATCCACTATTTCTGTGGCTACTTCCTTGAGTACTCTGGGATGCAGACTATCTGGCCCTGGGATTTATCGCCTTTAATCCATTCAATTTACCCAACACCACTTCTCGGCTAACCTGGATTTCACTCAGTTCCTCCACCTTATTTGACCCCGGTCCCCTGCTATTTCCGGCAGATTATTTATGTCTTCCTTAGTGAAGACAGAACCAAAGTAGTTATTCAATTGGTCTGCCATGTCCTTGTTCCCCATGATCAATTCACCTGTTTCTGACTGCAAGGGACCTACATTTGTTTTAACTAATCTCTTTCTCTTCACATATCTATAAAAAAGTTTGCAGTCAGTTTTTATGTTCCCTGCCAGTTTTCTTTCATAATCTATTTTCCCTTTCCTAATTAAGCCAAAGTCCTCTGCTGAACTCTGAATTTCTCCCAGTCTTCTGGTAGGCTGCTTTTTCTGGCTAATTTGTATGCTTCATCATATCCCTGATTTCCCTTGTTATCCATGGATGCACTACCTGCCCTGATTTATTCTTTTGCCAAACTGGGATGAACAATTGTTGTAGTTCATCCATGCAGTCTTTAAATACCTTCCATTGCACATCCACTGTCAACCCTTTAAGAATCACTTGCCAGTCTATCTTGGCCAATTCACTTCTCATACCTTCAAAGTTACCTTTGTTTAAGTTCAGAACCCTTGTTTCTGACAATTATGTCACTCTCCATCCTAATGAAGAACTCAACCATATTATGGTCACTCTTGCCCAAGGGGCCCCGCACAACAAGACTGCTAACTAGCCCTTCCTCATTACTCAATATCCAGTCTAGAATAGCCTGCTATCTCGCTGGTTCCTCTACATGTTGGTTTAGAAAACTATCCCGCATACATTCCAAGAAATCCTCTTCCTCAGCACCCCTGCCCATTTGATTCACCCAATCTATATGTAGATTGAAGTCACCCATTATAACTGTTTTACCCTTGTTGCACGCATTTCTAATTTCCTGTTTGATGCCATCCCCAACTCCACTACTACTGTTAGGTGGCCTGTACACAAATCCCACTAGCGTTTTCTGCCGCTTAGAATTTCACAGCTCTACCCATATCGATTCCACATCCTCCAAGCTAATGTCCTTCCTTTCTATTGCATTAATCTCCTCTCTCACCAGCAACGCTACCCCACCTCCCTTTCCTTTCTGTCTATCCCTCCTGAATATTGAATATCCCTGGATGTTCAGCTCCCAGCCTTGGTCCCCCTGGAGCCATGTCTCCGTGATCCCAACTATAGAATAGTCATTATTAACTATCTGCACGTTCAACTCGTCCACCTTATTACGAATGCTCCTTGCATTGAGAAACAAAGCCTTCAGGCTGGTTTTTATAACACTCTTCCTCCTTATACAATTATGTTGACAAGTGGTCCCTTTTGATTTTTGCCTTGGAAACCTACCACCTCTTATTCTCTGTTTATTATTCTTTTCTTATTTCCCCCCTACATGTTGGGTCTGAGTGCTTCCCTTCTCTGCCTCCTGCCTCCGACCCTGTCTGCTGGCTTTCTCTATTTGAGTCCCGGGCCTCCTCCATTGTCAGAGTGAAGCCCAGCGCAAATTGGAGGAACAGCATCTCATATTTCGGTGTGTTACAGACTTCTCTAACTTGAAGCAATCCTTGCTTCACCTCTCTCTCCATCCCTCCCCCCTTCCCAGTCCTCCAACCAGTCTGGCTGTCCTCGATAACATTTATCTCTGTTGTTACCTTCTCCTAACCAACAACAATGGGGGTATGGAGAGAAGGCAGGTACAGGATACTGTGTTGGATGATCAGCCATGATCATATTGAATGGCGGTGCAGGCTCGAAGGGCCGAATGGCCTGCTCCTGCACCTAATTTCTATGTTTCTATGTTTCTAATAATCTATTCTATATTTTCCTTGATCTCCATTCCCTTTGTCTCATTTTCACACCTTACACTTCCTTATCTCTGTATCTCCCTCTCCCCTGACTCAGTCTGAAGAAGGGTCTTGACCCGAAACATCACCCATTCCTTCTCTCCAGAGATGCCACCTGTCCCACTGAGTTACTCCAGCATTTTGTGTTTATCATCCTTCTATCTTTTACCTGGCTTCATTGCAAGGGCATCTTCTCTTTGCCCTAACTACTCAGGGAAGTGAGTTCCACAAGAGAGAATTTGACGATACCAATTGTAAAGCATTATAAATTCACAGATGACACCACCATTGTGGGCCGGATATCAAATAACGATGAGACGGACTAGAGGGAGATTGAGAACCTCGTGTCCTGTCGTTCTCTCAATGTCAGCAAATCAAAGGGGATAGTGATTGACTTCAGGAAGCCAAGCGGTACACATACCCCAGTTTGCATTGACGGTGCTGAAGTGGAGATGGTTAAAAACTTCAAATTCCTAGGAGTAAATATCACCAACATCTTCTCCTGGACCACCCATATTGAAGCAACAACCAAGAAAACACACCAACGCCTCTACTTTGTCAGAAGGCTTAGGAAATTCAACATGTCCCCAACAACTCTCACCAACATCTACAGATGCACCACAGAAAGCATTTTATCCGGATGCATCCCAGCTTGGTTTGGGAACAGCTCCATCCAAGACCGCAAGAAATTGCAGTGAATTGTGGACGCAGCCCAGGCCATCCCACGAACCAACCTCCCTTCCTTGGACTCCATTTATACTTCACGCTGCCTCGGCAAGGCCAGCAGCATAATCATGGACGAGTCGCACCCTTGCCTCTCCCTCTTCTCCCCTCTCCCATCGGGCAAAAGGTATAGAAGTGTGAGAACCCACACCTCCAGATTCAGGGACAGTTTCTTCCCAGCTGTTATCAGGTAACGGACCAGAGACCAGTCCTGAACTATTATCTACTTCATTGGTGACCCTCGGACTATCTTATATCGGACTTTACTGGCTTAATCTTCCACTAAATATTATTCCCTTACCATGTATCTGTACACTGTGAATGCCTCGATTGTAACGGCTTTCCGCTGACTGGTTAACACGTGACAAAACCTTTCCACCGGACCTCAGTACACGTGACAAAAACTAAACTGAACCAAACTATAAAAAAAAAAAAAAGTAATGTCGGAGTTAAGTTCAAGATGAATGTGCAAATCGTCGTTTCTGACCTAGTTTTCATTTCCAGCATCCTCTGCTATTTGTGGGAAGGAACTGCAGATGCTGGTAAAACCGAAGATAGACACAAAATGCTGGAGTAACTTAGCGGGACAAGCTGAAGAAGGGTCTCAACCGGAAACGTCATCCATTCCTTCTGTGCAGATATGCTGCCCGTCCCGCTGAGTTACTCCAGCATTTGTGTCTATCCTTTGCTATTTATTTTATTGCCTCAGTTTTGACACTGAGGTGTCAAAATACTTTGGGTACTGGGAAACATTGGTATCTAAGTGGCTCTGACAGGTGATTATAGAATGTAGTTAGCACATATATCTTTTGTTTGTCACCGGCTTATTTGTCTTTTAATAGGATCACTGCATCAAATGGAGTCAGAGACAGAATCTCATTGAGTTTGTAGTGTGAGGGTGACCTCCAGGGTTCAATTCTCAAGCAATTACTTATCTAATCAGTTTCAGCGAATGGATAGTAATAGGTAGAATTAGTCTGGGCAGGAAGGAGAGGGGAGGGGAAAAGGAAGAGACAGCAAGGTTAAGGGCAATGTAAGTACTTTGTGCTGATCTGCCAACGTGAATCAATGCAACCTTCCAATAAAAGAATATCTTCTAAATGTCGTTCATAATCACGGACCCTTATCACTCAGTAACACGGTTAGAAATGCACACATCCCTTCAGGGACGCGGCTACCACAAGTCAACAACTAATGCAGTAATGTCAAGCAGCCACCTCAAGTAAAGAAGATGAGAAAGGAGGAAATGCTAAAAATAATCCCAATGTCAATCATGGCAACAACAAAAAATTTCCTTACAACCAACAACTGACAAATATTTAATAATCAATGCTGGTGCACTCTTGGTGTTTTTTTTTATCAATACCTGAACATAGTTGTCTAAAGGGTAAATGCAGTGACCTTTTCACCCCAGCCCGATAAATCAATGCTTGCTGCAAACCATATCACAACAATGTCATGAGCGGGCACGTTATATCCTGATAAAAGTTTCAAGATGTTTTTGGAAGAGGTGGGGACAAAAACGGAAATCCCTCTATTGCCTGAAGGGCAAGATGCTGTTGAGAAGGGCAATGAAGCAACAGTGGAAGAATGTGTTGAAAGAATACCAGGAACTAAGCACTCAGAACATCAAGTAAAAAAGCCTCAGAACATACAGTATGTTATCATTCAGAAGATAGGCGCAAAATGCTGGAGTAACTCAGCAGGACAGGCAGCATCTCTGGAGAGAAGGAATGGATGACGTTTCAGGTCGAGACCCTTCTTTAGGCCCAAAACGTCACCCATTCCTTCTCTCCAGAGATCCTGCCTGTCCCGCTGAGTTACTCCAGCTTTGTGTGTCCATCTCCGGTCTAAACCAGCATCTGCAGTTCCTTCCTACACATATGTAATCATTCACATCCACAGTCAACATTGTCGTGCGGTTTTGGAGCTTCCCGACTCAGTCTCTCCCGAGACTGCGAGCTCCTTGAGGTTAAAGTCCGCAGACCGCGGTTGGAGCGTCGATCCCAGGCAAGGAATCAGCTCCGATGGTAAGTCCACGCCCCGTAGTGGGGCTCCAAGTCAGTCGTGAGCAAGGCCTCCAGCTCCACGATGTTAGGCCGCAGAGCGACCAGAGTTACAACCCGGAAAACAATTGCATCTCCGGCAAGGTAAGAGACTTAAGAAAATGTTCTCCCGGCCCCCCTGCCCTCCCCCCACATAAAACAAACCGGAGAACATTAACACACACTTTTTAAACACACTAAAAATAACAAACAAAAGCTGAAAAGGACAGACAGACTGTAGGTGATGCTGCCATCGAAGCGCCACCTGGTGGAAGTACTTATCACTGTACAAAACGTCTATCTCCATTCTCATAGTTGCAACCTCTTTGGGTATCTTTGTGTCACCAGTTTATCAATCCTCTCTCGGTACCTTCATCCAAGATTTTTATGCATCAGAAGAGACTACAGAATGCAAGGAGGTGGATTAGGTATCATCATTAGCTATCTTCTCAATAGTCTTTGCACTGCTGTTGACCGTTGAGCCTGTGGCATCTGCTTCCGTAATAGGCAGCATCCTTTCTCTCTGGTGATTGAACTGATGGGCACTGGCTTGCCTGGCCATTTAGTGGCAACTGGTGATTGTGTACCACCTGGTCTTGTAGGAGGCTCCTTTGATGCCTCAACCAAAACCAGATCTGAATCATAAAGCATAATTCTTTTCAAACCAACCCCATCTAAGACGAGTATATATAGTCATGTCTGTTACATTCAGGTTGGGTAATCAAGCTCTAAATAAAATACTGAACACGGGAGCATAATGCTGGAGTAACTCAGCGGGACAGGCAGCATCTCTGGAGAGAAGGAATGGGTGATGTTTCGGGCCGAGACCCTTCTTCAGTCTGAAGTCAGGGGTGAGGAAGATGAGGAAATGTAAGATGTGAAAACAGGACAAGGGGGATGGAGTTCAAGGAAGATGTAGAAGAGATCATTGTTAGCTGGGAGAAGGTGACAACAAAGCAAAAAGAGATAAAATGTAGTCGGAGACAGTCAGAATGGTCGGAGAACTGGGAAGGGGAGGGGATGGAGAGACAAGGAAAGCAAGGGTTGCTTGAAGTTAGAGAAGTCAATGTTCATACCGCTGGGGTGTAAGCTGCCCAAACAAAATATGAGGTGCTGTTCCTCCAATTTGCGCTGGGCCTCACTCTGACAATGGAGGAGGCCCAGGACAGGAAGGTCAGTGTGGGCATGGGAGGGGGGGTTAAAGTGTTTAGCAACCGGGAGATCAGGTAGGTTTAAGTGGACTGAGCGGAGGTGTTCAGCGAAACGATACATTGGAGTCTACACCTGGAACAGCAGATACAGTAGATGAGGTTGGAGGAGGTGCAAGTGAATCTTTGCCTCACCTGAAAAGACTGAGGGGGTATTTGGACGGAGTCGAGGGGGGAGGTGTAAGGACCTACAATATATCCAATAGGGCCAGATGATGAAACGCAATCATATACGATATGCACTCTTCCAGTTATTCAATGAAAGCAGAGCGATGTCATGAGTGGGCACCATTAATTTCTGATGAAACCACAGTAGCTGTAACACTACATTGTGAATTCTGATTATTTTACTCGTTACACTGCCTGCTGTACTTGTATATGGCTTGATAATGCTCGTGTATAGTATGAATTATAACATTGTGAAGCCACGGTCTGCGGAGCTACTAACTGCGGGCGTTAATCGAGGGCACTTTCCATCGCGGAGCCTGTGATCCCTTGCCGGCAATCGCCAGAGGAAGTGCTCCGACCGCCGGCCTATAACATCACGAAGCCTGTGATCCCTTGCCGGCAATCGCCAGAGGAAGTGCTCCGACCGCCGGCCTATAACATCACGAAGCCGTGGTCTCCAGTAAGAAAGTGGCCGATTCGGGAACCCCAAGTCCTGGAGTGAGTGTTCCGATCCGTCCCGACATTGGAGTTTCGATCATCCCCACAAGAAACATAGAAAATAGGTGCAGGAGGAGGCCATTCGGCCCTTCGAGCCAGCACCGCCATTCATTGTGATCACGGCTGATCGTCCCCTATCAATAACCCGTGCCTGCCTTCTCCCCATATCCCTTGACTCCACTAGCCCCTAGAGCTCTATCTAATTCTCTCTTAAATCCATCCAGTGACTTGGCCTCCACTGCCCTCTGTGGCAGGGAATTCCATAAAATTCACAACTCTCTGGGTGAAAAAGTTTTTTTCTCACCTCAGTCTTAAATGACCTCCCCTTTATTCTAAGACTGTGGCCCCTGGTTCTGGACTCGCCCCACATTGGAACATTTTTCCTGCAACTAGCTTGTCCAGTTCTTTTATAATTTTATATGTTTCCATAAGATCCCCCTCATCCTTCTAAACTCCAGTGAATACAAGCCTAGTCTTTTCAATCTTTCCTCATATGACAGTCCCGCCATCCCAAGGGGCTTGTACATCGAGCTGTCCGTAGCAGCGACTACAGAGGGTTCATGGCCCCGACTACGGGTGAACAAAGGAGGAAGATTAACTGAACCTTATTGCCTTCCATCACAGTGAAGAATGTTAATTCCACCGTGGAGGATGTTTACGTTAAATTCTACTGTGTATTGTGTTCTTTTTGAGTGTATGGCTGCATGGTAACTCAAATTTCACTCTACCTTAATTGGTGCATGAGACAATCAATGTGAAGCTGAACTTGAAACATGAACTTGAATTAACTGGATAGCATCCAAAGATTTTCACTGTATCTTGGTCCAATGACAATAATAAATCAATACCAATTTGAGCTATAATACAGTGCTGCAAAAATGAGGAAACACTTATAAACAGATATTACTGAATTGTTACTGATTTATATTGGTAATTATATTCTGAGACAGATAGATGTTAAGGGAAGTTGAATGGGGAAATTCAAAATCAGAAAATATCAGAAAAATTACAAGTGGTTTCATAATTAGAAAATATTGATTTAAGGCAATTGTCAAAAGAACCAGTAGATAGATGATGATGATTAAAAAAGTCACGCAAAAACTTGTTACAACTGGAATGAAGTGTCTGAATGAATATTGATAGCAAATTTGGTGAAAACTTTAACAAATATTTTAGGTACGCACACTTAAAAGGAAACATAAATACAGAGCTATGTAGAAAGAATAGGGGTCAAAAAGCTGTTCAAACTGCCAGCAGGGGTGGGAGATTGCAACCTTCACGTGGTCCGCCCTGTTTCGACGAATGCAATCAACCTGGCGTGCACAATCAAGTAAGATCAAACAGAACAAGTTGTCCTACAACTTTAGGCTGTGCACGCCATACGCAAGAAGAAGAGAAGGAACTGCCAGCAAATAGCTTGATAAGTCAAGTGAGCTTTTCTATGCCAAATTATTTTATGTGTGCAATTCCAAAGCAATTAATCTGTTGGAAAGCTGACAGAATCTGATGCAACAAAGACTTTAGCTAATTCGTTGATGTCAACCAAGAATACAATTGGACGTGATAATGAATATGTGTCCATAGTTTTTAATTCCAACAAGTTAAGGCTCAAATTCTCCACTGCAGAATCACAACCTCCTGTAATCAGAGTAATTGCTGAACTGATGGTGCCTTCATCATAATGGTGCATCGATGATGCAAATTTTTAAACAAGGAGATTTTCATTGTGATTAGCTGACCCGGTGATTTTACATACAGGCACTTCTGGAACAGAATGTCAGTAATCTTCGCATCTGTCTGTGGTAACTTTGCCAAAGGATAGCCTGGGGAGAAGGCTCAGAGAAAAATACTCCAGTCATCATGCTCGAACAGATAATGACAGACATTATCTAAATGGCTAAGGATATAAAGGTGCAATCTGCAGGAAATGCACTCTATGACAATCTGCACTTGCCCAGATGAGTACAGCTCCAACAACTTTTGAGGAGATCAACTCAATTCAGTACAAAGCAGCCGACTTGATTAGCACCTGCATCCATCAACTTAAATGTTCATTCCTTTCACCATGAATACACAGCGGCTGCAATGTGTACCAGCATATGAATTGTACAGCAGTCACCTGGCCAGGTATTCAACCAAGAAGGACAGGAACAAGAGGCACGTTGAAGAACCACCGCATAAAGGACATACCTTTAGAAAGGAGATGAGGAGGAATTGATTTACCAGAGGGTGGTGAATCTGTGGAATTCATTGCCATGGTCAGCGGTGGAGGCCAAGTCATTGGGTATTTTTAAAGTGGAGATTGACAGGTTCTTGATTTAGTAAGGGTGTCGAGGGTTACAGGGGGAAGGCAGGAGAATGGGGTTGATTGGGAAAAACAGATCATCCATGATTGAATGGCAGATGCAATCGGCTTCATTCTGCTCCTATGATCTATGAATCCTCCAAATCGCACGTTCCTGACCAGGAAATATAACACTGATCCTTCATCATCTGTGCATCTAAATAGTGTAACTGGCCCAACCTAAGAGTACAGTGTGTGTGACTTCACCAGTAGGAGTGCAGTGGTGTAAGATGTCAAGTCCCAGCTCAGCAGCAATTAGGGATAGGCATTTAAGGATGGTCAATAAATGCTGGACATGCCAAAAATGCCCACATCCCTACAAATGAACAAATAAAAGAATAACCCAAAATCAATCAAAAAAGATTGGCTAATTTTGTTACGTCTTAAGTTCCTTTAGATTGTAAAATATTTAATAGCTATTTGGCAACTCATTTTATATCCCAACCAGTTTTTAGTTCCATAAAAGTCAGCAGTGAGTGCTGTAAAACCAGTTGCCAATTTGCCATCACCTACCTGTTTTACATCAATGTCCAAAGTCAAAATTTACCCGATGGGTTCGGGAAACAGCTAGAAATTAATGTGTTTCTTTCTCTTTCAGATTTTTTTTATAAATTGTCAATTTTATATAGATCACAATATTGAGAGAGTAACTTAATATTGAAATGTTTGAAATTGTCACATAAATAGATTTTGAGGCATAGGTAATGTTAGATCTATGTATTAACAAAATTGAAGCTGACGGGAGATTCAGTTTACTGGATGAGATTCCGTTCAATAACAAATCAACATCTGCACACAATTTTAGCCTTAGAATTGGCACAGTAGTGGTGCAGTAGTAGAGTAGCTGCCTTACAGACCAAAGACCCTGGTTTGATCTTGACTACGGGTGCTGTCTGTGTGGAGTTTGCAGGTTCTCCCTGTGACCACATGGGTTTTCTCCGGGTGCTCTGGTTTCCTCCACATTCCAAAGATGTGCAGGTTTGTTGGTTGATTGGTTTCTGTAAATTGTCCCTAGTGTGTAGAACTGGTATAGGGGTGATTGTGGTTGCCATGGATTCAGTGGATTAAAGGGCCTGTTTCCACGTTGTAACTGTAAACTAAACTAAATCTTAGTTTTTCTTCTGATGAAGGATTCTAAACTTGAGCTTGGAGACCTTCTTCATGGATGCTGCCCGGTCGACTGAGTGTTTGGAGTAAATTCTATTTTTATCGAAGTTTTGCTTCTTCATGGTTCCAAACAATTACAGGTAAATTAGTTTGTGGTTACACAAACGAGTATCATCTTAGCTTACCAAAGATTATTAAACTTTATAGCTCTTCAGGGAAGATGAACTGGGCCTAACAATTTTAAAAGGCAGATGGGAGGGAAGCCTTCTATACATACACAATTGTTCTCTTAACGTTAGGTACACATTAATACAACTTAAAATACTGCATAAACTTTATTATTCATAGTCTAAACTGAATAAGATCTTCCCAAATGTTTCCCCTATTTGTGATAAATGTCTCTTTCAGGAAGCAACCATTACCCACTCTTTTGCCTCCTGTATAAAGTTACATAATTTCTGGAGGGGAATTTTCGAAATGTTTTCTAAAATACTTAAAATAAAATTGGATCCTGACACAGAATTGATTACTCAGAAGCCTGTTCTGAGCTAACATTATTTCAGACATTTCCTTAACTATGGCCTGATAACGGCAAAAAAACAAATACTTAAATTCTGGAAACACGCATCAGTCCCTACTGTGAAGATGTGGATTACAAACATGTCCGAGACACTACATTTGGAAAATATTAGGCTTGTCTTGGCAGAAAAACCAGGTCCATTTTTCAAGACATGGACACCCTTTACCGAATTCTTACAAGGATAATATGGCACAACACAAATTTGGATTTAAATCCAATTCTGGGTTGGGTGAGTTGGGGGGGGGGGGCGGGGGGGGGGGGGGGGGGGGGGGGGCGAGGGGCAGGTATATCTCCAGTTTTTTCTTTTTTTCTTTTTCCTTTAGTTTTTTTCGTTTTTTTCCTTCTTTTCTTCTCTTATATCTTTCACTCTTCGGCCACACTACTTTGGTAGTCCAGGGATCTTACCTTTTCACATTTTTCCCTCTCTTGTTCTTTCTCTCTTCTTTTTTCTCATTTTCAGGTTAAAAGGTTAAAATTGAAGCTGTACAATAATTGTATAATTTTACACGCCGAATGTTTTATTCTTGTACAATTGCTTCTAATAAAAATATAATTAAAAAATAAAAAATAAAAACTTTATAGCTCTTCAATAACTCAGTAACGAAGAAAGATGAAAGAATGGGTCGACTGGGCTTGTATTCATTGGAATTTAGAAGGATGAGAGGAAATCTTATAGAAACATAAAATCCTTAAAGGATTGGACAGGCTAGATGCAGGAAAAATGGTCCCGATGTTGGGGGAGTGCAGAATCATCGTCTATATCCCTCATTTCCCTTATCCCTAACCAGTCTGAAGAAGGGGCTCGACCCAAAACGTCACCCATTCCTTCTCTCCAGAGATGCTTCCTGAGTTACTCCAGCTTTTGTGTCTATCTTCATCTTAAAGTGACGATGTTAACATTATAATGAATCCTTGCGTGTTCCATATTATCAAATCCCTGTACATTCAGAATATTCAAATCAAGTGAATAATCAAAGTCAAAGTACATTGTGCCTTTTCAATAGAAAATACTTGTTGAGGGTGGATTTTTGATGGTACCTTTCTTGTTTGGATTTTCAAAGCTGGAAATCTGAATTCATTTTTTTCTATGCCTATTCATTTGAACACTTTCACAAGTAATTAGTGACGCTGATACATCCATTTGCCGTTCGCTGAAACTAAATCTTTCTCATGACACTTCTTGCCATTAGCAACAGTAGCTGTGCTTGTACATCAAACATATTCATTTTACTGTTTCGGAAGGAACTGCAGATGCTGGTTTAAACCAAAGATAGACACAAAAAGCTGGAGTAGGTAAGGTCAACTATTCCTATTCCCCAAAGATGCTGTCTGACCCGCATGCTGTCAAGGACCCACATCATCCTGTCCACACACTCATCTCCCCGCTACCTTCAGGTAGAAGGTACAGGAGCCTGAAGACTGCAACGTCCAGGTTCAGAAACAGCTTCTTCCCCACAGCCATCAGGCTATTGAACTCAACTCAAACAAAACTCTGAACATTAATAGCCCATTATCAGTTTATTTGCACTTTATCTGTTTTATTTAATCGTGTATGTATATATTTATACAATAGTATATGGACACACAAATCTGTTCTGTATTCATGCCATCTATATTCTGTTGTGCTGAAGCAAAGCAAGAATTTTACTTCGGAGTCACGTGAGTGACTAATAAAGAAGCCCCGCCAGGCGCATGCGTGTCATTACGTCCACGCATGTCGCACTGAACGGGCTGGAGAGCACAGCTCCACCAGCGGTAAGTAGGAACTTCACAGGTAAGTGTTTTAAAAACTTTGCCTAGAATTATTTAAACTCCGTAAAGCTGGCTCGAGCAGTCAGCAGGAGTCGGAGGTATGGAGCGGTCAGGTAGGAGAGTTCGCAGCAAACGTGGATCCAGCGATGCGGATTCGCAAATTAGATCGGGTTGGGAGATTAGAGATGCCACGCCGGTTCTGATACCGGGTGGCGTTTTACCGACAGCCGTTACACCAGCTAGTGAACTTTCCACACCAGCTCCAGGAACTCAGGAGCCTGAGGCCACTGATAGCCATAGGAAAGCTAAAAGAAAGTCTATCAGACCTGTTTTGGCTTACGGGTCTGAAGAAGAAGGAGACTCCCCTCCAGATAATAAAAGAATGTGGGGGAGGATGCAAAACATGGAGAAGATGCTCCAAACTTTGATTAACCAAGGGTCAAAGGCCCCATTGATTCCCCAGAGAGCTGATCAAGGAGGCCCATACGAGGTAGAATGTGTGGATTATCAGCAAGGGGATTTCCTTCCAGCGCCTTGTATAGGACTGGAGGATGCCTCCCTACAGTATGACTTGGGAGAAGCAGGGCAGGATGAAGCTGATTCTGGTGTCCCTGCTCATGTGCATACACCAGAGCACAAGAGCCACGCTCCGGGTGTCCCGGAAATAGCAATGAGTTTTGCTATTCCAGAAGGGACTGGTGAGGCAATGGACGAGTATCTTGCCAACAATATAAATTATTTGGTGTCTCACCAGCTCCAACAAACTATGATGCAAGAGACTACTGGTAAATATAAAACACCTGTCAATTGTGCATCACTCAAGGTGCCCACGGTGAACCCAGCAATCTGGGCACACATGAGTGCATCTATGAGGGGACAGGAGGTTCGGTTTCAACACGTCCTCCAACTGGTGGCTGCAGCAATTACTGCATTTGGCAAAATGACCAAAGGGACAATGATCACGCAAACCCAGAAAGATATGTTGGCCCTTTTATGCAATGCATTTTTTTTAGGTGAATTGCATCAGGAAAATCGCCAAAATCGCCATCAGGAAAGCCAACACTAAATCAAAAAATTGCTGCTTTATGTAAGGCGACTAATGTGCAAACGCCTGAATTCCTATTTGGAACAGACCTCGTCAAACAAATTCGAGAAATCGATGATGAGGCTAAGACAATTGGTTTAATGAAGCCAAACATCTCAAGGCCACTGATACGAAGGCCTGGTTTAATGTACCGAAGATCGGATCCAGGTGCTGGGCCCACCGGGGGGAGGCCAGTGGGGCAACAAGTTTACCCACCAAGACAGACTGGCTACAACCCCAATATGGGCAGACAACAGACTTACAGGCCAACTGTAGAGGTACAGGGAATTTTTGTTAATGAGAAAGTTTCTGGTGGACAACCTCCTATTGGAGGTAGATTACAATTGTTTTATAATGAATGGTGCTGTATAACATCTGATATGTTTATACTCAATACTGTGTCAGGTTCTACCATCTCAGGGGTAGATCCACCTCAACAGCACGCCTAATAAAATGTTGGTGTTTTCTGCTCCAGAGACTGAACAGGTAAACGATGAGATTAAGAATTTATTGCAAAAAGGAGTGATTGAGAAAGCCATTAATCATCCTCAACAATTTGTGTCTAATATATTCCCCAGACCTAAAAAAGATGGGGGTTGTAGAGTAATTCTTCTTCTTCTTGTCGGATTCCGGCAGTGTAGACGCTGCTGAGCGTATTACTGCCCTCCACAGGTCACAGTTTGAACTAAATACTTACATACAGTCCTGTAACATGCAGTAATTGAAGAACAGCCCTGGATATCAGCTGATGTTTCTCACTGTGTCCAAACAAAGATAAAACAGAAAAATCCTCAACTCCAAGTCCTGTCAGTCTAGCAAACAATGCCTTTCTTTCTACCCTATACTTTTTACATTCTAGGAAAACATGCTTAACTGTCTCCTTACTCCCACATTCACACAAGCCAGAAACATGTTTCCCTACAATGCACAAACAGTAATTTAACCCACAATGTCCCAACCTCAATCTACACAGTCTAACTGAGTCCCTACGGGACAGAGATGTACAGAAACATATTTTTCTAACTTCAGCTTGTACAGAAAAGTAGTGTCTACCCCTGACTTCCTTTTCCCATCCTCTCTGCCATTCTTTTGTTAAGCCCTCTTTAATTATTTCTCTCAGTTCCACTCTCCCCAATGATACATGGATATCTATTTCTCTTCTTAAACTCTCCTTTGCTATGAGGTCCACCTGCTCATTCCCCCTCACCCCAGCATGCCCGGGAACCCAGCAAAAAGTGATGTTACACGCAAACCCAATTGTAGAAAACACACTCAAGATTTCATTTAGAATGTCAGGACGAGCGTTAGATTTCCCTACTCTTACAGTTTCAAGAGCAGCTGCAGAATCAGAACAGATAATGACTTCTCTAAAACTGGCTTCCTCAATCCACCATAGAGCCCATTGATTGTAGAGTAATTCTGCACCTCACTCACTTAAATTCTTCAGTTCTCTATAGGCATTTTAAAATGGACACCTTCGTTACTGCTAAACAGCTGGTATCGCAGGGCTGTTATATGGCAACTATTGATTTGCAAGATGCATATTATTTAGTGCCAATTCATGCTCATTATCGCAGGTACTTGAAATTTAATTGGATGGGACAGCTGTGGCAATACAAAGCATTGCCTAATGGATTAAGTTCAGCACCTAGGCTATTTACTAAATTGTTAAAACCTGTGCTGGGGCTATTGAGGGCCCATAATCACATTGTCATGGCTTATTTAGATGATATCTTAATTATCAGCAACACTAAAGAGTCAGCTGAAGAGTCGGTTTCAGCAACCAAAAATGTGTTTGAAACATTAGGGATTTTGGTCCATCCAACTAAGTCTAAGTTACAGCCAACCCAAAATATTGAGTATTTGGGATTTCTTATTGATTCAGTTGATATGACAGTAACATTACCAACAGCCAAGGTTGTGGATATTGTTAATGTCTGTACTTGCCTCACACAAAAACTTTATCCCTCCATCCGAGAAGTCGCTAAGGTCATTGGGAAATTGGTAGCAGCTTTCCCTGCAGTACAGTTCGGACCTTTGCATTATCAACATTTGCAAAGAGCAAGAGAACAAGCACTAAAAGAGCATGCAGGCCATTTTGATTGGGTTATGCAGTTACCAACCACAGCTCTAGCAGAATTGCAGTGGTGGATTGTTAATGTTAGTCAAGCTACCAATAACATTTTGGTGCATGAACCTTCAGTGATCTTACAGACGGATGTAAGCGCTCTCGGATGGGGGGCTACGGACACCGAGTCTAGCTGTGGGGGTAGATGGAATGAACAAGAAGGTTTGATTCTCCACACACAAGGGATAAATTATTTGGAATTATTGGGGGCATTTTATGGGTTAAAGGCATATTGCTCCACAATGAATAATTTACACGTTCAACTCCAGATTGATAACACCACCAGCAGTGGCATATATTAATCATATGGGAGGAGCAAGATCAGTATCATGTGATAACTTGGCTAACCTCATGTGGCATTGGTGTATTTCAAGGAACATCTGGGTTTCAGCCATCTATCTACCAGGTATAGACAATGTGGTGGCAGACCATAGGTCACAAAAGTTTAATGACAATATAGGATGGATGTTGAATTCTGAAATTTTTCAAACAATTGTCACTCGATTTGGGTTGCCAGATATTGATCTGTTTGCATCCAGATTAAATCACTAGTTGCCTAAATATGTTTCATGGGAGCCAGATCCAGGAGCAGTAGTCGTGGGTGCATTCTCGTTACATTGGGGGCACTCCTTCTTTTATGCATTTCCTCCATTTTGTCTGATCACGAAATGCCTCACCAAAATAGAGCGTGACTCCGCCACAGGCGTTTTGGTGGTCCCAGATTGGCCAACACAACCATGGTTCCCATTAGTACTCAGAATGATGGCTCAGCCATTCATGATGATTCCCAGCTGCAGTAATTTGTTGGTGCATCCGGTTACAGGAGAAAGTCACCCGTTACATGACCGTATTAATTTGTTGGTCTGCAGGTTCTGACCAGACCATTCCAAGGCCTTGGATTGTCGAACAGGACCATGGAGGTTATCACTGCAGCCTGGAGAAATAGCACTCAAAAACAATATGTGGTTCACATAAAGAAATGGGAGATGTTCTGTGTACAATCAAATATATCTTATCATACTGCAAGCATATGTGATGTGTTGGAGTTCCTTGCTAAGTTGCATTTTGATGAGCACTTGAGTTATAGTGCCATTAACAGTGCTCGGAGTGCTTTGTCCTATTTAGGGCAGTCTTCAGAACAACAACCTATCGGGTCTCATCCGTTAGTATCCCGATTTATGAGAGGAATTTTTAACAAAAACCCTCCTAAGCCTAGATATACAGAAATCTGGGAGATCAGTATAGCTCTCACGCTGCTTCAGCAATGGGCTCCAATTACGTCATTATCTATGCAGAGATTAACTCTTAAAGTGGTTATGCTAATGGCGCTGGTCGCTGGTTTCAGCACAACGTGTACAAACATTACAATTGTTACGAATAGATTGTATGCATTTGTCTGTAAATGACATTACATTTTATGTCTATGATTTAATCAAACAAAGCAGGCCTGGTATCGCAGGAACCAAGGTGACGTTTAAAGCATATCCTGTTGACTAAATGTTATGTGCAGTTAAACACTTAAGCCAATATATTGAGTTAACAAGGAGTCTCAGAGGTTCTGAGACAGGACTGCTCATTAGACACAAAAAGCCATATAAAAGATTGTCAGTACAAACTATTTCTAGATGGTTGAAACAGGTTCTCAATTATGCTGGAGTCGACACTCATGTATTTAAATCTCACTCCACCAGGGCGGCATCAACATCCGCGGCGAAGGCTCGGGACGTGCCGCTAGACCAAATCCTCGCGGCCGCAGGATGGTCTAGAGAATCAACATTTTCAAAATTCCATGACAAACCTGTACAGACAGTGCCACGGTTTGGGCATGCTGTTTTGGGTTCCATTTAATTCATTTGCTTTGTTTTATATCATTGTTTGTAATTTTCCCCCGGGACCAGAGGGGTTATTACTGTTTTTTGTTATTATTAAAAATAGTTATTGAATAATTCAAAGCAATGTTCAATATATTATTTATTCACTACTGTGTCAACTGAAGCAGATTGTCATATGGAGTGCTTCTACGGCATGAAAACACAGAGCTTTGAAATCTTCACGTAGTCACTCACGTGACTCCGAAGTAAAACAGTAAGATTAAATGAGAACTTACCAGTTTGAAGTTTGATCCTTATTTTATGAGGAGTTACGTTGAGGGATTACGTGCCCTCTGCTCCCACCCCCATAATCTAAGAGATCATCTGGTAGTTCTAGTCTTCTAAAAGCCTTACTATGTTACTTTGGCTATTTGTTTTCTGTGTTTTCACGCCGCTGCTTTGAAGTATGACGCGCATGCGCGTGGCGGGGCTTCTTCACGTAATCCCTCAACGTAACTCCTCATAAAATAAGGATCAAACTTCAAACTGGTAAGTTCTCATTTAATCTTACTATTTCATTGTCCTATCTGGGACACATGACAATAAACTCTCTTGAATCTTGAGTTACTCCAGCTATTTGTCTGTCTTTTGTATTAATTTTATTTTTGCCTTCCTTTTGTTATTTCCAGGAAAACTTCCACTTTTGTTTAGTTTAACATGTATTAATGCACATGTACCCAGGTGCAGTGAAAATCTTTTTTTGTTGCGTGCTACCTGATCAGCGAAAAGACTGTACATGATTCCAGTCAAGCCATCCACAGATATAGGATGAAGGGAATAATGTTTAATGCAAGATAAAGTCCAGTAAAGTCAGATTAAAGATAGTCCAAGAGTCTCCAATGAGGTGGATGGTAGGTCAGGACTGCTCTCTAGTTGGTGATAGGATGGTTCAGTTTCCTGATAACAGTTGGAACGAAACTGTCCCTGAATCTGGAGGTGTGCGTTTTCACATTTCTGTACCTGATGGGAGAGGGGAGAAGAGGGAATGACCATGGTGAGACTCATTTTGATTATGCTGGTGGCCTTGCCACGGCAGTATGAAGTGTACACGGAGGAGGTGGAAGGGAGGTTGGTCTGCATGATGGTCTGGGCTACGTCCACAACTCTGCAATTTCTTGTGGTTTTGGATGGAACTGTTCCCAAACCGTGCTGTGATGCATCGCAATAAAATGCTTTCGACGGCGCATCAGTAGAAGTTGGTGAGAGTTGTTGAACTTCCCAAGCCTCCTGCAGAAATAGGGGTGTTGTTATCCTCTCTTGGCCATTGCTTTGATATTGCAGGTCCAGGACAAGTTGCTGGTGTTATTTACTCCTAAGAACCTGAAGCTTTCAACCACCATCGTCAAAAATGGCTTGGATGCACAAATTGGGCTGGGCAATCCTGAAGCACTAAGTCTGTGAACCAGTGAGCCAGTGTTAGGGATACAACATTATCCTCACCACCTATCTGTGGCATAAGCATAGGATTGGTAGACATGTGCTTCTGTAGATAAAAAAATCACATCACAGATACTTTAATAATATGTAGCACGATGTACAATAATGTTTTATTATTAATGTTTAATGTTTTATGTGTCATTCCTAACTGTCACTGTATGTCATGTTGTCACTTGTGGGCGAAGCATCAAGGTATATTCCTTGTATGTGAATACTTGGCCAATAAACTTATTAATTCATTCATTCAAATAGACTCAGAATACATCTCGTAGCTCAGAACTGGGTGTGTCGACCGTCAGAAGCAGCAATAGTGTAAATCACCACAGTCTGTAACCTCACGCCCAGCATATCTCTCACTCTGCAATTACCATCTAACAAGGGTATCAACACTGCTTCAATAACGAGAACAGCACCACAATGATGTAATGTTAACCCAGTGATGCTGCCATACAAGACCACTTGTATGCTAAGTAACAACAGCAGTCAATGGATAAAGCAAGGAAGATTTCACAAGCATTGGTTCAGATTGTACCTCTGTAGTTTTCCAAACATCATGAAACGTGAACAATTAAACAGTTAATAAGTAGAAGAGACTCCTAAGAGCAACTCCACGTTTAATTGTCATTGTGCCCAGAATGTGATCAGTAAAGAATTTGTACTATGTTCAGTGAAATGAAGAATAAATAATCCTTCTTGATTTCCACGAGGTCTTGACCGTCATAGAAACCATTCTCCAACCATTCCAAATGAGATCATGAAATGGCTGACAGCACCATCTATAACAAAGCTATGGGACCAGACAACGTCCCAGCTGTGGTACTGAAAATCTGTGCTCCAAAACTAGTTGCATGTCTGGCAAAGCTATTCCAGTGCAGTTACAATGCTGGCACCCACACAAGAATGTAGAACATTTTGCAGGAATTGTTCTGTTCACTAAAAACAGAATAAATCCAACCTTGCCAATTGTCCCATTACCAGCTCATTCCTATTCATCAGCAAAGTGGTGAAAGCTCCGGTCCCCGTTGCTAACAAACAATATACATTGTCAACAAAATCCTGTGTATTCTGAATGGCCAGGCTCATCTGGACCAACCTGGATGAGTGTCTCAAAAACCTTCAACATTCATTCAGGGCATAACATCCCACGTAATTGGCACCCATCCACTTGCCTAAACATTTAGCGAAGGTTAGTTTGGAGATACAGTGGGCAAACAGGCCCTTCGCCCCACCGAGTCCATGCTGACCAATGTCCCCCTTACAATAGCACTATCCTATACACTAGAGACAATTTTCAATATTTATGTCTTAAGGGCCCGTCCCACTGTATGAGCTAATTCAAGAGCTCTCCCGAGTTTAAAAAAAATCAAACTCGTGGTAAGCACGTAGTATGTACGTAGCGGGTACGTTGGAGCTCGGGACGTCTTAGCGGCTCGTAACGCTAACGGCAGGTACTCGGAAAACGCAGTAAGCTCGTGAAGATTTTTCAACATGTTGAAAAATGTCCACGAGAGCCCCGAGTACCTACGAATTACCGCAATTCTCCGAGTTCGAATCAGGGGAAACTCGGGAGAACTCTTGAGTTAGCTCATACAGTGGGACAGGCCCTTGAGGAGTGTGGTAGGAAACCTGAATACCCAGGGAATACCCACTAAAACTAAACTAAAGGTTCAACAAGCAGTTCAGAAGTCAGACTTATGTTGGTTTAAATCACAACCAAATTGTAGTATAAAAGTGCATTATTTAGTCAATGTTTCAACAGGTTTTTTTGAAATTATGCCTGATGTATTCTGTGGGGCTTTGGTCGAAATAGAAAGAATGCAATTGGCTATTTACCTAAGAAAGAATCCAATTGACTTGGAAGTAGTAAAATATCGGTTAATGTGTCCAAAGACTGGCATTGTAGAGGCTTCCAATGAGAAGTAAGATTGGCATTTAAAAATATGCAAAGTGACCTCTGAAAGATAAATAAGATTCAGAAGGACGTTGAGAGTATAAGTACTGAGGGACTATTTCCAGCCACATTCGTTCTGGAGTAAAGAGAAATGTCCTTATCAGATATTTATAATCTTTGGGATTTGTGCTGGAGGGCTGCCAATGCTCCGCCAGTGAATATACACGTGGCACAGATCAATAAATCTATGGACATCAACTTATAACGGGGAAATGTATAAAAAGTGGATGAAGCAGCAGAATCAGCCATAACAGTGGCACCTGCATCTACTTCTTGTGATTCAAGAGTTCGAGATGGAGCTTCTGGAGGCTTATCTTTAATTGCTCTGATAGTAATTAATCCAAAATATATCAAATGGATCTTTCCAACTGAGTTTACATCAGGATATTGCATTTTTTAGTGGAGGTCCCTTGACCGACTTGGAAACCAATTCTGCCGACTATCACTGCACTGTCAAAATGGTGCAAGGGAAGCAGTCTTATTCAAATATGTGGGAGATGTCAGCTGCCAAGAGAAATAATGCTTTTTCATCTTATTTCAGTATTGTTATTTATTTTTAAGTGCATGTGTGCATTTCAATTGTTTAACTTCAAAGCAAAATAGTTTAATGCTTTTAACGTTTCTTTTTAAAATCAGCACCCAAATGATTTGTGAATGGCAGCTTATGACCCCCCTTTTTCAGTCAATATATCTAACATGAAATGAGATGGGGACGTCTCCTGTTTTCAAAGCCTTTCTGTGAATATAGCCAGCTCCCAAAACACATCCCACATCCAAGGGCCACAATGGAAGAAACAGCATGGCTCCTGGGCATGCCAGCAGTGATCTTAGGTCAATGGCCCTTTATAATTAAAATAGGAGTCGGAATTCACTTAAAAATTAAATTGATGTTATCTTACAGTAGAAGTAAACCAATGGCAGGATTATTTACATGTTTCATCCATTATAAAATGTAACCTTTATTATAGTGACAGGTTTAATATATTTATTTAATAATTAGCCTGTTTATGGAATTAGGCTTCTTCAATCATTTGTACTCAGGGCTTGTTTGGGCGAAGAAAAATTGAGCACCATTCTCTCAGCAGTCAGATTAAGATAAAGTGACTTTCCAAATATTAATGTGATTCATCCCTTTAACCCTTTCACTGCTGAGAAATCTTCTCCTCTTCTAGTTTTATAAAGTTTGTTTCTAATTCTGAATGGAAGGAGCGGGAGGCTGATTCTAAAATGTAAATGCAAAAAGGGTTGTATGCAATAATTGCAGACCATCAGTCTGAAGAAGGGTTTCGGCCCGAAATGTTGCCTATTTCCTTCGCTCCATAGATGCTGCTGCACCCGTTGCGTTTCTCCAGCACTTTTGTCTACCTTCGATTTTCCAGCATCTGCAGTTCCTTCTTAAACCCTTAAAGACTTGCGCCTCAAAATGGCTCACCAGCAAATGAAAATGGAGACACGGTACAGATGAAGGATCCCAACCACTAGCATCAACTATTTCCCTCTGCAGTTGCCGTCTGACCTGCTGAGTTCATCAGCAGTGAATGAAAATGATACTGAACATTGAAACTTAAAAAAAATAAGAACTTTAATGAATTCCGATTTATAGTGCTGTTGGGGTTTAGTATATTCAAATTTTATAGTGCATGAAAAACATGATTGAAGGGCGAAGGAGAAACGATTTGATATATTTCAACTGCATATTGAATGGGAAAGTATTTTATATATTGAAGCCAGATGGAAATTTTAAATTGATTTTGCTGTGATTAAACAATTACGGTGATCATTTGATGCTCTAAAATGATTTGTGAATTTGAACATTTAATAGTGGTGTATATATACTCTGCTGATTTATGTAAAATATCTACAGAAGAATCGATAGGGTGAATGCACTATGTTTTTTATCCAGAGTAGGGGAATCAAGAGGACATGGGTTTAAGATTAGACGGGAAAGATTTAATAGGAATCTGAGGGGCATCTTTCTCATACAGAGGGTGTATGGTATTTTGAACAAGCTGCCAGAGGAGGTAATTGAGGTCAGTACTATAACAACATTTTAAAAAAAATTTCGACAGATACAAAGATAGAAAAGAGGGGTAAGAGCCAAGCATGGAATTGTGGTCCTAGCGTATATAGGGCACCTTGACTGGCATGGTCAAGTTGGGCTGAGGGGCCTGTTTCCATGCTGGATGACTCAATATGGCCTGCCCGATGTGTGACGGATAGAACATCCAACAGTCCCATCAACAATAGAAATGAGAAAGAATATTCAGCTTACATTGTACATAGAAAAAATAGAAACATAGAAAATAGGTGTAGGAGTAGGCCATTCGGCCCTTCGAGCCTACACCGCCATTCAATATGATCATGGCTGATCATCCAATTCAGTATCCTGTACCGGCCTTCTCTCCATACCTCCTGATCCCTTTAGCTACAAGGGCCACATCTAGCCTGTCCAAAGCCTTAAGAATTTTGTACGTTTCTATAAGATCCCCCCTCAATCTTCTAAATTCTAGCAAGAATCTAGTATTATTTATATATTTCAAAACAGATACCTCACCCACATCCCCGTTTAGAGTTTGCTAGACAATTCCAGAATCATGAAATGGCACATGAAATAGAAATTTGTTAATTTAATCAAAGCTGTCAGAACCAGAAAAATCTGATTTTGTTCTTACATAGAAACATAGAAAATAGGTGCAGGAGGCCATTCAGCCCTTCAAGCCAGCACTGCCATTCATTGTGAACATGGCTGATCGTCCGCTATCAATAACCCGTGCCTGCCTTCTCCCCATATCCCCTGACTCCCCCAGCCCCTAGAGCTCTATCCAACTCTCTCTTAAATCCATCCAGTGATTTTGGCCTCCACTGCCCTCTGTGGCAGGGAATTCCATAAATTCACAACTCTCTGGGTGAAAAAGTTTTTTCTCACCTCAGTCTTAAATGACCTCCCCTTTATTCTAAGCAGAGTTCTACTTTATTCGACTTCATTTGAAATAAAGCCAGTAAGGTTACTTGTCTTTGGAAATGTCAGTATAGAAGTTAATCACAAGCATGAAGGCACAGACGTTTTTTGCAACTTGGACCAGCTGCACAAGTCGAAAAACTCATGCCATAAAATCAAAGTTGACATAAAATAAATACAAAGGTGACATAAAATAAATTACCTTTGTTCTTATCCAAAGAGGCAGAACTAAAGCAAAGGACATGTGGAATTAGTCAGTGCATAATTGCATCCTTTGCACCATTAATGAAACATGTCACCTCTTCATCCACCATATTACAAGACACAATTAGCATCTGTCCACACAGATTATGCAAGCCTTTGGAGCTTTCAGTTCACCACCATGAAGAATCAACGTACTTTTTAAATAACCTAATTGACTGAGATGTCAGGGAGATAAGAGTCATCCATGGAACCTAGATCTCAGCCAATGCACAACAGACAGGAAGAATTGATTTGGTCAAACAGTCAGGTAAAATGCTGACAATAGGTTCATTCATTCATTCAATGCTGCTAGGCATTTCTGGTGTCTCATAAATGTTCTTCAGTAAGCATGCCATGTGGATTCACCATGGCCTTCAATGCAACAGCACAGCCTTTGAGAACATTGGCAATAAGGGTCAATTGTTGAAAAAGCTATTTGCAGATCAAGACCTCAGCTCAGTACAAACTCATGATCTATGTACAACAATAATCCCTGAGACAGATGCTTCTGAGACCTGGACTACCTAGAACAGGCATTTCAAGGCACTGGAATGATATTAGTAACATGTTCTCCACAAATTCACTGGAAGGGTAGGTGAACTAAGATCTGTGTCCTCTCAAAGCCCAAAATCCACAACACTGAGGCATTATTAGCCTCGGTCAGCTGTCTTTGCACATCCAACACCAGATCCCTAACCTCTGTTTTGGAAAGAGATTTACAAACGCACAAAGTCAGAGTCAAGTCAAGAGGGTTTTATTGTCGTGTGTCCCAGATAGGACAATGAGATTCTTGCTTGCTGCAGCACTACAGAATATGTAAATGTAATACAGAACAGGAGATGAAAGTTCAGTGTGTCTATATACCATAGACCATATATATACACAATAAATAAACAGATAAAGTGCAATAGTTATAATAGACAGTTATAGTTCAGAGCTTGTTTGATGTTGTATTTAGTAGCCTGATGGCTGTGGGGAAGAAGCTGTTCCTGAACCTGGATGTTCCAGATTTCCAGCTCCTGTACTTTCTTCCCGATGCCAACGGAGAGGTGAGTGTGTGGCCAGGATGGTGTGGATCTTTGATGATGTTGGCAGCCTTTTTGAGGCAGCGACTGCGATAGATCCCTTCAAAGAAATGCAACATCTTCATTGACATCAGGGAACTTGGGCCCATGGCGATTCAAGATGACATCAAGGACCTCAAGGCCATACATCAGGAACACATACAAACCCTGTATAAACGGGGTTTTTTTAAAGAACACACCACTGACAAACTTAATCCACATGCCCGCCCCATCAGGCATTGCCAACCACATCTGTGGAAGGATCTGCACATCTCATTTAGGTCTCATTAGCTACC
This sequence comes from Okamejei kenojei, assembly GCA_035221665.1. Lineage (NCBI taxonomy): Eukaryota > Metazoa > Chordata > Chondrichthyes > Rajiformes > Rajidae > Okamejei > Okamejei kenojei. The sequence continues at coordinate 8,472,351 of CM069169.1, read as the reverse complement.
TCAGATAACATAAACTCTAACGGAAAACAAGTCATCTATCATCATCTATCAAGACCAACGGAACCGTCTCCACGAGAAGGTAAGAGAATTAGACTACTGTCGCATGGAGTCAACAAGCATTTATCTCCGTCAATGCCCTAGCATATTTTTAATAATAACAAATTGCATTTATATAATGCCTTTAATGTAGTAAAACATCTTAACAGGAGAACAGCAGACAAATAAGAGTTAAAGGAGCTGACCAAAAGATTGGTCAAATTGGTTTTATGTACAGAGGTAACAGATGCAAGAGAGGTAGATTAATAAGGATATTAAAGAAGGAAATTCCAGGGGATGGCACTGCTGCCAATGGTGGGTGATAGGAATTAGTGTGGCACAGGAAGGTAGGTCTGCAGCAACACAGAGATCCTCGAGGCTTGGGATAAATACAACAAAAGTAACTTCGCACAAAAGTTTGCAATGCCAAGACTGAAAAGGCTCGATGACAGCTTTTCAGTTAAAATTACTTATAACAGAAGACTTGCAACACATCCATTATAACGCTCTTTATTTATCATTCTTGTTTTTAATTCATTTACATTTTACAAAAGATTTACGTACGTAGTTTCTGCAAAGCTTAGTTGTAATTTAATATAGTAATAAGGGATTCAATTTCTCTGAAGTGTCTGACGCATGCATGATATACTACAGCTATTTTTAAATTGATGTTACAGGTTTTCACCTATTGTTAAAAGTGAAGCTCATTCTCACGATCTGTGGTCACGACTAGTGAAGTAATAGTTGCAAGGAATTAAATGGTAATAAACGTAGTGGGAAGTATCAGGGCAGCACTCAATTCTAAAGTCGTTGTAAATGGATCTGTGAGACCATTTGATAATACTTTAATGTAACAGAGAGACTTACATTAATAAAGCATCTTTTAAAACTTAAAGATATCCCAATAGACAATAGACAATAGACAATAGGTGCAGGAGCAGGCCATTTGGCCCTTCGAGCCAACACCACCATTCAATGTGATCATGGCTGATCATCCACAATTAGTACCCTGTTCCTGCCTTCTCCCCATGTCCCGTGACTCCTCTATTTTTAAGAGCCCTATCTAGCTCTCTCTTGAAAGCATCCAGAGAACCTGCCTCCACCACCCTCTGAGGCAGAAAATTCCACAGACTCACCACTCTCTGTGAGAAAAAGTGTTTCCTCGTCTCCGTTCTAAATGGCTTACTCCTTATTCTTAAACTGTGGCCCCTGGTTCTGGACTCCCCCAACATCGGGAATATGTTTCCTGTCTCTAGTGTGTCCAAGCCCTTAACAATCCCAACCTACTCCGAAGCAAATGAAGTACTTCTTGAAAGAAGGTAGGCAAAAATGCTGGAGAAACTCAGCGGGTGAGGCAGCATCTATGGAGTGAAGGAATAGGTGACGTCACCATTATATTCAAAGACCTGTGGTAACTAATTTGCACATGGCAAGGCTACACCAACCATAACGTGACAAAAGCCCGTTAATCTAATTCGGTGTAGGAAGGAACTGTAGATGCTGGTTTACACCGAAGGTGGACACAAAATGCTGGAGTAGCTCAGCGGGTCAGGCAGCATCTTCTGAAAAAAGGAATAGGTGACTTTTCAGGTCGAGACTCTTCTTCAGATGAAGAGTCAGGGGATAGGGTTACTAGAGTATTTGAAAAGATACAGAACAGATTAGAGGTGGCACCGATCACTAATGAGCCCACAATGGTTTTGGTTAAGGGGTAAATGTTGGTAAACATTGCAAGTGTTTTAGTATTTAGTTTGAGAAGGAAATTGGTTCTGGGTTTAAAGAGTCAAATTGAGTTATACAGTAATTTCTGATTTTGTGTCCAGATTTTGGATGTACAAACTTAAAAGACATTCAGATTTAGGTCATCAGTGCCGTAAAGTGAGTTGCATCTGCTCAATATTAAACAAAGATCTTGCTTCAGGTAGCATATAACCAACGTGAATGCTACATAACTCATTCATCATGAATTAGTATGTGTATAACTCCAAATGTTGATTTCCAAATACAAGGAACATTTTCTAAATTAGCAACGGATAAAACATCCTTTCAGCATGAAATGTTGTCGTTCATTTTCATTAACCACAGTATAAATATAATATCTTCAAACAGATTTTCAAAATGCATTCACTGAGGTGATGTTTATGAGGTATTATGTAGCTGCACTGTGGCGACATTTTGCAAGCAGGAGAATAGGTCAGGATCAAATATAGCAACTTTGAGCTTCTACAGTTAAAAGAAACAGCACAAATCAGTAGCAGGCTGCAAATCCATTTAAATGGATTAGGGCTGTTGTGATCTACCGACGGCAACAGAGTTAAGGGCCTGTCCTACTTACGTGTCCTTGGCACGCATATTACGCGACCTCGTGGTCGCGTTGAGGCGCACGGGCATCGTATGGCCGCACGGGGCTGGTCCCACTGAGAAGGGGTATGTAGTTGTGCGCGACGTCACGCGGGGCTCCAACATTTTTGTAGCGAACAAAATCTTTGCGTGCCAACGGCCTGTCGCGTAACTGACGGCCAAAGTGGGACAGGCCCAAGACCCTGGCGCGACGCAACGTCTCACCTCCAACAGCAAGGGAAAGGCAAAGGAATCAACATCCTCAACCTTGTGGTAGATCACATATACGGTGATTTCAGTGCCTGAAAATGCCGGGAGTGGCCTCCATTGTCCCCGGAAATGTGGTTAGCGGGACAGCCTTCAAGTAAGATCGTTATATTTTCAAAGACCTTACATAAATATGCCAAAGATGATTTCCCTTTCATAAAAACAGGCTAATTATAGTTTTTATAGAAGGCACAAAGTGCTGGAGTCAGGCTTCCCGAGCGAACACGGATAGGTGATGTCTCAAGTCGTTATCCAGAGAATTTGTCATCCTTAAATCTCAACAGTTTACCTTGTACCATTTCTATAGTAATGTTCACTGATTCCTCACTTCATTTTGCTTCTTTGTTTCCTGTTAATTGTGAGATGCTTCCAATGTCTTCCATTTTGAATGCAGACACAAAAGGTTTGTCGGTCTAAACCTTTTGACTGATTTACTTTCTTTATCGTTGAGTTTACTTGATCCTGACTTTCTTTATGAAGTTGAGTTTATTGCCATAAGCACAAATAGAGTGAGGTACAGGTGCAATGAATATCCTGCTTGGATAACTTCCCAGGCACATAGATTCAGACAAAACTGTAGTAGGCCCCCCCTCGGTCATGACTGACCACGGGTGATGCATCCTAGTTTGCAGGTGATGTGTGGTCGGATGCAAGCCTGGGCGATGTCATATGGAGGACAGGCTGTTGCCCATGCAGCACGTTCCCCCCTCTCCACGTCGTTGATCGATCCAAAGGAACAGCAGGGCCGTTACAGTTTGGCACCAGCGCCGTCGCAGGAGCTGCCAGAGGGAGGTTGTAGACAACGACAAACTGCCTTGGGGGCTCCGACTCCGGATTTTCTTGAGGTTTACTCCTGGAGCCTTTTCCATGACTGGATATGGCCATAAGGCAGTGGAGGATTTAAATCAGAGTTTTCCCTCTCCTAGATGGACTGCCTTCCCAGGCTGACGAGCCCCATCTGCCCGAGACTCGTGGGGGTGGGAGGGTCTACCTTCCCGTGCAGGTCTATAGCACCGGCCCACTGCCCAAACATAAATTATATATAAATTATACAACGTTTCTAAAAGAAAGACACTGCAAAAAAAAAAAAGATATTGGCGCAAAACAAAATTAGAAAACAGTAGCTATCCCCTAAGCAAGATACTTCGACAAAGTACTAGTAATATTGACAATTCTAATGTTTACAGGATAAACTTTGTGACAACCTTTCATTGGGACAAGACATTCCACGTTTACCATTGAGGTACAGATGAGTATGGATGCATTTAAAGTTAGCAAAATTAGTACATTAGAAGGAAAATAATATATTGATGCGGTGGAAGGAAGCTAACAAAGTGAAAACAGGGTTATGCAGAGGGCAAACATATGAATGTTCTATGCTATACAATCTATGTAAAAAAAGAAAAAGTACTCCTAAAGTCTCTCCTCAGTATATTAATGACCGAGTACATATCACTTCACGCAAAATCTGGGCTGACATGTCACTGTAGTGCTGGGGATGCTGCATTATCGTAAGCACTGCCATTTAGATGATATTTTAAATGCATCTTTGGAAATGAACAGCATATTCCTCCTTTATGTCTTGGATAATAGAATTTATACAAAAACAGTAATTTCTTTCACACACGTGGCTGTTAACTCAGTGGTGTAAACAGGCTCATTTGATCCTCATGATCTTTAACTGACATTTAAGCAAATCCTAACTTACAGGATGAACTTTAGAAAATAGCAGCTGAGTTGCAGAGAAAGTGGAATATTTACTTTCATTCATTGAGTTACTTTGTAGAAGTCATTTGATATCTTCATTTCTGCAAAAACTAAGCAAGCACTTCTCACATTTCATAGAATCATAGAATCATAGAAAATAGGTGCAGGAGTAGGCCATCCGGCCCTTCGAGCCTGCACCGCCATTCAATATGATCATGGCTGATCATCCAACTCTGTATCCTGTACCTGCCTTCTCTCCATACCCCCTGATCCCTTTAGCCACAAGGGCCACATCTAACTCCCTCTTAAATATAGCCAATGAACTGGCCTCAACTACCTTCTGTGGCAGAAAATTCCACAGACTCACCACTCTCTGTGTGAAAAATGATCTTCTCATCTCGGTCCTAAAAGACTTCCCCCTTATCCTTAAAACTGTGACCCCTTGTTCTGGAGTTCCCCAACATCGGGAACAATCTTCCTGCATCTAGCCTGTCCAACCCCTTAAGAATGTTGTAACTCTCTATAAGATCTCCCCTCAATCTCCTAAATTCCAGCGAGTACAAACTGAGTCTATCCAGTCTTTCTTCATATGGAAGTCCTGCCATCCCAGGAATCAGTCTATTTGTTAAAAATATTTAAAGCATGCCTATGAGGAATTTTATCTTAGCTTCTATGTATTCCTTCTCTGTGCACATTCCTTCCTGCTAGGTAGTGCATTGCTCCAATCCAAGGTTTGCTTTGGTTTACTCAGTTTTGGATGAGTAGACTCCAAACCAGAAGGCGGGAGAGGCCAAGATGGAGGCCAGTGAACTTTGAAATGGCCGGGACCAGAGACTCCAAAAGTGAAAGCAGTTTGGATGACCCAGCACATTACAATAAATATTGTAGGATCTGTTATATGACATGAAGTTTCAGTTTAAATTTTATTACAAGATTATTTACACACATACAAGCCATGAGAGAAGATTTTCATATATTATCAAAGTCTGTTGATGGTAACTTATGCCCCTGTTCCACTTAGGAAACCTGAACGGAAACCTCTGGAAAATTTGCGCCCCACCCAACGTTTCCGTGCGGTTCCCGGAGGTTTCCAGAGGTTTTTTTCAGGTTCCCGGAGGTTTTTTCCATTTTTTTGAAATAATCGCCGGATCATAGAAGAAGCGGAAACCACTTTCGACCATTAGGGAGACTGACAAAAACCTCCGGGAACCGCACGGAAACCTTGGGTGGGGCGCAAAGTCTCCAGAGGTTTCCGTTCAGGTTTCCTAAGTGGGACATGGGCATAAGATTGTACAAGACACAGCAATAGATGATATTTCAAAGGAAACAACATTTCTTTAAAGTAGTGACGGAGTTCCAAACAATATCGTGGTCTTTCCTTTGTATTAAATTACATCTCTTCTACTTCTTGCGTATGGCGTGCACAGCCTAAAGTTGTAGGACAACTTGTTCTAGTTGATCTTATTTGATTGTGCACGCCAGGTTGATTGCATTCGTCAAAACAGGTCGGACCACGTGAAGGTTGCAATCTCCCACTCCATTAAATTACATGATACCCCAATTTAATAAAAAATCTATCCATCTCGGTCTTAATGTTGTCTTTAGAGGAAGTTGTGGTGTTTAAAATTCCAGCCTTATTTAAAGAAAAGAATATTCATGTTTGCAACAATCAAACAAATTAGATACCAGAGGGTGATTGATGAGTTACAAATGCAAAATAATGAATTGCCAGGCATTTGTGCACCAGATGAATAGATTATGATAGCACAATTTGTAGGAGTGAGATATCACTTTTTTTCCCAAAGCAAGAGAAATAATGACCTGTCAAATTGTTGTGACAATCATAAAATTAACAGACCCTGAGTAACCCTTGTGGACAAATTATGTCACCTTAAAGTAATCATTAGCTGATTTCCAAACACCGAGGGCGGCCTCTGTCAAGTCTTAATCGCTTGGCATAACGTTCACGCTACTGGATTTTTTTTTTAAATGACTGAATCACATCTCTCAACAAACAAGATGTTGTAATGTTTTCTGCTTTGTTTTCAGTTTTGTATGCTTATAAATTTCACTTTTGAGGAAATAATGACATCTTTTCACTAACTATATGCACTTTTATATGCAGCTAAAAAAAGCGCTCATTGCGATTAACAATAAGCTTTGAACTATCATTATAAACGTTTGATATGTACATAGTGCATTTATAAAACTATCATATTTACTTTATATTCTTCCTAGGAAGAGGCGAGGCAGGAGCTAGCATGCATCAGATGAATCCAGGAGGGGTTGCTGAGTGGTGGCCAGCCATCCCTTTCTCTCTCCGTCTCTGCTGCATCTGATCTCAAGATGAAGTTTTCCATTCCTGGACATCTGTAATGTCCTCCTGGTTCAGGAAGCAGGGCCTTCCTACCAGTGTGGTTGATGGAGCCCTGTAGATTGATGGATCCAGTCCCAGAAATTGGCTGGTTCAGAAGGTCAAGAGACCAGGGCTTTGAAGCATGTTGGCAAGCTGGATCTAAAATTAGCTTGTGTAGGAGGCAAAGGTAATGGTGCATGGAGTATTTTCTGGCTTCTTCTTCTTGCGTATGACGTGCACAGCCTAAAGTTGTAGGTCAACTTGTTCTATTTGATCAAATTGTCTGTGCACGTCGAGTTGATAGCATTAATCGAAACGGGGTGGACCACCTGAAGGTTGCAATCTCCCACCCCATTTTCTGACTGGAAGTCTACAACAAGTGTTGTACTACAGGGATTAGTGCTAGGACCAATTGTTGTTTGTAAAATATATATAAATGACTTGGACGAAATGTATGTCCAATCGATTTGGAGGTTTGCAGATGACACGAAAATTGGGGGAAGTCATAAACAGATCTCCTGAAAATACTGCGGGACAACGATCAGTGGAAAAGTTGGGCAGAGGGATGGCAAACGGAATTTAATCCAGAAAGGTGTGCGGTAATGCATTTGGGGAAGTTGAATTGCAGGACAAAGTAAATAGCAGGGAACGGGAGCATCAATGTACCTGTCGACAAGTCCATAGATCCTAGAAAATGGCAACTTAGATGGATTGGGGCATACGGATAAGATAAATAAATAATCTCTCAGGGAAGTCTAGAACTAGAGGACACACATTTAAGGTGAGAGGGGAAAAACTTAATCTATATGGAATGAACTGCCAGAGGAAGTTGGTAGAGCCGGATACAATTAAAGATTTAAAAGACATTTGGACAGGTACTTGGATAGGAAAGATATAGAGGGATTTGGGCCAAATGCAGACAAATAGGATTAGTGAAGATAGATATCACAGTCACCATGGATGAAGAGGGCCCATAGGAATTAAATAAGGTGCTTGGTTCATAAACAGGTCCTCCCGTCCAGCTATTCCATGTGGCTGGACAGAATGCTCCTTGAATGGATATACGTGCTCCATTTATGCTCCATTCAAACTGTTCTCTCTTTTCCCAGCCAAACCTATTAACAAACAAGGATTGGTCCAGCATTGAATAGGGAAAGGTGAATACACAGGAGAAACCTAAACAGCCAGTACAGTAATGTAAATCTAGGGCACATCAGAAGATATCAACAACTATATATTATGTATTGATATATTCCAACTATGCTTACCTTGCATAGTATTACAGACATAAAGTTGATCTTATTTCAGAATTGAAATAGGATTCATTCAAAATTGCTGACTAATTTACACTAAAAGCCATTTTAAAAAAAACAACTACATGAATAGTTAATTTACAGATGATGAATACACTCAATTTAATCCATTTTACATTGTTTGCTGAATGACATTTGAGTTAATGTCAAAAATAATGGCGCAATTACTCATTATCTTAAAAGTTTGCTATCAGAATATTTGCATTCCTGTGACCTTCCAAATATAAAGATTATTTTATTTCTGTGTATTATTTGCATTGTTAGAATTTAATATGATTAATTTCAGCTCCGAAACAAAAGACCCAAAGATATGTGGTTCAAATCAAACATAATATCCAAATTCTACATTGGATCTTCAATTCGGTAAATTACAAGACTGGAAAATGAATACCAAAAGATGCTACTTTAATTAGATTTCTATAGCCAGTGCAACACGCAAGAACTGTACTTACAAAGGTAATGTTAATGGTCAAATGCAAACTGAATCCATATTCTACTGTCTTCATGGTAATAAATGAAATATTCCAGAGCATTTCTGAGCTTTTCTCTTATCATTCTCACATCTGAATGGATGACTTAGTAGAATGGATGACAATGGCCATTCTGCTAGGCGGCATGGTGACGCTGTGGTAGAGTTGCTACCTTCCAGAGCTTGCAGCGGACTGAAGAAGGGTCTCGACCCGAAACGTCGCCCATTCCTTCTCTCCAGAGATGCTGCCTCACCCGCTGAGTTACGCCAGTATTTTGTGTCTACCTTCAATTTTAACCAGCATCTGCAATTCTTTCTTAGACTCGCTAACGGCAGGTAAGCACGGGAAGATTCGTGAAGATTTTTCAACAGGTTGAAAAATGTCCACGAGAACTCCGATAACCGACGAGTGGCCATTACCGTAAATCTCCGAGTTCGAATCTGGGCAAACTCGGGAGAGCTCTTGGAATGAGCTCGTACCGTGGGACAGGGGCTTAACGCTGACAAGTGAAAGTTGTTACATTTTCAAAAGTTAAACCACGAAGGAGTTACACAGTAAATGGTAGAGTCCTGGAGAATGTTGTAAAACAGATCCATGGGTGCTGGGTAAATAGTTCCCTGAAAGTGGCAACACAGATAGACAGGTTAGTTAAGAAGGCATTTGGCATACTTATCAGTCAGGGCACAGGAGTTGATACATCATGTTACAACCAAACTCCAGCACCAGAGGACAGGATCGATCCTGGGTCTCTGTTATTGTGAGGCAGTAGCTCTACCAGCTGCACCATTGTGCCACTAGTTTTTTTTTTAATATGTTTCAATGATTTAGATGAAGAGAGCAAATCTATACAGATTGAAGGATAATATAAAAATAAATGCCAATATGAGCTCTGAGGGGGATGTGGATACATTTGAAAGGGATAGACAGGTTGTCACTGTACAAGGACATGACAGATGGAATATAATGTTGATGTGAAATGATCCACTTTTGTAGAAATAATAGAAGAGCAGAGGTTTTATTTTCAACTGATGAAAGCTTGAAAGATGTTGGTGTGTTGAGGAACTTCTGTGTTCAGCAGATGCGTATTAACATAATCAAGAGATGTAGAGTTGGTGTTGGAAAGTGTGGCTGAGTAAAAGATCTGTCAATTATCTCTTTGAAGGCAGAGCAGATACAAGGGGGTGAATAGTTACTCCTGCTTCTAGTTTTTAAGTTCTGCGTAAATATCTCTGACTCCAGAACTAATTTCAGGAACCAAAACCTGAAATGCAGCATATCTAACTGACGCTGCCAGCTAAGCTCAGCGAGAATGCTACAAATTATTCAGCTTACATTAGAACAGGAAAAGGAAATGAGCCTTTCTTGTATTTTTGGCAACAGATTGCAAAATGTGTTAAAATTAATCTATTAAGAGCCCTGTCCTTTGTATTATTATGCATACTTGGCAAGAGATTTGGTACAAAGATAAAAAGTCCTTGCTATAATAGAAACGCACACCGACTGTCAGTGATACGTTCATATGCATTGTGCAATGATTCATGAAGTGCTTAGTATAATTTCCTTAGTTAAACTGCTCACCTTCAGCAAAAAAATACACTGCCACAGTACGTGAAAAGTTAAGAAGGTGATGATTTCATTGTGAGAGTGATAATGTGGTGATGTTAGGCTCATAGAACAGTGCAGCACAGAAACATGTCCTTCAATCCATAATATCAGTGCCGAACATGATGCTAAATTAAACTAATCCTGCCCTTCAGCATGATCTATATACCTGCATAACTATGGACCTATCTATAAGCCTCTATCGTATCTGCCTCTACAATTAGGGTTACCAACTGTTCCGTATTAGCCGGGACAAAAACCCCGTTTTTTGGGCTAAATTGGTTTGTCCCGTACAGGACCGCCCTTGTCCCGTATTTGACTGCTCCTACTTGGGTCGAGGGGACTGTCAGGTCGGAGCCCCGCCTCACCCGTCCTGACGTAGTGCAGCCCATGGAGTGCAGCAGCAGCAGTGCCTCGCCCGTGGCCCCGTCGGTCGGTCGGCAGCCCGGCCAGCTGTCCGACCTTCGGACCTTCGCTTGCAGCCGACACCACCACCACCCTTCCTTCTCATGGCCGATCATCGGTTCATGAGTTGGATGGGGTGCCGAACTTTGTGGGCAATATCGCGTGGGCCAAAACTCCTCAGCTGGCCCGCCGGCTGGGCTTTGTGTGCATCCAGCACCCGGGCCAACTCATCATTCACCCAGCCACAGCCGAGTCGGTCAATCAATTGCCTTCTGGAATTTGTTCCTTATTTTGACCTTTTGTCCCTTATTTGGGAGTGAGAAAGTTGGCAACCCTATCTACCATCACCCTATCAGCATGTGACAGGTACGCACCACACTCTATGTAAAAATACATGCCCAGTGCATCTCTTTTAAACTTTCCCCCTCTCATCTTAAAGCTATGACCTTCAGTATTTGACATTTCCATCCCGGGGAAAAAGGTTTTAACTGTCTACCCTGTCTATGCCTCGCATCATTTTGCAAACTTCCATTAGATCTTCTTTCAGCCTCTGATGTTATAGAGAAAACAACTTAAGTTCGTCCAACTTCTCCTTATAGCCAATAAATCTAATCCAGATAGCTTTCTGGTAAACCTCTTCTGCACCCTCCCCAACGCCTCCATATCCTCCAGGCCCAACGCCTCCATATCCGTCTTGTAATACTGAGACCAGACCTTCGCACAACACGCCAACAGTTTTCACTCCACTGGATCTTTGACTTCCTGACCAACAGACCCCAATCAGTGAGTATCGGGGACAAATCATCCTCCACGATAATCTTCAACAGGGGGCTCGGCAAGGATACGTTCTCAGCCCCCTTTTTCACTCCTTGCACACCCAAGACTGCGCAGCCATGTACAAATCTAATTCAATTTCCAAATTCGCTGACGACACCACCATTGAAGGATGGATGTCAAATAATGAGGAGACGGAGTACAGGAAGGAGATTGAGTAACTCGTGTCCTAACGTCAGCAAGACAAAGGAGATAGTGATCGACTTCAGAAAGCAAGGTGGTGCACATACCCCAGTTTGCATTGACGGTGCCGAAGAAGAGATGGTTGGAAACTTCAAATTCTTAGGAGTCAATATCACCAACTTCCTCTCCTGGAACACTCATATTGAAACACTAATGCCTCTACTTCATTAGAAGGCTTAGGAAGTTTGGCATGTCCCCTACAACTCTCACCAACTTCTACAGATGCGCCGTAGAAAGCATTTCATCAGGATGCATCACAGCTTGGTTTGGGAACAGCTCCATCCAGGACCGCGTGAAATTGCAGCGAAATGTAGACCCAGCCCCGGCCATAACACAAACCAACCTCCCTTTTATTGGCTCATGGACGAGTCACACCCCGGCCACTCCCTCTTCTCCCCGATCCCATCAGGCAAAAGGTATGGAAGTGTGAAAACGCACACCACCAGATTCAGGGACAGTTTCTTCCCAGCTGTTATCAGGCAACTGAATCAGGCTACCACAACCAGAGAGCAGTGCTAAACTACTGTCTCTTTGATGACCCTCAGACTATCCTTGATCTGACTTTGCTGGCTTTACCTTGCACTAAACGTTATTCCCTAATTATGTATCTATACACTGTAACTGGATCGCTTGTAATCATCTTACATGGTGTAATGGTGGTGGCACAGTGGCGCTGCAGTAGAGTTGGTAGAGGGTCGCTGGTTGGTACAGACTCGGTGGGCCAAAGGGCCTGTTTCCGCGCTGTATCTCCAAACTAAAATGTATTGTCTTCCTGCCGACTGGTTAGTAAGCAACAAAAGCTTTCCACTGTACCTCGGTACATGTTTATCTTTATCTACTGTGTTAGCACTTTCAGAGAGTTATGCCCCTGTCCCACTTAGGAAACCTGAACGGAAACCTCTGGAGGCTTTGCGCCCCACCCAAGGTTTCCGTGCGGTTTTCGGAGGTTCCCAGAGGTTTTTGTCAGTCTCCCTAATGGTCGAAAGTGGTTTCCGCTTCTTCGCTGGAACATAGAAGAAGCGGAAACCACTTTCGACCATTAGGGAGACTGACAATAACCTCCGGGAACCTCACGGAAACCTTGGGTGGGGCGGAAAGTCTCCAGAGGTTTCCGTTCAGGTTTCCTAAGTGGGACAGGGGCATTAAGGGCTTGGACTTCAAGATCTCTCTGTATATAAATGCTGTTCAGAGTCATGCAATGAATTGTATACTTCCCTCTTACATTTGACCTCTCAAAGTGCAACACCTCAAACTTACCTAGATTAAACTCCATCTGCTGCCACTCCGCCCACATCTGCAACTATCTTTTGACAGCCTTTTTCGTTGTATTTTAGGGGAAAAGTACTAAACTGGTGTAGGGTAAATTACAACATTATTAAACATGAGCAACAGAGAGTTAATTTGAAGCAGCTGTTATGGGATAAGTCCACATCTTACATATGTGATCATTTAAAGGCAAGCAGTTCAAAGTTCAAGACCGGGATGTTCCAATAAAAGAGAAGGAATGTTTGCTTTGTTTGCAAACTTACTAACCAACTAATCTACATTTTAATCTGAAGGAGGGTCTCGACCCAAAACGTCACCCATTCCTTCTCTCCAGAGATGCTGCCTGTCTCGCTGAGTTACTCCAGCATTTTATGTCTACCTTCGATTGAAACCAGCATCTGCAGTTCTTTCTTATACATTTTAATCCAAGTCATTTATGTATATCACAAACAACAGATATCCCAGCAGAGATCCCTGCAGAACACCAGTGGTCACAGATCTCCATCTATGGGTAAAGCAGTTCAGAATCTAACCCATCATTATCCAAGGTTCCCTTACCTTGCTATCCTTGATCCTCGTCTTTACTGGCACTACCGGTCCAGAAATCAAATTAGTTTATTTAAACGATTCACACATCTGATGTGGACTTACCCAATAACAGCTGATGTAAATGAACTCTTTCTAGCAGCTGCCTAATAATGTTGCAATTTACTCTACCCCATTTTAGGACTATCCCCATGGTCCAGACTTATTCATAATTATCTTACAACTTTGAGGCATTGTGATTACTGTCCCCAAAACGTTCTCCCACTGAAATGCCAATCACATTGCCAAGCTCTTTCCATAAGACCATATAATTTCCCAATAAAGCATGATCCCTCCTCTGGTTGGACTATTCACATACTATTTCAAGAAGCCCTCTTGGATATACCTAACAAATTCTGCCCTGTCTAAGCCACTTGCACTTAGCAAGTCTTATTCAATATTAGGAAAGTTAAAGTCACCTACTACGACAACTCTGTTGCTTTTACATTTGTTTCATAATCTGAGCACATATCTTGGGGTGGAAGATTGCAACCTTCACGTGGTCCGCCCTGTTTCGACTAATGCAATCAACTCGACGTGCACAAACAGAAGATCAAATAGAACAAGTTGTCCTAAAACTTTAGGCTGTGCACGCCACACGACAGAAGAAGAAGCACATACCTGTTCCTCTATCTGGCTATTGGGAGGCCTATAGTTTAATCCCATCAGAGTGATTGCATCCATCTTATTTTTAAGCTCTGCCCATGTTGCCTTAGTGGATGATCCCGCCAGTAAAGCTGTGACGTGCTCCTTGATTGAGAATGTAACTCCTCCACCTCTCAACCTCCCTCTCTCTCACACCTGAAACACAAAACCCAGGAACATTGAGCCTCCACTCCTGCTCCTCTCATAACCAAGTCGCTGTAAAGATCGTAACATGTTCGATATGTTACGGTGGTGATTGGAAACTAAATATTCCAGGATTTCGTTGCTTCAGATGTGATAGAATTGGAGGGACCAGAGGGGGAGGTGTTGCATTGCTTGTCAGAGAAGATATTACAGCAGTGCTTTGGCAGGATAGATTAGAGGGCTCGTCTAGGGAGGCTATTTGGGTGGAATTGAGAAGTGGGAACGGTGTAGCAACACTTTTAGGGGTGTATTATAGACCGCCAAATGGGGAGCGTGAATTGGAAGAGCAAATATGTAAGGAGATAGCAGATATTAGTAGTAAGCACAAGGTAGTGATTGTGGGAGATTTCAATTTTCCAAAAATAGACTGGGAAACACATTCTGTAAATGGGCTGGATGGTTTGGAGTATGTAAAATGTGTGCAGGATAGTTTTTTGCAGCAGTACATAGAGGTATCGACCAGAGAAGGGGCAGTGCTGGAGCTCCTGTTAGGAAATGAGGCAGGTCAGGTGACGGAGGTATGCGTTGGTGAGCACTTCGGGACCAGTGATCACAATACCATTAGTTTCAATATAATTATGGAGAGAGTCAGAACTGGACCTAGGGTGGAGATTTTTGATTGGAGAAAGGCTAACTTTGAGGGAATGCGTAAGGATTTTAAAGGAGTGAATTGGGACACTTTGTTTCATGGGAAGGATGTAGAAGAGAAATGGAGGACATTTAAAGGGGAAATTGTAAGAGTACAGAATCTTTATGTCCCTGTTAGGTTGAAAGGAAGTAAAAATTGGAAAGAGCCATGGTTTTCAAGGGAAATTGGACACGTTTCGAAAAAAGAGAGATATCTACAATAATTATAGGAGGCATGGAGTAAATGAGGTGCTAGAGGAGTATAAAGAATGTAAAAAGAATATTAAGAAATAAATTAGGAAGGCTAAAAGAAGATATGAGGTTGCTTTGGCAAGAAAGGTGAAAGTAAACCCAAAGGGTTTCTACGGCTATATTAATAGCAAAAGGATAACGAGGGATAAAATTGGACCATTAGAGAACCAGAATGGACAGCTATCTGCAGAGCCAAAAGAGATGGGGGAGATATTGAACAATTTCTTTTCTTCGGTATTCACCAAGGAGAAGGATATTGAACTCTGTGAGTTAAGGGGAAAAAGTAGAGTAGCTATGGAAACTATGAGATTCAAAGAGGAGGAAGTACTGACACTTTTGAAAAAATATAAAAGTGGATAAGTCTCCAGGTCCTGACAGGATATTCCCTAGGACATTGAGGGAAGTTAGTGTAGAAATAGCAGGAGCTATGACAGAAATATTTCAAATGTCATTAGAAACGGGAATAGTGCCGGAGGATTGGCGTACTGCGCATGTTGTTCCATTGTTTAAAAAGGGTTCAAAGAATAAACCTAGCAATTATAGACCTATTAGTTTGACGTCAGTGGTGGGCAAATTAATGGAAAGGATACTTAGAGATAATATATATAAGCATCTGGATAAACAGGGTCTGATCAGGAACAGTCAACATGGATTTGTGCCTGGAAGGTCATGTTTGACAAACCTTCTTGAATTTTTTGAAGCGGTAACTAGGGAAATTGATGAGGGTAAAGCAGTGGATGTTGTCTATATGGATTTCAGTAAGGCCTTTGACAAGGTTCCCCATGGAAGGTTGGTTAAGAAGGTTCAATCTTTGGGTGTTAATGGCGGAGTAACAAGATGGATTCAACAGTGGCTGAATGGGAGATGTCAGAGAGTAATGGTGGATGGCTGTTTGTCAGGTTGGAAGCCGGTGACCAGTGGGGTGCCTCAGGGATCTGTGTTGGGTCCACTGTTGTTTGTCATGTACATCAATGATCTGGATGATGGGGTGGAAAATTGGATAAGTAAGTATGCAGATGATACTAAGATAGGTGGTGTTGTGGATAATGAAGTAGATTTTCAAAGTCTACAGAGAGATTTGGGCCATTTGGAAAAGTGGGCTGAAAGATGGCAGATGGAGTTTAATGCTGATAAGTGTGAAGTGCTACATCTTGGCAGGACAAATCAAAATAGGACGTACATGGTAAATGGTAGGGAATTGAGGAATGCTGTGGAACAGAGGGATCTAGGAATAACTGTGCATAGTTCCCTGAAGGTGGAATCACATGGAGATAGGGTGGTAAAGAAAGCCTTTGGTGTGCTGGCCTTTATAAATCAGAGCATTGAATATAGGAGTAGGGAAGTAATGTTAAAATTGTACAAGGCATTGGTAAGACCAATTCTGGAGTATGGTGTACAATTTTGGTCGCCTAATTATAGGAAGGATGTCAACAAAATAGAGAGAGTACAGAGGAGATTTACTAGAATGTTGCCAGGGTTCCAGCAACTATGTTACAGAGAAAGGTTGAACAAGTTAGGTCTTTATTCTTTGGAGCGCAGAAGGTTAAGGGGGGACTTGATTGAGGTCTTTAAAATGATGAAAGGGATAGACAGAGTTGACGTGGATACGTTTTTCCCATTGAGGGTAGGGAAGATTCAAACAAGAGGGCATGACTTGAGAATTAAGGGACAGAGGTTTCGGGGTAACGTGAGGGGGAACTTCTTTACTCAGAGGGTGGTGGCTGTGTGGAATCAGCTTCCAGCAGAAGTGGTGGAGGCAGGATCGATTTTAACATTTAAGAGTAAAGTGGATAGGTATATGGACGTGAAGGGAATGGAGGGGTATGGTCTGAGTGCAGGTAGATGGGACTAGGGGAAAACAAATGGTCGGCACGGACTGGAAGGGCCGAGAGGGCCTGTTTCCGTGCTGTAATTGTTATATGCTTATATGGTTATATGATATAAATCTGGGTGTGTGTTTAAACAGTCGTGATGAGAGATGTCATAAATCAATGAAGTTTCATTGTCATTAATTCTAATCAGTAGAAACTCCTACTCTCGTTATCCTTCAATCTATATTCTCTTTCATGAAGCTCAATAGACAATTAGTCTGTTTTGGGACCCAGCCACTGTTTATAATCTCAATATCCAATTATAATGAACTGAATCTGTATTGCAATAAAAGTACTGTATCAAGTTGTGCGATAGCAACTCATAACTATTATAACCACAGCAAGTATTGCCATTGTTCAGCCACAAATATGGTGTGGAAGATTGCAACCTTCACGTGGTCCGCCCTGTTTCGACTAATGCAATCAACTCGACGTGCACAAACAGAAGATCAAATAGAACAAGTTGTCCTACAACTTTAGGCTGTGCACGCCACACGACAGAAGAAGAAGCCACAAATATTAGTGCAACTAGTAATAGTATTGTAACT
This sequence comes from Okamejei kenojei, assembly GCA_035221665.1. Taxonomy (NCBI): domain Eukaryota; kingdom Metazoa; phylum Chordata; class Chondrichthyes; order Rajiformes; family Rajidae; genus Okamejei; species Okamejei kenojei. Next base: position 8,454,840 of record CM069169.1, on the reverse strand, counting down.
AATAAAATTACTGAAATTAGCAACTATATTGCAACAACGGAAAAACAAGGCAGGCAGTAATTGCACTGTGACCAGTACCACAATCAACCAATAATAGTTCTGCAACAATATAGTAGCCAATGCCTGTTTTGCAAAAATAGTAAAGCAACTAGTAACAGCACTGCATCCAGTAGCAGCACTGCGTCCAGTAACAGCACTGCAACTAGTAACAGCACTGCAATTGCCCACCTACCAACTTGCAGCGGAGAGGCATGCACTGCGGACGATCTCCGCAGAGGCAAAGATGTGGCACTGCCTGTGGCAAAGCGATGGCAGGACGTCGTCTGACACACGAGCGAGCGAGCGAACGAACTGCAACAAGTAAAAACATTGCAGATAGTAATTCTACTGCAACATAAAAATACTGCAAACATCTGTAATAACACTGCAACCAGTAACAATATATCATCCCAGTACCACATTTCCAACTAGTACTTGGCTTGCACCTAATAATGTAGGTTAATTGCTCCTGTAAATTACCCTTAGCGTGTAGGGAGTGGATGGAAAAGCGGGATAAATAGAACGAGCATGAACGGGTGGTCGATGGTCGGTGTGGACCCGTTGGGCCAAAGGGCCTGTTTCCATGCTGTATCTCAGATTAACAAAACTAAATTAATAAAATACCTGCTGAGGAATACCACAAGACATATTATTGGACAGTACAGTGTGGCAAAAACATTTTGAAGAATGCCACTTATTGTAGTGTTTTATAAATTACTCCCTCAATAAATGCAGGTAAATGCAGGTAAAACAGGTAAATTGGTCATGAATTGATTTGTAAAATTCTGCCATGCTCCAAGTGGCTGATGCAATTACCCAAACACTAATTTAGTTGGTGTCAGATTAATCATTGCCCATGAAGCACTTTGATAGAATTTTGGAGACTATGCCAGCATGGTAACAAGACCAGCCTTTTGTAATGCATTTATTAAATAAGTGGCTGCAATACCATGAAGTGCCTGTTGGGAGTGACATTGAGCTTCTAATCACTCAAAAAATAAGGCTGGAAATCAGTTGATCTCAAACTTCATATCAATGGATCAATATTAATGTTGTTGTCCTATATTTCAGTTCCTGTCTGACATTAGGTTATTTTCCAATATATGTACCATGACCTATTCCTGTTATAATAAATAAAGGTGCGGATTGCGGCGAATTGTGGACGCAGTCTAGACCACCACACAAAGCACCTCCCTTCTATCAACTCCATTTATACCTCACGCTGCCTCTGCAAAGCCAGCAGCATAATCAAGGATGAGCCGCACCCTGGCCACTCCCTCTTCTCTATTCTCCCATCAGGGAAACATATAGAAGTGTGAAAACGCACACCTCCAGATTCAGGGACAAACGCACACCTCCAGATTCTTCCCAGCTGTAATCAGACAAAACGCAGCGCTGAACTACTATCTACCTTTTTGGTGCCCCTCGGTCTATCCTTGATCGGACTTTGCTGGCTTCATGTTGCACTAAACCTATTCTCTTATCATGTATCCATGCACTGTATTGTCTTTCTGCTGACTGGATAGCATGCAACAAAAGCTTTTCACTGTACCTCGGTACATGTAACAATAAACTAAACTGAACTGAAAGGAAGTAAGGTATGTGATTTATTATAAGTCAATCTGTGATCTAATTTCTTCCCATCCTTTAGAATGACCCGACCATGCAACCATGGAGCAGGTAGCATGAGATTATTCCCCCCAACCAGACAATGAGGTGTGATCATATAACCTCTGATCATATAACACTTTTTCCACACTTGGATTTAACTAACAAAGAAACAGGAATTATTTTTAGTGTCATTTTTATTATTTAACTGTAGAAAGATTTTCAAAAAAGATAATGATTTATATTTATGGACAGCTTTCTCTTCCAGGAAATGTATAACAAAATTATATTTTTTATAGCATACAGACACTAGTTTTTATTTCCAAAATAGGCTGAAGGGCCTATTTCCCCGTTGTATGACTAGAACGCTGTTGCAGGCTTTGAATGTGCATGTCTCTGAGTTATTATTGTTGGCCACTGAATCTATAGTACAATGATATAAACATGTTGATATGGCTTGGAAATGTAGAGAAAATAGCCTTGCTCCAACTTGGCACAGACCAAACTCCAAAGAATGCCAACAATAGATCTTATTTAACAAGCTTTACTGTGACAGATGGAATGTTGGGTGAAAGGCTGGGAGCTCATGAGGACCAAAGCAATGAATTTATTTATAGGAAGAAACTGCATAATGGCAAATGTAATCATCTGCTTTATATGTGATGTAAAGTAGAAAATGCTGGAAATATTTCAGGAGATTAGGCAGTAACTGGAAAAATAAATAGAGTTAACATTTCAGATCGATCATTCCAGGTTCTGATGGAGAGTCTACAACCTTTAATGTCCACTAGACCAACTGGGACCTGTTGGGTCACTGTCACATGAGAGGCCTGGTCCCCCAACGCAAGCCGTTCCCCTTATTCCAGCACTCACCCATAGCCGATAACTGCGCAAGGGCTGCTCATTTTGCCTGATTCAGACTGCCTCATTTTAAAACTTTATTAAAAAACTAGACCATGGGGACCCATTGGGTCCCGTCCCCTCAACGTGTAGTTACGGAGGGGGGGGGGGCGCTGCGGAGTCACACACACACACTGTGGAGGGGGATGAGAGAGGGCGTAAGGGGGTGAGAGGATGGGAGGGGGAGACACGGGGAGAAGGGAGGCAAGGGGAGAAGGGGAGAGGATGGGAGGGGGGAGAGGGGAGGTGGGGGAGGGCTGGAGGGGGGGCAGAGGGGGGAGGGGGAGAGGAGGGGGAGAGGAGGGGAGAGAAGGGGGAGAGAAGGGGGAAGGGGGGAAACGGAGGGGGAGGGGGAGAGGGGGGTGAGAATCGGGGAAGGGGGAGGGGGATAGGGGAGGGAAGGGGAGTGGTGAGGGGGGAGGGGGAGTGGGTGAGGGCAGGAGGGGGAGAGGGGGGGAAGGGGGGGAGAGGGGGGGAAGGGGGCAGGGAGTGGGAAGAAGAGGGAGTGGCGGGGTTAGAGAGAGGCAAGGGAGAGAAGGGGAAAGAGGAGAGAGTGGGGAGTGGGGAGAGGGGGGGGTAGGGGGAAACAGAGGGGGAGGGGGAGGGGAGGGGGAGGGAGGGAGAGGGGAAGAGGGGGAGTGAGAATCGGGGAAGGGGGAGGGGGGATAGGAGAGGGAGGGGGAGTGGTAAGGGGGGGTGGGGGAGGGCTGGTGGGGGAAAAGGGAGGAGGGGGAGAGAGAGGAGGGGGAGAGAGGAGGGGGAGAGAGGGGGAAGGCGGAGGGAGTGGGAAGAAGGGGGAGTGGGGGGGTTAGAGAGAGCGGGGGAGAGAGGAGGAGGGGAGAGGAGGTGGGGAGAGAGGAGGAGGGGAGAGAGGAGATGGGCAGAGAGGAGGAGGGGAAAGAGAGGGGAAAGGGAGGAGCGAGTGGGGAGAATGGGGAGTGGGGGGGTTAGAGAGAAGCGGGGAGATGGAGGGGGAGAGAGGAGGTGGGGAGAGAGGAGGAGGGGAGAGAGCACTTGCTAGGGTGCGCAGAACTCATTGTACTTGGATAGGAATAATGTTGCGAGCAGGGCTAAGCACAGGGCTATGCACAGGGAAAAAGCTGGGGTTTTTTCCAAGTTTCTGCACATTTGTGAACATTTTCATAAATAACTCTGGAAATAATGCATCAAATTTTCAGATGAGACTATTTTTGACATCATGGCATAAATCTCTATCGGAATATGTAAAGATTTCACCATTAGCACATCGTGTTTCTGAGGAGATGTGAAATGCAGACGAACACATAAATATACAAATAAATACACACACATCCAAGATCAGAGTTTTATAAGTATACTAGACCAAGTGCAGACCAGTTGGGTCTGTTCCCCCAATGTCTGGTTGCGGGAGGGGGGGGCTGGGGGGGGTGGGAGGCGGCATGTGGCGTCACACACACTAACTACCCCCCCCCCCCCCCCCGCACCCACGCTAACTACCCCCCTTGATATATTAATATTATTAATTTGCTCCTTTTACCCCATAACCGCCCTATCCACTGACACATGAGGGGGGGGGTAGAGTGTGAGGGCAGAGAGAGAAAGGGGAGAGACAGAGAGAAAGGGGCAGAGACAGAAGGGCAAGAGACAGAGGGAGGGGGTGGAGGGGAGGAGAGGGAGGGTGGGTGAGGGGGGGAGGGGGGGAGAGGGGTGAGAGAGATGGGAGGAGAGAGAGGGGAGGAGAGAGAGAGGGGGAGAGAGAGGGGGAGAGGGGGGAAGGGAAAGGGGAGGGGGAGGGGGGGTGGGGAGGGGATGGGGTGGAGGGAAGATGTAGGGGAGGGGTGAAGGGGAGGGGGGAAAGGGGGTTTAGGGGAGCGAGGGTGGGGGAGGGCGGGGGTGGGGGAGAGGAAGGGGGGGAGAGAGAGGGAGGGGGAGAGAGAGGGGGGGAGAGAGAGAGAGGGGAGAGAGAGAGATGGGGAGAGAGAGATGGGGAGCGAGAGATGGGGAGAGAGAGAGAGATGGGGGGAGAGAGAGAGAGATGGGGAGAGAGAGAGGGGAGAGACAGAGAGAGCGAAATGCAACCGTGCATCACGCTTTCAGAATGTTCTGGAAATGAAGCGTCCGCGTCTCATGCACGAAAGCTGTCGGGGAATTCAGGGGAATTCCATAGAGTTCCCCAACAGTTCCCTCACGCCGGGCCCTCTGTTGTCCTCCCCCTCCCCCCTCACGACGGTCCCCCCATGCCAGATCCTGCCATTGTTCTTTCCCTCCCCCACACGGTGGTTCCCCCATGCTCTCATCGACCGTGGGTCGCCCTGCGAAACATCGCCACCGCAAGGCTTCACCACCGCCAAGGCCCCAACGTCATGAGGCTTCACCGCTGCCACCGCCGAGGCCTAACCGCTGTCGACACCCCACTTCACGCCTCCTTAATGCCGACCCAGGCCCCAGCTCCGTCGGTCGTTTCGCCCGACCCGGGCTCCTACCCGCGAGGCCCCGGCCGGGCCCCGACTCGGGCTTCTACGCAACGTACCGGGAGGCATCGAGACCGTGGTGCCTCGATAGGGCAGTGTCGGAGATGATCCAAGTGAATTTGAGTGCAGGATGACAATTAGTAGGAAAGTTAATGGTCAGTCAGTTCTGCATGGTTGCAGGAGGTAATCAATGTAGTGGAGGTAGAGTTCGGAGATAGGGTCGGTGTACACCTGGAACAGTGATTGTTCGATGTACCCTCCAAAGAGGCAGACATATCTGGGGCCCATGCGAGTACCCATAGCCACGCCTTGGATTTGGTGGAAGTGGGAGGAGTCGAAGGAGAGTTTGCCAAAAGGAGAGAGCGGCTCGGTGGTATAGCAGTAGAGCTACTGCCTTACTGCGCATGAGACCCGGATTCGATCCTGATTACAGGTGCTTGTCTATATGGCATTTGTACGTTCTCCACGTAACCGCGTGGGATTTCCCCGAGATCTTCGGTATCCTCCCACACTCGAAAGACGTCCAGGTTTGTAGATTAATTGCTTGGTATAAATGTAATTTGCCCCTAGTGTGTGTGTAGGATATTGCTAGTGTGCAAGGATCATAAGATTAAATGAGAACTTACCAGTTTGAAGTTTGATCCTTATTTTATGAGGAGTTACGATGAGGGATTACGTGAAGAAGCCCCACCAGGCGCATGCGTGTCATACTTCAAAGCAGCGGCGTGAAAACACAGAAACCAATAGCCGAAGTAACATAGTAAGGCTTTTAGAAGACTAGAACTACCAGATGATCCTTTAGATTATGAGGGTGGGAGCGGAGGGCACGTAATCCCTCATCGTAACTCCTCATAAAATAAGGATCAAACTTCAAACTGGTAAGTTCTCATTTAATCTTACTATCTTACTTCGGAGTCGCGTGACTACATGAAGATTTCAAAGCTCTGTGATTTCATGCCATGGATGCACTCCATACGACACTCTGCTTCGGTTGACACAGTAGTGAATAAATAATATATTGAACGTTGCTTTGAATTATTCAATATCTATTTTTAATAATAACAAAACAGTAATAACCCCTCTGTCCCGGGGGAAATTACAAAGACTAATATGGAACAAAGCAAATTAAATTAAATGGAACCCAAAACAGCATGCCCAAACCGTGGCACTGTCTGTACAGGTTTATCATAGAATTGTGAAAATGTAGACCATCCTGCGGCCCTGAGGATTTGATCTAGCGGCACGTCCTGCGCCTTCGCCACGGATGTTGCTGCCGCCCTGGTGGAGTGAGATTTAAACACATGAGTGTCTACTCCAGCATAACGCAGAACCTGTTTCAACCATCTAGAAATAGTTTGTACTGACACTCTTTTATATGTTTTTTTATGACTAATGAGCAGTCCCATCTCAGATCCTCCGAGACAGTTAGTTACCTCAATATATCGGTGTAAGTGTTTGACTACACATAACGTTTGGTCAACAGGATATGCTTTAAAGATCACTTTGGTTCCAGCCATTCCTGGCCTGCTTTGTTTGATTAAATCATAGACATAAAATGTATTGGTATCTTCAGACAATTGCATGCAATTTAATCGTAACAATTGTAATGTTTGTACCCGTTGCGCTGAGACAAGCGCCATTAGCATAACCATTTTAAATGTTAACTTCTGAAAAGATAATGACGTAATTGGAGCCCATTGCCGAAGCAGTGTGAGAACTATACTGACATCCCAGATTTCTGTATATCTAGGCTTAGGAGGATTTTTGTTAAAAATTCATGAGTCGGGATACTGACGGATGAGACCCAATAGATTGTTGTTCTGAAAAATGCCCTAAATAGGAGGACAAAGCACTACGAGCACTGTTTATGGCACTATAACTCAAGTGCTCATCAAAATGCAACATAGCAAGGAACTCCAACACAACAGTTATGCTTTCAGTATGATAAGATATGTCTGATTTTACACAAAACATCTGCCATTTGTTTATATGAGATACATATTGTTTCTTAGTGCTATCTCTCCAAGCTGCAGTCATAACAGCCATGGTCCTGTTCGACAATCCAAGGCCTTGGAATGGTCTGGTTAGAACCTGCAGACCAACAAATTAATACGGTCATGTAACGGGTGACTTTCTCCAGAAACTGGATGCACCAACAAAATACTGCAGCTGGGAGTCATCATTCTGAGAACTAATGGGAACCATGGTTGTGTTGGCCAGTCTGGAACCACCAAAACGCCTGAGGCGGAGTCATGCTCTATTTTGGTAAGGCATTGCCTGATCAGACAAAATGGAGAAGAAGCATAAAAGAATGAATGCCCCCAATGTAGCGAGAATGCATCCACCGCTACTGCTCGTGGATCCGGCTCCCATGAAACATATTTAGGCAACTGGTGATTCAACTTGGATGCAAACAGATCAATATCTGGCAACCCAAATCGACTGACAATCATTTGAAAAATTTCAGGATTTAACATCCATTCTATATTGTCATTGAACTTTCGTGACCTATTGTCTGCCACCATATTGTCTCTACCCAGTAGATAGATGGCTGAAACCCAGATGTTCCTTGAGAGACACCAGTGCCACATGAGGTTGGCCAATTTATCACATGACTCTGATCTTATTCCTCCCATGTGATTAATATATGCCACGGCTGTAGTGTTATCGATCCGGAGTTGAACATGTACATTAGTCATTGTGGAACAATATGCTTTTAATCCATAAAATGCCCCCAATAACCCTAAATAATTAAGCCCATGGAGAATCAAATCTTCTTGTACACTCCATCTTCCACCACAGCTAGACTCGCTGTCCGTAGCTCCCCATCCCAGAGCACTCACATCGGTCTGTAAAACCACTGAAGGTTCCTCCAACGCAATGCTTTTGGTAGTTTGGCTAACATTAACAATCCACCATTGCACTTCAGCCAGAGCTGTAGTTGGTAATTGAATAAATCAATCAAAATGACCTGCATGCTCTTTTAGTGCTTGTTCTCTGGTTCTTTGCAGACTTTGATAATGCAAAGGTCCAAACTCTACTGCAGGAAAAGCTGCTACCAATTTACCAATCACCTTTCTCGGATGGAGGGATAAAGCTTTTGTGCAAGACAAGTTCAGACATTTGTAATATCCACAACCTTGGCTGTTGGTGATGTTACTGTCATGTTAACTGAATCAATGACAAACCCCAAGTACTCAATTGTTTAGGATGGCTGTAGGACTTAGTTGGATGGACCAAAAACCCCAATCTTTCAAACAGATTCTTGGTTGCTGAAACCGACTCTTCTGCTGACTCTTGAGTGTTGCTGGCAATTAAGATATCATCTAAATAAGCCATTACAATGTGATTATTGGTTCTTAATAGGCCCAGCACTGGTTTCAACAATTTTGTAAACAGTCTAGGAGCTGAACTCAATCTATTAGGCAATGCTCTGTATTGCCACAGCTGTCCCATCCAATTAAATTTCAAGTATCTGTGATAATGATCATGAATTGGTACTGAATAATATGCATCTTGTAGATCTATAGTTGCCATATAACAGCCTTGTGTTAACAGCTCTTTAGCAGTGACGAAGGTGTCCATTTTAAAACACCAACAATCTGACACAGTATCTAATATAAACCGATCAGATGTTATGCAGTACCATTCATGATAAAACAACTGTAATCTACCTCCAATAGGAAGTGGTACATCAGAAACCTCATCCACAGAAATTTCCAGTACCTCCATAATCGGCATTTAAGTTCTCCTTCTGCCGATATTGGGGTTGTTGCTGGTCTGGCCCAGTGGATAAAGCTGTTGGACTGGCCTCCCTCTGCTTGGCCCAGCACCTGGATCCGACCATCTGTACGTCATACTAGTCTTCCTAAATAGCGTTCTCGGCACGGCTGGTTTCATTAATCGGATAGTTTTTGCCTCATCATCAATGTCATGAATTTATTTAATGAGGTCTGCTCCAAATAGATAGTCAGGCGGTTGAATGTTAGTAGCCCTGCATAAAGCCGCAAACTTTGGATTCATGTTGGCCAGATTGCGATCTTTCTTTTTTTTTTTTTTAAATATTTTTATTGCGATCTTTCTGATGCAGTTTACTTCAAAGAAAGCATTACAGAAGAGGTCCAACATGTCTTTTTGAGTTGTTGTCATCAGTGTCCCATGAACTGACCTGCCGAATGCAGTAATGCCTGCCGCCACCAGCTGGAGACGCGCTGAAAGCGAACTTCCTGTCCTCTCATAGATTGGGTGCCCAAATTGCCAGGTTTACAGTGGGTACCCTGAGTGATGCACAATAAATGGGCATTTTGTATTTAGCCGTGGTTTCCTCCATCACGGATTGTTGGAGCTGGTGAGACACTAGATAATTCATGTTGGTGGCTAAGTATTTGTCCATTGCCTCACAGTCCCTTCCGGAATAGCAAAACTCCTTGCTAAGTCCGGGACACCCGGAGCGTGGCTCTTGTGCTCTGGTGTATACACATGAGCAGTGACACCAGACTCAGGGTCAGTTTCCTCCTGCCCCGCATCTCCCGAGTCATACTCCAGGGAGGCATCTTCCAGTCCTAAACAAGGCGCTGGAAGGAAATTCCCTTGTACATAAGCACCATATTCTTCTCCATATGGGCCTAGAGCTGCCTGGGGAATTAATGGGGGCTTGGTTAATTAGAGTATGGAGCATTTGTTCAATTTTCTGAAACCTCCCCCATATTCTTTTTGTATCTGGAGGGGAGTCGTCCTTTTCTTCAGATCCGTCTGACAAAATGGGTCTGATAGACTTTTGTTTAGATTTTCTAGGTGCAGTGGCCTCAGTTTGCTGAGACACTGGAGCTGGTACAGATAGTTCCGTTGTCGGTATAACGGCAGCCGGTATCGGAACCGGCGTTACCGGTCTTATCTCTAAACCCGATCGAATGCGTGAATCCGCATCACCGCTGTATCCTCACTTGCTACGGACTTTCCTACCTGAACGCTCCATCTCTACACCAACTCCTACTGACTCTACGAACCAGATTTACAGAGCTTAAATAGAGCAGGAAAGGTTTTTTTTTAATCACTTACCTGCCATTTACTACTTACCGCTGGTGGAGCTGCGCTCTCCAGCCTATTCAGTGCGACATGCGCGGATGTAATGACACGCATGCGCCTGGCGGGGCTTCTTCACGTAAACACTCACGTGACTCCGAAGTAAAATTGCTTGTTTGATGCGGACTCAGTGGGCCGAAGGGCCTGTTTTCGTGCTGTATCTCTAAACTAAACTAAAAAACTCTACTGCAGTAGATTGTTCGCATTTTTCAATCTAGGTATTCGCAAGATTCACAACAAGCATTTGAAATGAGTCAACAAAGCACCGTCTGTCACATGATATGCATACTTTGTGACCAGTCACTAAATCAATTGCTGGACCCCAAGGCAGATAATTCCATAGATCGTTGGTAGAAATCCAGACTGAATCTATACTCTAAAATCTGTATTCCATATTGAGAAATTAGCTGATAACAAATCTAAAGCAAGAAAAATCCACACAATGAAATCCAGTGTCACATGTCCCATGTTATAAAATTGATTTTTTTTTTAAATTTAATATTTAAAACACACACATTTGTGATGCAACTATTTTTAAAATAAACTTAAGAGTGTTTCTTTGCCAAATTCCCGTCACACTGCAAACCCAAGGGCAGCATTTATATTTCTGTGAGTGTTTATTTTGTTTCATGTATAAGGTACTGTTTCACTGTGTAACCCAGAAGCAGCAGAAGGCATAATGCTGCCAACACAAACTAAAAACTGAACAGCTAGCTAGGTATTTGTGTACATAATTAGTCTGGCACTACAGTGCAGTTGTGAGACGATTCTGCATCATCAAAGATACTGTCTTTCAGCTGAGAGTTTAAACAGAGGCTCAATAGCACCCAGCAAGTAGAAACATTTCTCAAGAAAACCTGCAAAGAAAAATAAGATATATCTTCCAGGTGTTTTGGCGAAATTTAGCCCTTAATAAAAGTTCAAATCTGGTACTTATCCCATTGCTGTTTGCAATCCCTAGCTGTCCAGAAATTAACTAACATGATGTTTCCTGAGTAAGTATATGAACAAGCAAATTATCTGTTTTCTTCGTCATATGAATGATAAATATTGGCCTGGATGCCAGCTATAACCTTTCTGCACTCCATGAGATCTTTACACTTGCTTGCAAGAACAGAGAGTGCCTGGGGTGAACTGCATGCAACAAACGTGAACATTTAAGAGTCACATTGTAAATCCCCTGGAGCAGGTAAGCACAAACTAATCCACAAAATTAGTAAGATTAAACGAGAACTTATCAAGTTTGAAGGTTGATCTTTATTTTACGAGGAGTCGCGGTGAGGGATTTCGTGAAGACCCCGCCAGCACGCATGCGCGACATCCTTCAAAGCAGCGGTGTGGAATCACAGAATGCACCATGACTAAAAATAGTAAGATGAAGAACGTAGAACTTCCGAGTTGACCTTATGATAGAGGGTGGGAGCGGGGGGCACGAAATCCCTCACCGCGACTCCTCGTAAAATAAAGATCAACCTTCAAACTTGGTAAGTTCTCGTTTAATCTTACTATTTTACTTCAGAGTCACGTGAGTGACTTCGTGAAGATTTCAAAGCTCTGTGATTTCACGCCCTGGACAACGTCCATGCTATCACACTGCCGCAATTCTGATGGAGGAAGGCTGTTAATGCAGTTCAGTCGAAACTGGCTGAAAAAGTAATACAATTTATTAATCAAATAATAACAAACAAATACCCCTGATTCGGGGACAGACATTCACCGAGCGGCTCCCAGCACTGCTTCTGCGAATGTCACAGGGGCGACCAGTGGCTTATTGTAGAACCTTTGGAAGGTTTCTTCACTGGCCCAGCCCGCGGTGGCGAGGATGTGGTCCATGGGCACCTCCATGGCCCTCGCCGCTGATGTGGATGCAGCCCTAGTGGAATGAGATTTTAAAATGTTAGTAGCAACTCCTGCTGCATCCAACACCACCCTGAGCCACCTGGCGATAGTCTGTACAGTCACCCGATGATGCGGAGGTTTGTGGCTGATGAGGAGCCCCTGCTCCTTCTTCCTGATGGTTCTTGTAATTCGGATATAGTGGTGGAGATGGGTGACTATGCAGAGGGTGGCATCTACAGGGTATGCCCGAAACTCCAACTGCAGCCCATGAGCCCCTGGCCTGTGCTGCTTCAATAAGTCCTGGACAAAGAAGTTTATTTGATCAGGGGTGGAAACCATGCTATCCAGCCGCAGCTTTTGTAACGTCTGGACTCGTTGGGCTGTAGTCAGTGCCATCAGCGTCACCACTTTGAGGGTGAGCTGTTTGAGTGGTAACTCGTTCATTGGAGCCCAGCTCCTCAGTAGGGTCAGAACGATCCCTACATCCCAGGTGAAGTTGTATCTGGGTCGTGGAGGGTTGGTGTTGAACACTCCCCTCATGAGTTTAGACACCAGGTGGTTTGAGCCTATACCTATATCCAGGTATGAGGATAGTGCACTCCTGGCGCTATTGATGGCACTGTAGCTAAGGCCAGCATCGAAATGAAGACCAGCTAGGAATTCCAGGACATCAGGTATAGTTGCCGTATTGGAAGTCTTGTTGGTACGAGAACAGAATGCCTCCCACTTTCTGATCTGCGTGAGATACTGCCTCTGAGTTGATTCTCGGCATGATGCTGAGATGAGTTCCATGGCTCGTGGTGAGATGCCCGCCTTGATGAGCGGTCTTTTTAGAACCTGCAGGCCAACAAGTTTAGGTGACCATGGCAAGGATGACTATCCCCCGTAATGGGGTGAGTAATCAATTTGGGGTGTTTCCCAATCGAAATCCATGGTTGTTTCAAAATTTTAACGACCATCGGGTACCATGGCTGTGTAGGCCAGTCGGGAATGATCAATATGCCAGTTGCAGAATCCAGTTTAATTTTCTGCAATACCCGACTGACAGGGCAAAATGGGGGAAATGCATAGCAAAACCATTTCCCCCAATGGATAGAAAACGCATCCATTGCTATTGCCCCAGGGTCTGGTTCCCAAGACACATACGTTGGTATCTGATGGTTCAACCTGGATGCAAAAAGGTCAATATCTGGTGTCCCATAGTGAGCTATAATGTCTCCAAAAATTTGGGGGTTCAACATCCACTCGATGTTGTCATTGAATACTCGTGACCTGGTGTCCACCACTGTATTAAGCTTCCCTGGCAAATAGGTCGCTGTAATCCAAATATTCCTCTCGATGCACCAGTGCCAAATTGTGTTTGCCAATTCTTCACAAGATAGCGACCTGATACCACCCATATGATTGATGTAAGCCACCACTGTTGTGTTATCTATTTGGAGGCGGACATGCAAGTCTCGTGAGTTTGTACAGTAAGCCCGCAGTCCATGAAATGCCCCTAGCATTTGTATATAGTTTATCCCGTGTGACTGAAGGAAGGTAGCCTCACGAGAGTCCCATCTGCCACCAAAACTGGACATAGTATCAGTTGCTCCCCAGCCTTGTGCACTTGCGTCAGTCTGTAGCACGACAGATGGGTTGCTTACTATGATGGGTCTGCTACACTCACTAATATTGTCACTCCACCATTGTAGCTCGGTTCTAGCCTTTGGTGGTAACCGGATTGGTCGATCAAAGTGCCCTGCATTTGCTTTTAATGCTGCGATCTTTGTTCTTTGTAAATTTTGATAGTGTAGCGGTCCGAATTGTGCAGCTGGGAATGTAGCTACCAATTTCCCTATTACTTTTGCCGTTTGCCGGATGGTCGGTACCCTGGCGCAAGCAAGACTGTGGCACTCTTCTTTTATAGCAGTAGCTTTATTGATTGGGATGGTAATCATCATTAAGTTGGTGTCTAGGATGAACCCCAAATAATCCATAACCCGTACCGGGTGCAATTTTGACTTGTCTGGATGGATTACAAATCCCAGCTTCTCGAATAAAGCCTTAGTAGCTGCCACTGCCCATGTAGCCAATTGGAGGGTCTGACCCACTATTAGGATATCATCTAAATATGCCCTGACCATGTAATTTTGTTGTCGGAGAAGAGCCAATATAGGTTTTACTAATTTTGTAAATAGCCTAGGGGCTGTGGTAATTCCATTGGGCAGTGCTTTGTATTCCCATAATTTTTCCTTCCAGACAAATTTTAGAAATTTCCTGTGAGATTCAGTGATGGGCACCGTATAGTGTGCATCTTTTAAATCGATGCATGCCATAAAGTACCCCGGGTAAAGCATCTGCTTGGCTGTTTCAAAGGTATCCATTTTGAAGTGGGTATATTGTACAAAGGTGTTCAACTCAGTTAGGTCTATTATAATCCAACACCCCCCGTCTTTTTTAATTCTGGTGAAAATGTTGGACACAAACTCAAGGGGTTCGAGCATTGTCTTGCCAATCACCCCTTTTGCTGCTAGCCATATAATTTCAGCCTGTCCTGCTTCCACCTCTTTTTGGGATAGTGTAAATTTCCAATGAGGCGAATGCTGGGTAGGGGGATTTTTACCACCAATGAATTCTATAACATAGCCTTGAACACTTTGTAAAATGAACTCATCTGTGGTAATAGTGTTCCATATTCCCAAAAAGGCCCGCAATCGCCCACCAATTTGTGCAGGAGGGGATGCTACGGTCTGAAAAGAACCAGGCCCCCTTACCTCCATGGTTAACAACGGTTCCTGGCGTATGTCGTTTTGGGTGGACGTTGTGGAGGTTGTCGGGATGGTGGCCGCATCTTCCATGCAGGCCGCTGTTGGCCTTGTCCTAAAAAAGGCCACTGTGTTTGGGGAAGTGGAGGTGGATAGGTCCTTTGTGTCCTGTCCGGCAGCCGCGGTTTCCAGTTTGTGTGTGGTTGTTGCCGGTGGTATGTGTGAAGTCTAGTCGTAGGAGGTTTCATTAGGCTCATACGACTCCTGCACGGACTCTCCGCTAGTCTGTCTTCTTCCAGACTGTGGCGGCCCACCTGTCTGATACGAAAGCAGGTGAGTTAGATCGGCGCCGGCCCCCGGAACCTGGCTCCCCGGAGTCCGTGCAGGCTTACCTCCACAGTCGCCCAATATTCGGCGTGGGGGCGCATGGTCGGCCGCTCCCAGAGCTAAGCTGACCGACCGTCTACTGCTGCCACCACCGCCCTTGACCGCAGCCTGACGGGGTGTTTTGTCGGCGGCACCTGCTCCTGCAGGCCTGCTCGACGCAGCAGTAGATCTGCAAGACTGCTCAACGGCAGATCTCCCTGTCAGTGGTACGTGGTGGTGCACAGCTGCAGGGCTCCCCTGTAGTGCAACTGTCCCCCGGCCCAGTCCCCTCGGGTCTGCTGGAACTCGGGGTGAGGTCGCTGGCGATGAGCGAGGCTCCTTCCCATGTACCTGTTTTCCCCCTCTTTTCTTGGGGGAAGGGGGCTCGAAGTCTGGATCAGTAGTCTCCAGCTCCCGTGCGGTAAACCACTCAGGTGATGAGTCGGGCTCTAAGGTAGCGGGAGCGCCCGACTTCCGGATTCTTGCCCCCACACGCCCCGAAGCTGATGGTGGTGCTTGCAGCTCCGGGGACAAAGGCCGCTGGCTGGTCGAAGCAGCACGGCTCCTGGAGAGCGTTGCCTTCCGCTTGCCCTTGTCCATCCTGTGGGAGTAAAGGTAAGCACTTACCTGCCGTTCTTATGAAGGAGCTGGAGGAGAGAGCGCACTCCCCCCCCCCCCCCCAGCTTGTCGAGCAAATGCGCGCGACGATATGTCACGCATGCGTGCTGGCGGGGTCTTCACGAAGTCACTCACGTGACTCTGAAGTAAAATAATAGATTAAAACAGAAATGTTGGAGTGCTCTACTGACATGTTTACCTTTAAATAGTATGAGGTGAATATGCCTTTACACAAGATTATAATGTTGCCTAATTAGACAGGATGGATAAAATGACTGAAAGATGATCAAAATATGCACTTGTGTATTCATTCTCTCCGGGTGAATTTCCCAATGTTGATTAAAGTCATTTGCAGACATCTAACTTTTCCAGTCCTGATATTAATACAATTTGTACAACATGCAAATCTGTTTACATCACAGGACCTCAGTACATATGCCAATAATAAACCTACACCTATCCTTCACACTCAAGGTTAGGATTGAACCTACAGTAGGTCTCTGGAGCGATCAGGTATGCACATTTTGTCTGTGATCATGTGGTTATCTGGCTGATCTAAATTTTTCCCACATCCTAAAGACATGTAGACAGGTAGACAAAAGTGCTGGAGAAACTCTGGGTGCAGCAGCATCTATGGAGCGAAGAAAATAGGCAACGTTTCAGGCCGAAACCCTTCTTCAGATTGATGAAGGGTTTCAGCCCGAAGCGTTGCCTATTATCACGGGATGCATAAAAACAACGCCAGTCCCGTGCCTCTACGCCCTAGCTGGTATTGCCCCCCCCCCCCCATATTAGATGATCCATCATCGCCCAAGACGAGCGGAGAGCACAGGAGATCGATACCAGGCACCCCCTGTACGGACACACAGCACCTCCACCTCGACTGAAATCCAGAGCCAGTTTCTCGCAGACAGTCACACCTCTCCAGACAACCAAAGAAACAGCAAGGACCAACACATGAGCCCACGACTGGATGGAGAGAGAAATCACTCCGACTGAATGCCTCGCCAGCGGGCACGACCTCCCATGGCCAACCTGGAAGACCCTCAACAGATTACGAGTGGAGCAGGGGAGGTGCAAAGCACTTATGAAAGCATGGAACTACTAGGCAGAAGGCACATGCAGCTGTGGAGCAGTACAATGTCCCACGTACTGGAGTGTGACGACGCCCTCCAGTGCAGTCCCCAGGACCTGGCTGAACCGACCCGACCAGCTGTGACCTGCGCCAGATACTGCAGAACGACATCTGAGATTGCAACGGACTCGAAGAAGAAGATTGTGCTTATAACAAATATACCTGTTCAAATATTTTTATGCAGTCATGAACAGGTTTCTAGAGTTGGGTTACATAAAAACTTTCAATAAAAACTTTCAATAATAACTTGACAACTGTTACAAGCTTCCTGCTATGGGTCACCTTTGAACGCATGGTTTCTGTGTCAGCCATTCAGATGAATTGTGAGAAAAATTATACCGTGTTGTCCCTTATATAACCATTGCTGGATTGGAAGCATGAATAGCAATTCCCTTGTTTACAATTGTACCTGCACCCAGCTGACATATTGTAATTGTAATTGTAATTGTAATTGATTTTTTATTAGCCAAGTGTGAAAACAAAACAAGTGTGGCGCCATTAGGCCAGTGATAGATCGAACACTCGTTAGTAGAACTGGATCGGGCACGTGACTGCGTTTGGCGGGATGATGGCATCATGAGTCACGGTTGTGCCCAACTGCAACTACAGGGACTCAGTGAGTGCTCACTCTCAGCACGCGAGTATCTGACTCTGTATCTGCCAATAAAGATCACTTTGTTCTCAAACATGTGTCTTGCTATACAAGTATGTAAATCATACGAGGAATTTGATCTGCCATACAGTCATACCAAAGCAACAAAACAAGCAACCACATAAAAATTTAACATAAACATCCATCACAGCGGCTCGTCCACATTCCTCACTGTGATGGAAGGCAATAAAGTCTTATTTCATTTCCTCCTTTTTCTTCTGCGGTCGCGGGAGTCGAACCATCCGCATAGTCGGCGATCAAAGCTCCCACGTCGGGGCGATCGAAGCTCCTGCAGCTTGGAGCTCCCGAAGCCGGTCCCAAACCAGGGAACGCGAGCTCCACGATGTTAAAGTCCGCAGGCTTCCGCGGTTTGAGTTTCCGAAGTCGATCTCTGGCAAAGGAACCGCCAGCTCCGAGATGTTAAATCTGCATGCTCCCGCGGTTGGAGCTCCCAAAGTCGATCCCCAGCAAGAGACCGCCAGCGCCATGATGTTAGGCCGCAGTGCAGACGGAGATACGATAAGGAAAAAGTCACATCTCCGTCGAGGAAAAAGAGTTAAAAGGTTTCCCCCACCCCTCCACCCCCCACAAAATACAAAACTAAAGATGCACTAAAACAACATTTACTGTAACTACAGAAGAGAGAAAGGGACGAGACAGACTGTTGGCGAGGCAGCCATTGTACAATGCCACCCGGCATTGAGCCTCCAAACCACTCTGTCCGGTGACTCCAAAGGACCCAAATTGTTTTTCTTTCCCCCTCCAGCATAACATCCATGACCATCACATCACAACTCCCAACCATTCTTTCCACCCTACCTCCCTGTACCCCACATTCATGCTGGTTCTATCTCCCACCCAACCACTAAACAAGCCCAGTTCATTCTATAAAGTAGAAACCGCAGCATGGTGGCGCAGCGGTAGAGTTGCTGCCTTGCAGCGCCAAATTGCCGGGTTTGATCCTAACTAATGCTGCCAATTTTGGGCGGTCAAGGTGGCGCAGCGGTAGAGTTACTGCCTTACAGCGAATATAGCGTTGGAGTCCCGGGTTCGGTCCCGTCTACGGGTTCTGTCTGTACAGAGTTTGTACGCTCTCCCCGTGACCGCGTGGGTTTTCTCCGAGATATTCAGTTTCCTCCCACACTCCAAAGACCTACAGGTTTGTATGTTAATTGGCTTGGTAAATGTAAAAATTGTCCCCAGTGGGTGTAGGATGGTGGTCACGTGCGTGGATCGCTGGTTGGCGCGGACCCGGTGGGCCGAAGGGCCTGTTTCTCTAAACTAATCTAAACTAAACTAAACGTGCAGGTGGTTAAAGAAGGAACTGCAGATGCTGGAGAATCGAGGGTTACACAAAAGGCTGGAGAAACTCAGCGGGTGCAGCAGCATCTAAGGAGCGAAGGAGATAGGCGACGTTTCGGGTCAAGACCCTTCTAGGTTAATTGGCTTCTGTAGATTATCCCTAGTGTGTAGGACTCAGTCAAGGACTCAGTGGATCAAAGGGCCTGTTTCCACTGTATCTCTAATCTAAACTAAAAATAAACAAGGAACTGCAGATGCTGGTTTACTAAGGAAAGTCACAAAATCCTGTAGTAACTCAGTAGGCCGGACAGGAACCCTGGAGAATAGGTGAGGTTTGGGGGGGGAACAAAAGGGGAAGCGCTGTAGGTGACTGCTATGTGTATACATTGTGTATACAAGCAAAGAATTTCACAGTGCCTAGTCACATGTGACATTAAAGTATTCCTGTTCCTCAGACTGATCTCTGAGGAAAGGTCCCGACCCATAGATGTCACTTCTCCATGTTCTCCAGGGATCCTGTCTGGCCCGCTGAGTTACTGCAGCACTCTGTGTTTTTCCATGTTCATTTTACCAACTTTGCCCGATCATCTACCATGACCATTCAACAACACCCAACACGTGAAAAACAAGGAAATGGAGGATAAATCATCAGAGTGATTTTCATAATATTCTTGTGCAAAAATGTTATCTGTGTAGTTCCCAGTAGCAAAAGCTAGGAAAGTTCATTGCTACTCGTCACTTTTGCTATGAAGCACGAGAAGGCAACTCTCCCTAAAAGGCAGCCACAGAATGACTACAGTAAATGCTGCATGGAGGTGACGGAAAAAGTAGAGAAGGGTCGATATATGATTCCTGAATTTCACCTCCCACATCCTATCCTCCACAATGCCATAGATGCAATGGAGTCCTGTGTGGATGCCATGGAGTCAAACCACACAGGAAAAGGCCCTGCGGCTCAGCGTTCAAATTGATTATCATGTACCCATCTATGCTAATCATATTCTTTTTTTTAATAATATTTTTATTAGAAGTCATATACAATAGGGTACATTAAGAATAATATAATACATTTCATATACAACTTCTGTTTTTGAATTTAATAATAAAAAAGTAATATAAGCAAAAAGAGAGAAAAATAAAGTTAGGTAAGGTGGTGAAAGTGATAGTTTGTGAAAAGTACAAGAAAAAAAGAGAAAGGAGGAGAGATATAAAAAATAAAAATAAAAAAAGATATAAAAGGAAAATAAAATGGAAGGGATATACCTACTTCGTATCTTTGCGCACCCCTCACCCGGTTCTGAAACAGTTTATTTTCAGGATTATGTTGCACCATATGCTTGTAATAAATCGATAAAGGGAGACCAAATCTTTAAGAATTGGTCTGATTTGCCTGCTAGGACGAATCTCATATATTCTAGGTGTAACAATTCAGACATTTTAAGCGTTGGTGTTGGTGCATTTTTCCAGAATTTTAATATATTTTTTTTTGCCGTAATTAAGCCATAGTTAAGGAAACTCTCTTGGAACGAAGTCAGCTCATAACCGGTCTCCATTGTTCCAAAGATAATCAATTCTGCATTGGGGTTCATTTCTGTTTTAAATACTTTTGTAAAAATTTCGAAAAGCTAATCATATTCTAACCACATTTTATTCTCCCCACATCCCCATCAACTTCTTCAGATTCTACCACTCGCCTGTTCACTCGGGACATTTTACAGAGGGGATTTAGTTTTCCAGCCTGTACATTTTTGAGATGTGGAAGAAACTGGAACATCCAGAGAAATCTAAGCATCGCAAGGAGAACATGCAAACTCCACACAGGGTTAACTGGGGTCATGAATTAAAAATGGAGCACAGGAGATATGTGACAGCAGCTGTACTAGTCTGGCCACGGTGTCACCCTTTTCTGTCTATACAGATCTTAGTTCTGCGATGTTTGGCCACACACCACTGTAAAGCACTGACTTATCATTCCGACAGAGATAACAGCCTGCATCAATGCTGGACATTACATATAACAGCACACCAAGCAATGCTGTTTGAAATGTGCCAAGTGATTAAAAATGAAGACTGACAGAAACTGTGGGGCCAATATGTCGCAGCGCTTGTTTTAGTGAATGAAATGCATTAAAATCTAATTTCTATCGGTCCTCATGGAAAAGGGCCCTGTGCACCACAAGACATCATTAGATGCATGCCTGATGAGCGGCAAATGTTAAATGCGCTGCAATGAATCTTGATGGTTGCTTATCAACCTGAAAATACTGCACATATGCAAAATGGCTTTTATGCACAAATCGTGCACAGAAAAGTGCATAAATAGGTCTGATCACCAGATAACGAGAGACGCAAAGTGCTGGAGTAACTCAGAGGGACAGGTAGCATTTCTGGAGAGATTCCTTCGCTCCAGAGATGCTGCTTGTCCCACTGAATTACTCCAGCTTTTTGTGTCTACCTTCGATTTAAACCAGCATCTGCAGTTATTTCCCACACTCTAGATAATAGAAACATAGAAACAAAGAAATTAGGTGCAGGAGCAGGCCATTCGGCCCTTCGAGCCTGCACCGCCATTCAATATGATCACGGCTGATCATCCAACTCAGTATCCTGTACCTGCCTTCTCTCCATACCCCCGATCCCTTCAGCCACAAGGGCCACATCCAACTCCCTCTTAAATATGGCCAACGAACTGGCCTCAACTACCTTCTGTGGCAGAGAATTCCACAGATGCACCACTCTGAATTCACATAATGAATGGTTTCAGGTACAGATTAACAACGACTTATTGAATGGTGGAGCAGATTCAGGGGCTGAATGATAAACTCCTATTTGCTTTGTTAAAATTAATTCTTAGCCTTGACGTGGGTTTGTCTACTTTATTCACTTTTGAAAGATATGCCGTCAAGGCCATGGAATCACAAAACATTCTGTTATGTCTCTCATATAATCACCAAGGATGGATGGTATCTTTGCATACTTTATTATGTGTTTAATCACGTGCCAAATAATTTTAAAAGCTATTAACTATTAACATTAATGGAATTGGGGAGGACAAACCGGCTTTCGTTCACTGCGCTTAAAGATTCATCGCCTTTGCGATTAAGACATTTCTCTTCACCTCTATCTTGATGGTTGACCCACTATTTTGAGACAGTAACACTTGGTTGTAAACCCAGCGGGTCTTCATCAATGGGATAGTGGTGGAGTCAAGAACTTCAAATTCCTGGGTGTGCATATCTCTAAAGAACTGTCCTGGACCCAGCAGACTGATGCAATCATAAAAAAAGGCCCATCAACGCCTCTAGCTCCTCAGAAGATTGAGGAGAATGAATGGTCTCCTGAACCTCTATCGGTGTAGAGAGCATATTGACTGGTTGCATCAAGGTCTGGTTCGACAATTCGAGTGACCAGGAACGAAGAAGATTGCAAAAAATGATGAACACTACCCTGTCCATCACTGGCCTCCCCATCATCGAAGGGATCTACAGGAGTTGCTCAAAAAGGCGGCCAGCATCATCAAAGACCCACACCACCCCAGTCATGCTCTAATTCCATGCCTGCCATCGGGAAAAACGTATAGGAACCTGAAAACCGTAACATCCATGTTCAGGGGAAGCTTCTTTCCAACAAACCATCATGTTATTAAACAGAACAACCTATAAAATAAGCTCCAAGCTACATAGACTCGGGGAGGCATTGTTTTTGTCTTTGCACCTGAATCTGCTCCACCATTCAATAAGTCTAGAGTGTGGGAAAGAACTCCTAGATAAGGTGTCATCACGTCATACAGCACCGAAACAGGCCCTTTTGGTACAGCATGCCCATGACGACCAAGGTGCCCCATCTACACTAGTCCTACATGCCCTAGCTTGGTGTTTATAGAGTACTATGTTTACATATCCGTTGTCCTGCTGCAAGTAAGAATTTCATTATTCCATTTCAGGACACCTAACAATAAAACTCAAGACTCTTGACTCTGGATCTGCCCAGCCAAACACAGTTTAATTGTGTATAAATAGACAATTCTGCGGACACTCAGGCAGAATCTGTCGAAAGTGAAACAGAAGTAATGGTTCTGTTCAATGACCTGTCAACTAAAAATGTCTATGTTTCAGTGATATCACCTCTCCTAAACTCATAAGAATATAGACTTTATCTGCTTAACCTCTCCTCACAGAATTGACTTCGAAATCAAATTGGTAAACTGTTGTTACACTCCCTCAATTGCAGGCGTATCTTCACTGGATGGAGGAGATCATAACTTGAACACAATGTTCCCAAAGCAAACTCATCAAAATCCTCTTTAATTTAAACAAGGCACATTTACTCAAATCCTCTTGCAGTAAAAGTTATCATATGGCTTCCCTTTTGTTTGCTGCAGCTGCATGTTAACTTCTAATGATGCCCATAAATAAAACCCTTGGTCCCTCTGAACACCAACATCGTTCAAATTCCCAACATCTAAAAAAAGTTCCACCCTTCCATTCTTTATAGAAAGGTTGCAGCCCTCACATTTTCCCATTGTGCCCATTCATACAATGTTTCTATCTTCCCGAGACGTCTCTGCATCATTCTCACTGCTTACTGTGCCACACAATTTTATATTGTCAGAAAAACTTGGAGAGATTAAGCAGATAATGCTTTACTCCCCTCAACAAAATCATTGATGTTGACTCTGAAGAACTGGAGCCTTGACACTGATACTTATGGCAACTCATACATCACAGCCTCCCAGTCTGAAAATTAATTTATTCTAAAGAAAATTTAGAATGGACAATAAAAGCCAGTCTTTTCAGTGGCACTCACAATCTGTAAATTAATAAGTTAAAATAAACTCTATCACACACAGGCTGCTGAAAATAGATGTTAGGGTAACTGGTTAATAATTCTTATTTGCAAATTGTGGTCAATTATACAGAAGGTAGGATGGAAGGCATTTGTTTTTTTTAATTAATTTACGGGATATGGATATTGTTGGCTTGCTAGGATATACAGTAGTGCCCACCTCCAATTGTCCTTCAGAATCCAATGGAATGCCCCCTTCTTGAAAGGCGGCAGTGGTAGTGATGAAGATGTTCCCATGTCACCATTAACTAGGTAGATGCTGCAAGAAAGGAAAGGGGCAGATTGTTGCAATTCTGGATTGGCAAGTTTTAAATGATAATATACCAATCCAATTGGTGCCCTTAAGAAAGATAAAAAAAACCTCAGTGAAAATATTCCAGGCGAGATATATACTAGACCAAGTGCGGACCCTTTTAATATATACTAGACCAAGTGCGGACCCGTCGGGTCCGATTCGCCCAATGCAAATTTCCACCAAACTGCACATGCGCGGCTGACGGGCCCGCACTGCGCAGGCGCGACTGCCTCATTCAAACTAAATTAAGTTAAAAGTTAATAAAGTGAACAAAGGACCTGTGGAGCCGTTTGTGAAAGAGAACGAAACTTACCCTTGTACCCGTTGTGTGCCTGTTGTTAGGCGAGGCGAGGCAAATACACGCCAAGAAAAAAGGCCATCTGAAAATCGGCAAAGACAACCCTCCCCCAACTGCACTTGCGCGACTTAATCAAGTAAACACAGAAGTATTAGATAAAAAAATTAACTAAATTATAGTTTATTAAGGGAAAAACTTTGTAAAATGGAATGAAACTTGATACTGCACACCACGTGAAGGTTTCAATCTCCTACCCCGCTGACCTTCTTAAATAAAGGAACAACATTAGGTAAATTCCCAGTGTTCTGGAATCTCATATTATGGCGAACGGAGATGCAGAAATCTCTTCCAGGCCCCATGCACTCTCCTTCCTCATTTCCCATAACATCATGGGATAGAATACTTTCAAAGATGCTAAACCTCTTAGTTTCCTTTCTTACTGTGCTTACCCCATCAAATATTTTTCACACTTCCTGCTGAACCACAATGTCATCTTTGTCCTCTTACTTTGTGAAGGTAGGTGCAATATATTAATTCAATATATTTGTACCTTTATCCTCTGTCTACATATAGAGATTACCTTTGTGGTCCCTAATAGGCTGTGCTCTTTCTGCATTTATCCCCTTGCACTCTATATAGTTATACAACAATTTTGAATGATTGCTTTAATATTTACTCCCTTATATTATCATGCCTTCTCTTTGCTCTTTGAATTTTAATCAATTTAATTTTAAATTCTTAATTTTACCACAGCACTTTCTTTACTAATCTATTTTCTTTCTGCAGGCTCTCAGTCTGATACAAGCTCTTTTTGCTTTTTCTTACACACCGTACAGCTTGTCATCCAGGGGCTCTAGGTGTGACAGATCTACTTTTTGACCCGTATTCTACTAATTTTTTTAAACGCAACGTCAGGTTTAACTCTGCAATTTAGACTCAACAGTGGGTTTAAATCCCTGATAATTAGACTAAAGTCTAAGTTGTCTTTCTACTAATCGGCAAAGCTTGGACTGACCTTAGACTAGAGTCTAACTTGCCGCAAAATTTAGACTCAGCCGGGGGCAGGTTTAAGGAAGGTTTAAGCTCGCTACGGAGAGAAAAAGTGGCCGACGAGCTGGAAGCACTGCGGAGAGCAGAACGATTTGATGAGCTCGAAAGGATTGCCCTACAAGCTGGGAGACTGGAGAATCATGTCGCTGACTACGCTAATCCTTTTTTTAAGTACGACGATGACGCATTCTTGAAAAGGTATCGTTTTACAAAAGAAACGGCAACATTCTTCATCAATGAGCTGTCTCCTGTACTCTCTAGGCGAAGGTCAGACGGTATACCAGTGAATGTGCAAGTGCAGACGTGTAATTTAATGGGGTGATCGAACAGAATGTATTAAATATTCGTTCTTTTGAAAGAGTGATTATCAGAAGTTATTTTATTTGATAAAATTAACTCGAAGTCGACAGTCATCGCCATCGCTGGTAGGCCGCACCTTCGCCCTCTCCGTGCGGCTTACCCGCGGGACTGGAGTGGCATTTCCTGCCGGAAACAGCCGGGACTGCAGCTTCGGCGGCGGCACAGCGCTGAAGCACCATCGTGGAGCGGGCGATGCCTTACCCGGGTCGCCGTGT
Organism: Okamejei kenojei; assembly: GCA_035221665.1. NCBI lineage: Eukaryota > Metazoa > Chordata > Chondrichthyes > Rajiformes > Rajidae > Okamejei > Okamejei kenojei. The sequence goes on along the minus strand of CM069169.1, from coordinate 8,429,039 downwards.
GGAGCTCCGGAGGGCTGAGCGGCGCAGATCTTAAACTCCGCGGGGCCTGGGATCTCTCGCCGAGATTGCCACGCCGACCAGCGCGGCCTGTGGACTTCAGGAGCCGCAGTCTCTAGGGAGGAAGCGCCTGTTCCAGATACTACAAGCCGCTGAAGAGTGTTCTCCCGACGCCGGGACTCCATCATCCGGTGAGATCAACATCATATGGTAATCAACATTTTCTCAGAAAAAAATACTTTTAATGTCAGTTAAACAGAAGGGATAGGAAATTTTTTAAAGAGAAATGATAAAAAAAGGTTTGATGATTACATTTAATTGACAGTTACTTATTAACCATCACATACAAATCCTCTGATTGCTTGTTAGACATGTACAAAGTTGTATTTGTTTAATTTTGTTTTTCAAGTTGTTTTCCCACTGTGAGGGAAGGCACCAAAGTCAGTCCTCTTCCTCTAATGTTCCCCAATGTTCACCCGTAGTCGGGGCCTCCCCGAGCCCTCGGCAGTTGCCGCTACGGGTGGCCCGATGTTCAGGCCCGCTCGCCGGGATGATGTAAGTCTGACGTCGGGGCTGGGGGACCACCTAAGCGGCCTGGACATCAGATTCGGCCACCTCCTACCGGAGCCCGCGGCTCCCAAAGTCCACTGGCCTCGCTGGGTGGAGATGCAGCGCTGGCGTCCCTCGGCAAAGGGCTCCAGGACTCCACGATGACGGTCAGTGCCACCCACGTTGGATGGCTCATCACTCATAATTTGTCTGTGATGTTTAAAAGTGTTGCACCAATGCATGTATCAATATGAGAAAAGGAAAACAAATATGAATACAACAATCAAAAAAAGTTTGTCCTTGCAGTAATTATCATTATGGAAATTTAGTCAGCAAAAGCTCTAACTTTTTCATCTGGTATTGTTTTTTAAGCTCAATCACTTGCTTTTGCATAATATGTTCTTCTTCAAGATGGGCCATTTTCAGATGGTGCATTTCTCGGCATATTCTCGCAACGTCATCTCCAGTGATTTGGTTGGTGGTGCTGGAGAAGGGGTCCTGGTGAGGCGTTGTTTGGTGGTTGACAACCTGTCATTTGGGTACAATAGGAAAGGGAAAACAAAATATAATATCATTGAGACCCAGTGGCCAATGTTGCAAATTGAAAAGTCATTCCTTAACAAATTTTTTAAAATCCAGATAAGGTCTAGAATTTGCTAGGTTGTAAATAACTGAAATGTGACTTCTTTCATAACGTCTTCAGTTATTTGAAACACAAAATACCCATATCAACGACAACTTTTGCATAAACATTAATTGATCATCATTACACACACATAAAAAAATCTACAGTGCACATAATTCTATGATTATGATCAAATTTGTCATTTCTCCATTCACTGTAGCCTTAGTAAAGGGCATAAGGAATAGTTTCCCAACTCTAGCAATAATTGAATGATGATGTCAAAGGATTTTGTTTAAGAATGAAAAATTGTGTTGGTTTTTTTTTGCGCCTGTGTGAAATACTAGTACTGTGGATATGATGAAATCTATTTGCTGTCACACATCATAATATAAATGAATAAAAAAATGATATTAAATTTATGTCCTCATACTTTCACAGTAGTAGAAATAAATGTACCTTTCAGCAGGAACTGTAGGTGTATGTGTACTCATGGTAGAAAAACTGGTACTTGGTTGTGGGATGTGTTCTGATGTGGTGTTTTCGACATGAGCTAGTTCTAGCAGTTGAAAATCTTCCTCAGGTGGGTTTGGGATGTCAAACTCTTGTGTCCCTTCACGTTCTTCAGACTTGTTGGTTCTGGAAAAGATCAAGAAAAGCAAATGCTCACTGACTGAACTATGTTGTTACATCTAACAGCATGTTAAGAAAAATAAGGCCTGCATGATTTGCCACACAGGGCCTTGAGATGGATGACAGTGGTGGCCCACCTACTTCACCAATATTCTGTCACATCATATTCTTGTTACCACATTTCCATGGCTTGGACATCCGAGTCGGCCGCCTCCTACCAGAGTCCGCGGCTTCCGAGGTCCACAGGCCGCGCCGGGCGGAGATTCATCGCTGGCGGCCCTCGGCAAAGAGCCCCGGGTCTCTGCGATGTTGAAGGCAGCGCCGGCCGCGCTGGAAGCTCTGCAGACCACAGCTCCGATGTAGATACAGCAGGCCCAACACTCCGGAGCTTCCACGGTGATCCAGGTAAGCCATCGCCCGCTCCGCGATGTATCCGGGTCCCCGGCAGAAAAGGCCGCTCCAATCCAGGTAGTAGGCCGCGAGGAGGGGGGGGAGCGAGGACGTGACTCAGAGAATATTCGCGTCCTCGCCAGGGAATAATATAATTATGGACAACGGTACATTAAACACGGGACGACATCACTCACGGTAACCTAAATGTAGACATTATCACTTACTTGTTTGCCTCTCCACCACCTGCCAGGAACTCCAAAACTGTTGCAGCCTCCTCATTTTGCTGTGAAATGTCTGCATCATCATCGAATGGATTTCTGATCTGTAAGAAATCGTGGGGGATCAAATCCTTGATAAACATACACATGGGTTGGGTGATGGGTTGGGAGACGGTGGGCCTCCACCTATTTACCTCACGCTCTTCTTGTGAGAAGACCACTCTACCTTCACTTGCAACTTCATTCTCTTCCATTGCTCACAAAGATCTCTGCAGCTACCAAACCACGACTGGAATTGCGAATAAATCGCATCCCATGCCTTGTTCTTTTCCACTGTTGCCTGGAAATTGCACCTTTTTTCTCGATAATTGTGATTTTATCGGCTAGTAACATCAGGAGATATTATTTCTCGCTGGCGTCCCAGTTTCCTTTCCGCTGTTTCTTTTTGTCAGCCATGTTGAAGTTGTTGTCTGCTCGTGCTTCTGCTATTGCATTGCACATGTGCAGTACAAGCAGACATCGTCACCATGGCAACTAAAAAGTGGACTAACTTTAGACTCAGCTAAAACCAAAGTCTAGTTAGACTCGCCTTCGACTTTAGTCTAACTAAACCTTGCTACTAGAATACCAAATTTTTCTTAAACCGAACGTCAGGTTTAGTTGGGCCGAGCGGCAGGTTTAAGGTGAGTTTAAGGAAAGTCTAACTTTGCAATTAGTAGAATATGGGCCTTTATGTTTAGAGCAGTATATTACTCTGAATCCCTTGGATCTTCTTTCTGAATGCGCTCCACTGCACTGATACATATATTTGTACATATCACTCTGTTTACAAAATATAATGGGCTCAGCAAATATAGGCTTAACTGTTCTCACATCCCCATGAGCTTGAATGTTATCAGTCTGGAAGAATCAGTAATTTGAAAAGTACCAACTTCCATGAAATCATTGGTAGCACAGTATTCTGAAAAACTGATTCCAAGCAGTTATGACAGTGATCATATCTCTCATGTACCAGAAAACCACAAAAATATCTGAATGGTGTTTCTCAATATTGTTGTGAAGTGCATAATTTTTAACCTCAAGTAGCTACAAAGCATTTCTTATTAACTTTGTTACTTGATCTAATGGTATTTTGTCTCATAATATTTTATAATAGCCTTCAAATTAGTTTCAACCAAAGTTAATATCAGAGATTCAGTATATTCCATCTCTTCTATCACTATTATAGTTTGCTTCATGCTGGGAAGAATATGTATTTTCAGCAGGGGCAGATATCTGCTATGGTTGGTTGCAGTCATTGTTGCATCTTTTTTGAAGGTCAACTCAGCCATATTTGTATGTTTTTGTTCTTCCTTTACTTGGTGCATACGATCAAGCCATCAAATGCATTGAAGGCTGAGTGGTGTGAATACGTTGGGACATCATACTTTTTGATTCTCTTTTTCATCGCTTCTTTCGATGTTTCCCTATCGTAGAGTATTAACAACACAGACTTTGTACACACAGATTTTTGATAGCTCAGTATGGTGAGGGCTCCGCAACTACTTTCTCCATTCCAATAATCTTCCACCAAATAAACGCAAGCCCCAAATCAATCCAAGAGGTGTATAAGAAGGAACTGCAGATGCTGATTTACACTGAAGATAGACACAAAATGCTGGAGTAACTCAGCGGATCAGGCAGTATTTCTGGAGTAAAGAAATAGGTGAAGTATCGGGTCGAGATTATTCTTCAGACTTCAGGGAGCGATGAAGGGTCTCGACCTGAAACATAACCTATTCCTTTTCTCCAGAGATGCTGCCTGACCCGCTGAGTTACTCCAACATTTTGTGTTTATCTTCAATCCATAAGCTGCTGGGGATGTTCTTCTGCATGTGACATCACATCATTAAAAAAAAAAAATCTCTGATGAGGAACATAATTACTTTTGGCTTTACTCTGAATCTGGACAGTTGTGTCTATTTCCATTTTTAATCTGCATGCTGTGACTAAAATGGAACAACTGCATCTATTTTCTAGACTTTTGTTTGGATTTACTGGGCATTTTAGAAATAAGAATTATCCAATAAGAATTGAAATGTCCTTATAATCACATAATACAATGGTATGGAGCTGCTATTTTGAACTTTGTATAACTTTGTAACCTCTATATTCAACTGATGACTAATTATGGCAATCTCACTCCACCAGTGCTTCTTAAAGTTTGAGGCACAAAGTAAAGAAACCCCCAGTGGTGGACCAGAACCATCTGATCTTTCAAGTCTGCTACATTTCCCATATGTCTTATTCTAAATTACATAATCACTTCTATATTGTATTTCAAAATATTAGCTTCTGACATAAATCACCAATACTTCCTTCCACAATTTCCCCTGGGGAACTGGTTTCATAGATTTACCATTCATTCATTGAAATAATGTTCATTAAATTTAACCCTTTACAAGGAAGGCTGATCCAGGCAGCAGGAAATTGGGTCATGCCTTATGTTATCTTATGTTATCGTAACACAAGGCACAACCCAATTTCCTGCTACCTGGAACAGCCTATTAGGTTACAAAACACTAAAGTCCTGCAGCATGAATGTAGACAGTAATCTAGCAAACTGATGAGAAGGATGTTTAAGATTGTTTTCTCTTGATCACATCCAGTGCTATATGCTAGTAGGTATAGAAATAGGAAGATCAGTTAGATAAATGGGTGGCAAAAGACTGTTGTAGGAGGGAGACCGAAAAGATGTATAGAGCTATAATGAAATATAGAAGGAAATATGTCAGTCCAATCGACAGGCCCGGCATTGGCATGCAAAATTCTTGTGTGGTTTGGAAGGCTAAATTGCATCAATTTTAATGCAAGAAGGCTGACTGTAAGGCAGAATAACAGACCACATGGGGATATGATATTGTTGCGTTGCAGAAGCATGGTTGATAGAAAGGCCAGATTGGTGTCTCAGTGTTCCAAGGCATAGAAGTTTTGGGTGTGATAGTGTGGGAAATAAAACTGTTGGCATTGCAATACTGCAATACTGATTAATGGGACCATTACTTGCAGTAATGCCATATGCTCAAACTAAAGATGCTGAAGCCAACTTGACATTCACAAAAAGCTTCAACGTGTGTCAGCTTGTCTTCTCTTTGGCACATCATATTTTTATGGAGCAAACCCATTGTTTTAAAGGCACACAGAATTACAGGAGAAATAGATACAGGATCAAAATGGACTCAGTGTTAAAAAGTTGCCTGCAATATCTGAAGAAATAAGATCTGTATTTCAAAACTATTTTCAAAATGACATGCAAATTCTCAATTTTCTCATTTTAGCAGATATTTGCACATGCCTACCATAGCAAATTAAATTCTCAAAATTTGCAAATTGAGGAATTTAAAGGTCAATTATCACTCTTACTTGAAAAACAGACCATTACATAATTTGTTCTGAACCTGACTGCACTCCCAAGTTAAATATTCTAAAGATTAACATAGATTAGCTTTTATGGGGCTGAAAGGTAACTCAGTGCTGGTTTGCCTTACAATGGCTATAATGGTCCACTAGAAGAACTTTGACTTAAGCATGTTTTTCTGTCCTCTCTTATATCTTTAAATTTTCTGTCTTATTGTTAATCTGCAAAATATAATTTCGAGGGATAAAATTTGGCTAATGCAGCTCATAATAACATGTAATCCGACTACTTTACTTTTATTTTCAGTGTCTCTCTCTTCTTAAGCATGGTAATAAGAACATAAGGAAAAGGAATGGGAGTAAACCACATGGCCCCTCAAGGCTTCTTTATCATTCACTGAGTTTGTGACTGATCTGATCTTTGGTCCAAAGTTCATTTTCTTCTTCAATTCCCCTGCAGTCCAAACATCTATCCCAGTCTTGAATACACACAAAGATGGTCACAACGCTGGCCAAAAGAATCCCAAAGTTCCAAAGGCCTATATAGGAAGAAATTCATTCTCATCTCAGTCATAAATAGGTGACTTTTTATCCTGGAACTATTTCCTCTAGTTCGAGACTCTCCCCCACAATAAACATATTTACATCAGCTTTAAGATGTAGAGAAGAGGTTTGGGCCCCACATCTGAGGAAGGATGTGCTAACATTGGAGAGGGTCCAGAGGAGGTTTATGAGAATGACTCGGAGTTGATTGGGTAAATGTATGAGGAACGTTTGATGACCAGTAATTGCTGTAGTTTAGAAGGATGAGGAGGAATCTCTTTGAAACCTACCAAATAATGAAAGATCTAGATAGAGTCGATGTCGAGACAATGTTTCCAGTAGTGGCAGAGTCTAGGACCTGAGGGCATGGTCTCAGAATAAAAGGTGATACCTTTAGAATGGAGATGAGGAGGAATTTCTGTTGCCAGAGGATGGTAAATCTGTGGAATTCATTGCCACAGATGGCGGTGGAGGACAGGTCATTGGGTATTTTTAAAGCAGAGATTGATAGGTTCTTGGTTAGTAAGGGTGTCAAAGGTTACAGGGAGAAGGTATGAGAATGGGGTTGAGAGGGGATAATAGATCAGCCATTATCAAATAGCAGAGTAGACTTGATGGGCTGAATGGCCTAAATTTGCTCCAATATCTTAGGATTTGATGACTTAAAATAATTGGATGCATTAAAAGAAGCAAAATAGTTTTGAGAGGTCTGGAACTCATTGCCTGAAGTGGTAGCACAGCCAGAAACCAACATCACATTACAAGCTATTTAGATTTGTACCTAAGGAGCAGTGACTTAGAACCATGGACCTGGTGCTGAAATCTGGAATTAGGCTTGGGTTCTCAACTAGCTCTGATACAAGGGACCAAATGGGTCCTTTATTTTTTTAATTTACTGGTAGACCAAGTGGGATCCGTTGGGTCCCTGTCACATGGGAGGCCTGGTTCCCCAACGCAACCCGTTCGCCCAACGCAATATTCCACCACTCACCCGTTTCCCCCAACGCAACCCGTTCCCCCAACGCAATATTCCACCACTCACCCATAGCCCCCAACTGTGCAGAGGCGGCTCATTTCCCCTTATTCACCCTCCCTCATTTAAAAAAATGCAAATGCACTTGCTAGGGCTGCCAGGACTCAGTGTCCTGGGATTGTAACAATGTAGCGGGCAGGGCTATAATCCCATAGTGATGTCATAGCTGTAACTTCCAGTGCAGATGGAAGAAATATTTCTCAAAGTGGGATTTTGTAAAGTTAAAAATGTGAATAACTTAAAATATAACATCAATCTGAACGAAACTTGATACACCACACCACAGGACAATTGTGAATAAGGTGGTGCAAAAGTTGGAGTGCTATCGTGCACCTTTTTGGCACAGTTCCAGGATCACATGGCCAGACATGCACACACAGACAGACACACACACACACACATAGAAACAGACAAGATGAGAGTTTTAGTAATATACTAGACCAAGTGGGACCCGTTGGGTCCCTGTCACATGGGAGGCTTGGTCCTCCAATGCAACCCGTTCTCCCAACGCAATATTCCACCACTCACCCGTTCTCCCAATGCAATGTTCCACCACTCACCCATAGCCCGGAAGGTAGGCCTGGTCCCCCAACGCAACCCGTTCCCCAACGTAAGATTCCACCACTCACCTGCCTCCCCCAGCACTGGACTTTAAAAAAAAATCCAATTGCACTTCTTCTGCCTCCCTCAGCACTTACAATTCTAATTCCACTTCCCCTGGCCCCTCCACCTCCTATTCAATTACTTGCTGCCAGGACCAATGATGGCAATATTGTTGCAAATGTTGGGTGGAGGACTGTGAGATCACCTTGTGATGTCATAGCTGCAACTGCCAGCACTGAAGTGTTGAAGTGATTATCAAAGTGGATTTAGTAAACTTAAAAATGTGATGTGAAATATAACATCAATCTGAACAAAACTTGATACAAATAACCACAGGTCAATGGTGAGTAAGGTGATGCAAAAATGTTTGCGCTATTGTGTACCGTTTTGGCGTGTATCCTTAAGCTCTCCCTATCACAGACACGCAAACAAGACGAGACTTTTAGAGATGGATAGATGGATAGATAGATGATTTTGTGCTGACCTATCAAGCCCCTTCAGAATCTTATGTTTCAATGAGATCAGTCCTTACTCCAGAGATTATAGGCTAACTCTACTCAGTCATCCTCGTAAGACTACCTCCTCATCTCTGGAAACAGTACAGTGAACATACAACAAAAATATATCCCTCCTTAAGTTAGGGGATCTAAACTGTACAGAGCACTCAGGATTTGTACGGTTTCAGTGTATTCTTATCTCATACACTCCACTTGTTGCAGAAGCCAACATTATATTTGTCCTCTAAACCGTTTGTATGCCTGCATTATCTATCTGAACACAGGCATTCATTGGTCTACAAGCTTTGAAATAATAACATGCTTTTCCATTTTCTCTACTAAGGTGGGCAACCTCAAGTATCATTTCTTAATATATCAAACCACCAAAACATGGCACCGCGAATTATTTTTGTCATTGGCCCACTACATAAAGCCTCCGTTTGTATTCAAGAGCTTAACATCCATAGTCTTTATAAAATCTGCAGTGCGTTTGAAGAGTGACATTGGATCCCAGCATATGCAGGAGCGGAAAAAGTAAAATTGGGACAAAGTTGGACAATAGGGTGAGTGTCAGACTGAAAAAAGATTGAAAGATGAAAGTATGATGGATTATTAATAGTTCAGTGGTGGGGTGGAGATCTGGCAGACATTTGAGAGCTTGGCAAACAACTGGGGGACTGGGAGAGCATGGACGCTTACAGACTGCTGAGAAACGAGATGCATAAGGGGAGGCACCAACATGATTGTGTTATATATGTCAACATAAGGAATTTATTCCCAATATCAGAGGTAGGTAAAACTAGAGGACATTGATTGTAGTAAGAGATTTTGAGTGGATCTGAGGGGGACCATATTCACCTGAGCGCTAGGTACCTCAAATACACTGCCTGTGAGAATTGTGGAAGCAGAGTTCTCAACAGCATTTAAGAATGGTTAGATGAGCGCTGGAGTCATCCAGGCATAAGACTATAGGCCAGGTGCTGAAAGGTGAGACTTGTAATGGAACTATCCCCACTGGTTGGCATGGATATGATGGTCCAAATGGCGTTTTTCCGTGCTGTATGACTACATGAGATTTGAAATACAAATTAAATAATCTTTTCTATGTTATGAATAGCAGTGTCAATGGATGAAAAAAAGAGACATGACTCTGATAAGGGTCAATGCAGAGGCCATTTGACAATATTGAAATATGGAGAAAATTTTCAAAGTTTGCCAGAGATAACAAACCTAAAGGTATGAAAACAAGGATGATAGCAATCAACTGCAACAGGATATAGACAGACAAGCAAAATAGGTACACAATGTCAGACGGAATTTAATATCAGAGAATTATGAAGTAATGCACTTTAGCGATAGCGATGGGGAGAGATAATATAGACTTAATGACACAGGTCTAAAGAGTATAGTGAAACAGGACAATCTGGCAGTTCAGCTACATAGGTTTATAAAGCAGACAAAACATATTGAAGGATATTGCAAAGCATATGGGTTCTTGAGCTGTATAAATCTCATATTTCTTAGGAAACAATGAAAGGCAATATAGCACTTCAAGTCAATGCCAGTTCTCAGAGTAACCATCAATCCCTTCACTTATTACCCTGCAACACATTCTTTCCCAGATGGCCTTCCAGTCCACAATTATTCTCCTACCACTCACATACATTGCTGATTTACAGAAATCAATTTTGCCATGAGTAGAAAAAGAGATAATTTATGTGCAAGTTTTATAAAACTCTGTTTTTAAAAATATATATAAATACTTGACAGGTCAAGCAGCACCTGTGGAAAGGGAAACGGGGTTAATGTCCCTTCACCAGAACTACTTTAAAATATATATATATATAGCTCTGGATTGGTTATAGCAATATATTTTCAGTTCTAAGAAGAATGTTAAAGTCTTTGAGATGGTTCAGAGGATTTATCAGAATGTCACATGGATTAAAAAAAATTGGAGAACCAGGGCTCTCTGAACAAAAATAAATTGGTGAGATTCAATTGAATGATCTCCCCATGACAGCGTGGGTCTCCATATTCATGTACTCGTTACCTCCCACATCCAACCCAAAAATGACCCATATTTTCCTATGATTTTTGTTCATCAACCAATTCTCAACCACTGCATCATACAATCTCAGTGCCATGTAAAGTGATTTTAATTAATAGCCTTTTAAGTAGCAACATATTATGGCCAAAAAAATGTAAGCAGTAGTTTTTAGAACAAAGGATAACCGACCAGTAATGTTAAATGTCCGCCGAGCTTCACAGCCGTGTATCTCTGGCTTATTAAAAGTTGGCTCCACTCCTTCTCCCTTCTTCTCCCCCCTTTCTCCCCCTCCCCCCCCCCCCCCCCCCCCCCCCCCCCCTTTAAAGGACTTATCGTACACTGTGCTTTAGTCGTCTTAATTACAGTGGCAACCTTCCTGTTCATCGTGGTGTGTGTCTGTATCACCTTGGCTTTGCACCGTGTGAATTTTACTCAGACAGCGTTCTCCCCGCTCGCCCTGTCCCCCGCCTGCGTAACGGCCTGGTGAAGGAAGCAACGTGTGTTCCACTCTGACAGTTGCCATTCCAGTTGCCGTTTTTTCAGGCGACTTCCGGCAATTTGGCAGTCGCCTGAAAACTCGCCTGAGTGGGACAGGCCCATTAGTCTCCAAATAGTTACCAACCTCTGTTTTGAATGTGATCAATGACTGAATCTCCAAACAATTCAGTAGATGAGAATTCCATAAATTCACCACCGAGACTGAAGATTCTCATTTCAATCCTAAATGGCCTATCCCTAATTTTGAGACTGTAACCACTATGTTTGGAAGGAAACATCCTCCCAGCATCTCTCCTATCTTATGAACTCGGTGCATTTCATTAAAATTGCATCTCATTAATTTAAACTCTAAACAATGCAGGCATACCCTACATGATCTTTCCTCGTGTGGATGGCTAGCCACCCTAGGATCAATCAGGCAAATCTTTACTGCATTCCATCTAAAACAAATATATATGGCATTAGGAAAGACAACATTTGGAGTACGCAATACTGCAGACGTGGTCTCACTCATGCTCTATATAAGTTTAGCACTCAAATCATCTTACAATAAAGGACAACGTAACATTAACTTACCTAATTATCTATTTCATAAGCATATTAGCTTTCGGTAATCTGATTTTGAGCAAGAGCTTCTTGAGATATGAGGAAAAACATTTAAAAAAAGCAGATGGTAATAAACCAAAATTCACTGCACTTCGGGTTTTGGAAGCAAGAATACTCAATGGTTTCAAAATAGAACTGGATGGGTATTTAATGGAAATTAATTTGCAGACCTTCAAAGCTAGAAATGGGTAATGGACCCGACTTAATTGCTCCATAATGAGACAACCTGAAGCTTGGATGGGCTGGATGGGTCTTCTGAGTCAATTATGATTCAATGCAGCAAAACTTGAATGACATCTGGCTTGGGCTTTAAAGTAATAAGTAAAATTCATATAATCGACTGCCATCCATCTCTCATTAGCACTTCCCAGAAGGATTTATTTTTGTTAGGTGGACCCTCAGGATTGAGGATGGCTCGATTCCCCTGCAGTTGTGTGGATTTTGAGGTTAGGATTTTAAGGAGGTCATTGGGGAACCTGCAGATTCTGACATAGGTGGGGCAGGAGGAGATGCCTGAATAGATGGGTGGACGGTATCACTTAATAGTGCATGGAGAATGGGGAAGTAAATTAACTAGTAACACACACCTTTCAGTAAACTTCCACAACTGCCATGGCCATAGTATTCTTTTGTGCCATAAAATTACACAAATATGTGGAAAATGGTAAATTTACATGAGTATCGTAGGCACAATGTTATAACAGCAGTATAAATGTAATTATTGACTGGATCAGGTAGACTTAATTTGCAATATCCTGAGTTGATGGTCATTGTCAAATATGGAAACGCATTTAACATCCTGGTGGGAAATTTATCATCTGTATGTCTTTGAAGCTCAGAAAAAACAATTTATCTAAAAACTCGCGTTAACCTAGATGAGTTGCAACAAAGAGCTAACTCCAGCAGAATTTGGATGGTAATAAACAAAAAATTCAAGTTGCTACAAAGTTAGGAACTATTCCCCAACTAACTGGAAGCACATAAGACAATAAGTAGGAAAAGAGTAGGTCATTCAGTCTCTCAATCCTGTTTTGCCATTCATAGCTTTTGACACTTCCAGTAGGAATATTTTGGAGGACCAAGTAACCAAGAAGAAGAAGAAGAGCTTTGACATTCCTCAAATTCATTTTCCTGCTCTTTCCCCATAATGCATGATTCCCTTCCTGATTAGAAATATTATCGAACTCAGCCTTAAAGACCTTAACTACACACAATGATGCTTCCCTCTGCCTGCCCACCCCCACCTTGCCTAATAGCTCTGCATGAATTACTGAAATCTGGCAGACAGGTGCAGCAGGTGACAGGGCTATGAAATATTATCCCTTATTTCAAGGGATTGAAATATAAAAGAAGGTAAGCATTTCTACAATGGTACAAGGCACTTGTAAGCCCACTCGATAAAAAACAAATGTACTGTTAATTCATTTACGTTATTCTCATAAATTTCACAAGAGCTAATTTTTATTCCATCTCCCAAATTTTTTGGTAGTGTTTTGTGAATTCTGTCAGTGCAAATTTCTGTTACATGAACTGCTGTAATACAGCTATCACCTGAAACAGTTTGTCCCTAGGGCAACACTCATTTCAGGCTCCCACACTTCAGGAAGGCTATACAAAAAACTGTAGGATTCTCAAGAAAGTCTCAAAGGAATACAGTTTAATGCAAAAAAATGGTAAATTCTAGGTTGACATTACAATACAGAAATCTAAGATTCCGCAAGTGTTTTACAGTCATGAAACAAATGAGGAACTATTTACAAATAATCAAGATTAATCGTACTGTTATTGGTTTCCCAGCACATGTATCAGGAGACAGTGAAATACTTTGTTTTGCATGTTATCCAGGCAAATCATACCGAGGCAAATCAAAATCGTAATGGTGGGGGAGCATACATTTAAGATCAATGTCCAGAGGCCACAAGAGAAAAGAAAACTGCAGGGAAATTGAACTGTGGATTAGTCGAATGAAGCTGCAAAATAGAGGCAACCTTCACATTACTGCAGGGGTTTTCTGAGAAAAATGTCCATGATTCCCATTTTCCATGGTGAAGCACATTATCCATCAAGAAATACAGTGGAATAGAAAATTGTGCATATTTAGGCTTTTAGGTAGGCACGAATATGCAGGGAGTGGAGGAACATGAATCATTTGCAGGCAGAGATTTGTTTAATTTGGCATTATAATCGGCACAGATATTGTGGGCCGAAGGGCCTGTTCCTGCACTGTACCATGCTAAATTCTGTGTCACATAAATCTCGTCAGAGTGAATTTTATTCCATATCCATGATATCTGGGTAGTGATGTGTCATCATCTACATGGAATCGCCAGCCCGCAAATTTTGATTGATTTCCCTTCTCAGAGTTGAGGTGTGTGTGAGTGTGTCTGTCTTTCTGTCTCTATGTCTGTGTATGTATGTCTGTGTGAGACACGAAAAGTTGGAGTAACTCAGCAGGTCAAGCAACATCTCTGGAGAAAAGGAATAGTTGACATTTTGGATTGAGACCCTTCTTCAGAGTCAGGGGAATGAGTGTGGAATTCTCTGCCTCTGGGTGGCAGGTTCTCTGGGTGCTTTCAAGAGAGAGCTAGATAGGGCTCTTAAAAATAGCGAAGTCAGGGGATATGAGAAGGCAGGAACGGCGTACTGATTGGAGATGATCAGCCATGATCACATTGAATGGCGGTGCTGGCTCGAAAGGCCAAATGGCCTACTCCTGCACCTATTGTATATTGTCTATTGAAAGGGATATTACGGAAAAAAATAAAAAAATGTTTAGTATATATATATGTATATATATATGTGTGTAGGGATATATATGAATTACTAAAAGTCTGATCTTGACCACACCATTGTTCTGTATATTGATTTTAGAAAGAATGCTGCCACTTACGGCTGTGATTTTTGGCCATCTTACTCAGAGTCCCACTCCCCTGCGCTGGACAAGAGGATTTTTCCCATCGATGAAAAATAAAAGTGTTTCAAAAATGTTGAGATTCTCTCTCCTGAAGGCCACGCCCCTTCCAGAGGGACATTGAAACCCGGAAGTGTGGAGGTTCCTCAGTTCTCTGCAAGATGGGGAAGCAAGAGGTCGCAATTCTCAGTCTGAGCTGTGAATAACACTGAACATATGTCTACTAAACTGTGAGTGGTTTTACTGACCTGTCAGTGCCCTTTATGTGGTTTGAAAATGTAGTTTGAAAATGCAAGAGTGTGTTTTGGTTTGAAAGTGCTAAAGCTGTGTTGCCTTTGGTTTTGAAAGTGCTAAAGCAAGTTTTGGGTCTCGACCCTTATATACAGTGGCTTGCAAAAGTTTTCATACCCCTTGAACGTTTCCACATTTTGTCACATTACAACCACAAACGTAAATGTATTTTATTGGGATTTTATGTGATAGACCAACACAAACAAAAAGAGGTGCATAATTGTGAAGTGGAAGGAAAATGATACATGGTTTCTAAATTTTATTCGCCCCCCTGAGTCAATACTTTGTAGAACCACCTTTCGCTGCAATTACAGCTGCAAGTCTTTTGGGGGATGTCTCTACCAGCTTTGCACATCTACAGACTGAAAATTTTGCCCATTCTTCTTTGCAAAATAGCTCAAGCTCAGTCAAATTGGATGGAGAGCGTCTGTGAACAGCAATTTTCAAGTCTTGCCAGAGATTCTCAATTGGATTTAGGTCTGGACTTTGACTGGGCCATTCTAACACATGACTATGCTTTGATCTAAACCATTCCATTGTAGCTCTGGCTATATGTTTCGGGTTGTTGTCCTGCTGGAAGGTGAACAGCCCCAGTCTCAAGTCTTTTGCAGACTCTAACAGGTTTTCTTCCGAGATTGCCCTGTATTTGGCTCCATCCATCTTCCCATCAACTCTGATCAGCTTCCCTGTCCCTGCTGAAGAAAAGCATTCCCACAGCATGATGCTGCCACCACCATGTTTCACAGTGGGATGGTGTGTTCAGGGTGATGTGCAGTGCTGGTTTTCCGCCACACATAGCGTATTGCATTTAGGCCAAAAACTTCAATTTTGGTCTCATCAGACCAGAACACCTTCCTCCACATGTTTGCTGTGTTCCCCACATGGCTTGTGGCAAACTGCAAACGGGACTTCATATGGCTTTGTTTCAACAATGGCTTTCTTCTTGCTACTCTTCCATAAAGGCCCGATTTGTGGCGTGCACGACTAATAGTTGTCCTGTGGACAGATTCTCCCACCTGAGCTGTGGATCTCTGCAGCTCCTCCAGAGTTACCATGGGCCTCTTGGCTGCTTCTCTGATCAATGCTCTCCTTGCCTGCCCTGTCTGTTTAGGTGGACGGCCATGTCTTGGTAGGTTTGCAGTTGTGCCATACTCTTTCCATTATCGGATGATGGATTGAACAGTGCTCTGTGAGATGTTCAAAGCTTGGGATATTTTTTTATAACCTAATCCTGCTTTAAACATCTCCACAACTTTATCCCTGACCTGTCTGGTGTGTTCCTTGGGCTTCATGATGTTGTTTGTTCACTAATGTTTTCTAACAAACCTCTGAGGCCTTCACAGAACAGTTGTATTTATACTGAGATTAGATTACACACAAGTGGACTCTATTTACTAATTAGGTTACTTCTGAAGGCAATTGGTTGTTCTGGATTTTATTTTTGGGTATCAGAGTAAAGGGGTCTGAATACTTTTGCACGCCACACTTTTCAGTTTTTTATTTGTAAAAAAATTTGAAAACCATGTATCATGTTCCTTCCACTTCACAATTATGCGCCACTTTGTGTTGGTCTATCACATAAAATCCCAATAAAATACATTTACGTTTGTCGTAATGTGACAAAATGTGGAAAAGTTCAAGGGGTATGAAAACTTTTGCAAGCCACTGTATATATTATCTCTATATAACTGAGTCTTTGTCTTGTTTGTGTCCGTGTGTGTGCCAATGTGGTTAATTCCTTTCTTCTTCCAAACGCTAGGCCACAGCCTTCCCATTTTCACACATCCTATTCACATTTTACTCCTGGTGGCGATAAACATCTTCCCGTCACATTTCAACCTATATTTCTGAAGTTATTAATCATTGAAATTTTAAAAACAGACAAAACCGCCTTCTCCGACAGCTTCCAGCCTTCTCACAGTGATGATGTCACAATGCCTCTCACCAATCACAATGGGCTCTCAAGCTGGCTGCCGACTGTCACAATGATATCACAATGGGATGTTGCCAACGGTAATAATAGGCTCTTGCCAACGCCGTGGGCCGTGGCCCAATGGGTCCCACTTGGTCCAGTATGTATATTATAATAATAATAATTATATATATATATATATATATATATATATATATATATAAAATATATAAAATATATGTGTGTGTGTGTGTAGATTTGTGTATATTTTTATATGTGTATGTGAGTGTATATAAGGAAAAAAATGAAATATTTAGTATATACATGCTTATATCATGGTCAAGACCCTTCTCAGAAAGTCAGGGGAAAGGGATACATAGGGAAAAAAATAAAAAAATATATATATTACTTATTTCATTTTTTTCCAGGATTTGTTTCTCTTTCACTTGACTCTTAGTCTGAAGAAGTATCTTCTGATGCAATTACAGTATAAATAAAGCACATCAACGCCTCTACTTTCAAGATTCAAGAGATTCAAGAGACATTTATTGTCACATGCACCAATTGGTACAGTGAAATTTGGGGTCACCATACAGCCATACGAATAAAAAAAGAACAAGACATGATTGTAATTTAACATAAACATCCCCTGCACAGCCGATGATTCATCGGAACGTTTGAATTGGGCTGATTTTTGGTAAGTAAAATGTCTCCGTAACTGTCATTGCAGAGCTTCCCAAAGTTGACATGAAGTTTGCGACTTGGTCCATACAAAAGGTAAACAAGAGATACTGTGTTGACAAATTGAAGATCGGCTCAGTTTCTTAGTTTTAATGACCAATTTATGTCAAAAAACATTATGATATATTAAATTGGACAATAAGAAAACATAATTAACTCGCCCAAAAATCGCTACTACCACAGGATACCTCATTGGGTTTTTGAAAAGCATTGGAGGTTTGGAGCCTCCGTGATTTAACCTACAGAGGTACCGACCCCGATACCGGTCGTTGTGCCAATGGACACCAAGCACAACGACCGTTACGGGATCTTTACTGAACTGTATTATCTTTATGTTCCTGTATTTTTCTCCTGGTATTGATGAAGATATTTCCCTAGATCATTATCAAACATATATGTATGAGGGGCCATATGAAGTTTATTTATGAATTAAATATTCATGACTAAATGTGGCAGCGTTTTTAATGTCACATTTTTGATGTCCAAATTGGTGGTAAAACGATGAAGATTTGTCTGTCATAAAAAAGTTTTTGACTTTCGGTCTTGAAGTTATCTAATTTATATCTGTTACTAGACTAAGTGGGACCCATTGGGTCCTAGCATCACATGGGAGGGCTGGTCCCCCAACGCAATATTCCACCTCTCTACCAATTCCAATATTGGTGGCCAATGGTGGGGGTGGGGCTTTTGGAGCGCTAGTATGGGTGTTGTGGGCTGAAGGGGGACTGGTTTCCAGAGGGCTAGTATGGACATTGTGGGCCGAATGGATTCTTGGGCTGGCGGCTGTCACTCAAGCCTTTTGCATTTTCAAACCAACTTTTCAATTAGGCAAGGCATTCTCAAATCAACTTTTCAATTAGGCAAGGCAACTTTAAATAGGCAACTTTAATTAGGCAAGGCAACTTTAATTAGGCATGGCAACTTTAATTAGGCATGGCAACCTTAATTAGGCCACACAGCTTTAGCATTTCCAAACAAAGGCAATACAGCTTTAGCATTTCCAAACCAAAGGCAACACAGCTTTAGCATTTCCAAACTATATTTTCCAACCACATTAAGGACACTGACAGGTCAGTAAAACATCTCACAGTTTAATAGACATGTGTTCAGTGTTATTCACAGCTCAGACTGAGAGACGTGACCTTCTCGCTCCCCCATCTTGCAAAGACTGACTGAGGCACTCAACACTTCTGGGTTTAAAAGTCCCTCAGAAGGGGTGTGGCCTTCAGGAGAGAGAATCTCCAAATTTTTTCAACACTAATAACTCTTTTATTTTTCATCAATGGGAAAATCCTCTTGTCCTGCGCAGCGGAGGGGGACTCTGAGTAAGATGGCCAAAAATCACAGCCGTAAGCGTCTAATTAAAGTTGCCTTGCCTAATTAAAGTGTGGTCGTGGCTCAGTCTCTGCAAGATGGAGGAGGGAGAGGTCATGACTCGCTGTCTTTAGGCCTTGCACCCTGCTTGAAATGGCATGAAACTGCACTTGAATTTGGTGTCCTTGTACCCTGCTTAAAGTGGTAAGAAACTGCACGTGAATTTGGTGGCCTTGCACCCTGCTTGAAATGGAAATTCAAGGAATAGCCGTGAGCCAACTGCCAGCCCACCAGCCGTGAGTGAGTGAGCTGCCAGCACAACAGGCTTGAGTGACTGAGCCGCCAGCCGAAGAATCCATTTGGCCCACAATGTCCACACTATCCCTCTGGAAACCAGTCCCTTCAGCCCACAATACCCATACTAGCTTTCCACAAAGCCCCCCCCCCCCCACTGGCCACCAATGTTGGAATTGGTGGAGAGGTGGAATATTGCATTGGGGGACCAGCCCACCCGTGTGATGCCGGGAGAGGGGGGGTGGGGGGGTGTGTGTGTGTGTGTGTGTGTGTACACTGAACTTTATTTTTCACCTTTGTTTATCATATTGTTTACAGTGTACTATGTTTACATATTATGTTGTGCTGCAGCAAGTAAGAATTTCATTGCTCTATCTGGGACATCTCTATAATAATAAAAGTCTTCCTATTGTTTGTGTTTCTGCCCACGATGTGCCTCTGTGTCAATTTGGTTTTCCTATCTTTTTCCAAACGCGAAGCCACAGCCTTCCCATTCTCACACATACTACTCACATTTTTCCCGTGGTGGCGATAAACATCTTCCCGTAGCATTCCCACTTATATTTCCGGTTATTAATTCTTGAAAATTTAAAAACAGCCCCAGAAACTCACCCAATTCGGGAAAAAGGAATGACATCACAATGCACTCACAAGTCTGAATGACATCACAATGTACTCGCAAGGCAGGACGGGACACTCCGGGAGGGAAGGGCACTCCAGCTTTCGCGATGAAGGAGGAGTGGCGGCAGCTACTGACGCCCTACGGCCGCCCGGTACCTGGTGGGGAGAGGGTGCCACGGGCTGAGCCCGGGGACTGGGCCTGGGCTGGAGCCGAGCCTGGTGCTGGAGCTGGAGTGAGGGCCGAGTCCGGGGCTTGGGATGGGGCTGTGACCGGGGCTGAAAAAGAAGTTTCCGCTGGAACCAAGGATGAGCCTGGGTCCGGGGTCAGGGATGAGTCCGGAGATGAAGTCGGGGCCTGGACTGGAGCCCAGGCGGTGGCTGTGTTGACGGCTGGAGACTACAGACAGTGTCGGGCCAAGTACGAGAACCTGGCTGTTCCAGTCCCTGACGCTGCTCTATGACCAGGGTAGGTGCTGGGGCAGGGAATGGGAGTGAGGGGAGGAGGATGAGTGAAATGACGAGGAAGGAGAATGGGTGGTAGCGGGAGATGGGTGGCTGTGGAGGCGGGAGATGATGAGGGGAGATGGGGTGGGGAGTGGGGTGGAGGAGGGAGATGGGATGGGGAAAGATCCTGGGGAGGTGAGGAGGGAGGATTGAGGGAAAGGAGGGTAGTTGCCAAGTCTACACTCCCTCTCTCGCCCTCTCCCTCTCTATCCTCCCTCCCCCTCTACCTTCACTCCCACCCTCTCTACCCCCCTCCCTTGCCCTCTCCACCCTCCGTCCCCCCCCTCTACCCCCCTACCCTCCCTCTCTATTCCCCACCCTCTCTACACCTTCCCCATCCCTCTCTGCTCCCTCCCCATCCCTCTCTGCTCCCTCCCCATCCCTCTCTACCCCCTCCCCATCCCTCTCTATCACCCTCCCTCTCTGCCCCCTCCTTCTCTACCTGCCCTCCCTCTCTAGGGATTAAAGAAGATGAGGAGGAGGGACTACTGGGGGGTGAGGAGAAATGAGCTGCACCTGCGCAGTTGGGGGCTATGCATGAGTGGTGCAATATTGCGTTGGGGGAACGGGTGAGTGGTGGAATCTTGCGTTGGGGGAGCTGACCCAATGGGTCTGCACTTGGTCTAGTATGGCAATATAACTCTCTTGACCCTTATATAAGTGTAATAGCCCTGTTCCACGGTGCGAGTTCATTCCAAGAACTCTCCCGAGTTTAAAAAAAATTAAACTCATGGTAAGCACGGAGAATGAAAGTAGCGGGTACGTCGGAACTCGGGGACGTCTCTTAACGATAACGGTACTCGGGAAGACTCGTTAACGGCAGGTAAGCACGGGAAGACTCGTGAAGATTTTTCAACATGATGAAAAATGTCCACGAGAGCCCCGAGTACCGACGAGTGGCCATTATCACGGTAAATCTCCATGTACGAATCAGGGCAAACTTGGAAGAACTCTTGGAATTAACTCGTACCGTGGGACAGGGGTTTATGTATGTGTGTATCTAAATATATTTGTGTGTGTGTGTGTATATATACAAACATATGTATATATATGCATATATGCTTTATATTATACATATATTTTATATTATATATATATATATAATATATATATATATATATATATATATATAAATACTCTGTAACCAATATAATACATTTATTACATTTTTTAGAGAGTACTAAGTTAACATATTCTGGTGTACAGCTGCACGTATGTCATTGTTCTGTATGGAATCTATGACAATAAAACACTCTTGAGTCTGTTAACAACTCTCTGCAGCGCTCTTTGGGGCTTTAACCCCGTCAAATGCAGGTCAATGAGGAAAAGATATTTAGGGGGAAAAGACATCCAACCACGATTCAGATTATATATATATAAATGAACATATTTGTGTGTGTGTGTGTATATATATATATATATATATATTCACCCCATATAGTGCGAGGTGAGCTTTCTGTCAACGGACGAACCTGGGCAGCAGTCGCCATCGCGCGTCGAGCTCCCGCCCTCCCGCTTGATGGTGCCGCGCAGGCGCAGGTTTGGGGTCTGGCGCCGACTAACCGCCGCTGAGCCGCGCGAGGCGGCCCCGCCCCCCACGCCAGGGACGCCAGGGACGCGCGCGCGCGGTGGGGGCGCGGGCGGGGGCGGGGGCGAGTGCGCGTGCCCGAGCCCCGAGTCCGCGTGCCCGAGCGCGGCCGTTCGGCGCTGGAAGGCAGAGGCTTGGGGAATGCTGGTTCGGACGGAGCCACGTGACCCGCTGCTGCCACGGTCGAGAGACGGGATGTAAATGGTAAGTTGTGAGCGAGCGAGTGTGCGTGCGTGTGTGGTGGAGTGGAGGGCAGGGCAGGGCAGGGCAGTGAGTGTGAGCTGGCGTGTCAGCAGTGTTAGGAGGCCCCGAGTGAGGTTGAGGAGGTTGCGGCTACACAGCGGCAAACAATGGGCCTTGCTCTCGGCTCGGGTCACAACCCCTATGTGTGTGTATGTATGTCTCCGTTTATCTGTCTCCCTTCACAGGCCTCTTGTTTAAATCTTGTTTTTCTCTGGGAGATCGGGCATATCTTTCTGTGGTGAGCAAGTTTCAGAGTGCCTGCTTGACAGTTTCATGGCTGCCTCTTTACTTTATCATAGTGACTCCATGATTGATTTCTGAAGCTTCCAGATTATTTGCATTCGTATATTGTCTTTTAATTTCCCTTCTGCACGCCTTAGTCATTGAAGGGGAAGATTTTAATTTCGTCATTATATGTATCCCTAAAACCGAAGAATTGCAATTTGTCTCATTTTTCTGTGTAAAACAAAAGGCAAATGTCTCATCTATCATTTTCACTTTACAGGAATTGATGACATATTATTATATTTACCTATTGTTTACATCAGTGATTCTATTTTGTCACTTGATATAAAAGGTTAATTCTTAGCTGGAATTATAAGTACATGTCTATAGTGTGCTTATCAAGGATTTGTTGCATATCATTTTCAATATATAGTGGTTGTCAAAATATTTTTGTCGTGTATGGTTTGAAAGTTTGTTCGTATATGTCATTGTGTAAGAAAGTAAGATAACTGAACAGTGGTAATGTTCTGCTGGATTTCCATTTTCTAATAAATCTAATAATGCGAATCATTAAAAATGTGGGCAAAAGGGAGTTAAATACAATATCTCTTCATCACAATGAAACGAGGGGAAAAAAGAGCATGCTGGAAACTCTTAATAGTTGTCAGATTATGTGGAAAGAGCAAGCAATTCTTGGTCAGAACTGTCAATGTGTAATGGGCCTAATTGAGCACATTTTAAAGTTTGGACTTTTGAATATCAACAAATATGGATTCATAGCTGAACAGAGAACAAGGTGGTGGATAATTTATTTAACCAGGATTTTTCATTTTTAATCACAGTGACTTAATAATTATAGTTGCTATTGTCCTAAAGGCTGAAGAACTTTAGTTAACTTTGTTGTGTTTTGGACAAATGCCAGCTATCGTAGCTGCCCCTGGTCCTAATTGTATCCATTCCATGTAAAAAATGTCCATCTTATTATTTAATGTTATTCTGTCTTAATTTCTATCAACTTATTTTGCTAATATTATTTTATTGCCTATGCTTAAACTCCTAGGTTTCCACTTTTGTTTCCATGTTAACTAGTCATACCCAGACTGTACAGTTAGCATGTTGAAGTGAGGCGTGGTTTGATTGCAACAAAACCAAATCTGTTGTAGTGTCTATCTACTTGGCACTTTCAGAAACCTTTGCTCACATCTGTTGATTTTTCTCTTCACCTCATCTCTCTTTCCCTTCCCCCCCCCAACCATTTTGTCCACATTCTTATATTACTGCAGTAAGAAAGCTAAGTGGTATAATCCAGACACAAGAGACTGCAAATGATAGAATCTTGAGTTTCAAAAAAAATAAACTACTGGAGGAACTCAACAGGTCAGGTTTAGGTTTATCGTTGTCACGTACTGTAAAAGGTACAGTGAAAATCTTTGTTTTGCACGCTGTCAAATCAAAGTCAGATAATAGCTTACATAAATACAATCAAGTCAAATTCAAGTATAATAGGGAAGGGAAAGATACTGAGTGCAGAATAGAGTTCTAGAATTTACGGATAGAAAAGGTTTTAAAAGTGTTGGGCGATTGTATCAGATAATATTAGATCCTCCTCTGGGACCAGCATGCAAAAAGTCACCACGCTCCTAGCACCATCTCATCATCCGGCAGCATATGTGGGTGGGTGGGGGGGGGGACAGAAAACATTTTGTGTCAGGAATGAAGAACGATTCTGACCCGAAACGTTTTCTGCGAAATTCCCTCACAGAAGCTGCCTGACCCACTGAGTTTCTCCAGGCGTATAATTCAGAGCTAATTTTAAGGTTTGTTTCTGTAATTCAGCAAGAAAAATATGTGCATTAAGGCAGTAAATCTCACATCACCTAAATGTGCCAAAGTGCATGGCAATCATTACATTTATTTTGCCTCAGTTTGAAAATCATGTATACAAGACCCATTGAGGAGGCACATAATTTAAGCTACAATTCCATTGCTGTTGTGATGGAGCACAACATTTCAGTTGAAATGCGAGGTGATAAACTGCATTAGAGATTTAAGCAACCCCATGGCACTATTTAAGGAAAGAGAGAGATATTTTCCTGGTCTTCTGGCCAACATATCCCTTAACAAACATTAAATCAGATTTATTCAATTTATTTGTGGAACCTTACTGTACCCAAAAGATAGGAACTCAGCGGGACAAGCAGCATCTCTGGAGAGAAGGAATGGATGACGTTTCGGGTTGAGACCATTCTTCAGACTGACCAGTCTGAAGCAGGGTCTCGACCCGAAATATCACCCATTCCTCAACTCCAGAGATGCTGCCTGTCCTGCTGAGTTACTCCAGCTTTTTGTGTCTATCTTCGGCTTAAACCAGCATCTGCAGTTCCTTCTTAAACACTTACTGTGCCAAAATTGTCTGCAGCATTCCCTCAGAATACAGCTTTGAATGCCCTTCCAGGTCACTCTATTAGTGTTGAAAAATACTTTAAGGCACCTTGATGTTATGATAATAGCTATAACCCTTTGAAACATGGCCTTGTATTTAGTTCGTAACCTAACAGTAATTTGGATAATTGATCAAATAATTTATTTTGACTGTTGATTGAAAGGGAAATTGTGGTTAGGATAGTATGGAAATCATGCTCTGATAGATCTACAGTTAAAACGTTATGCAAAGGTTGTGGCCCTCGACTTAGTGAGTAGTTCTCTAACAAATTTAATAGCATTAGATTTAGTCACTGAATATCAGACACACGTTGTTAGTCACTCATTCAATGAGAGAGGTTTTTTTTGCAGTTAACATCAAGTGTTCTCGCTCATGGCATACAGGAAGTTTGTGGGTTGAAAGTTCGATTTTTAACTGTTTACTTTGTGTTGGTGTAGAAATGATTCTAAAAAGCTATTATCCACACAGTACAAAGTAACAAAGATATGAGATTAAGAAGTTCAGTTTAGTACCACATAAACTTGATGTTCATGAGGCACCAAGATGTGATTTGTAAATTAAGGTAAAGTTAGCAAGATAACTATTTTAATATTGTTAAATGGGATATAATGTGGTGATGTAATATTTATAATCTCTCAACATGCTGAAGTGATTTTTGTTTATTGGAAATTTTTATTACTGCATCATTCTTTGTTACCTTCTTCCCAAGTGGCTTAGTCCGTTAATGAAGTGAATAACTGAATTGTACAGGCCAGGCAATTCCTAAATTTTATCTTTGTAGATTGACTAGAGCAGCAAATTGATAGGGAAAAATCAAATTGGCCAGGGATCATTACCCACTGACATTATCGGAAGGATGTGGACATTGACAAGAAAATTATTGGCCCTATTTTTGAGTGATCTGCTAATACTCATCAAACCTTGTGCTGAAAGTATACTTTGCTGAGGGACAAGATAGTAACTAATAGCTATGGAATTAATGCAGCAAGCAATCAATACATTTATTCGAAAGTGGAGGGGGAAAAATGTCCTCCTCTGGTTTCGTCACCTCAATGTATCACGAGTGTGTTATTCTGTAATTCTCAACTCGCCAGTTTAACATCACTTACCAGACAGCATTTGGTCTGCCTGTGGAAGTTTGAAGTGTTCAGTCATATGGTTTTTTGTAGCAGAGAGCTGTGATAATGCTCAGCTCTTAGCTTTTCTAGTGATTGTTAGATGGTAAACAAGGTGGGAACCTTCACAAATCTTTTTCCTCTTTGGCCTATGTCAGTGTATGTTAGAAATAAAACCAATCTCTGTGGACAATTTATATAATATATATTACCTATTGATTTCTTGCAAAAGCAAAATGTTGATCGGTTGATTTTTTTTTGAATGTTTTGAAATAAAATGCCAAGAAGCACTTCTGAAGGGAAGAGATGGCACATAATGTCAAGGCTCAGAAGGGTGTCAATCCGAAATGTCACCCATTTCTTCTCTCCAGGGATGCTGCCTGTCCCACTGAGTTACTCCAGCATTTTGTGTCTGCCAAGGCTGAGAGTTGTTTAGAGCATAGCAGACGTGTGAAAATTTGTATGTCATGATCCAGGGTAGATAAAATTTGAATGTAGAAGGAACAATTGACCGAGTTAAAGGAAACGAAAGTGCTAGCAGCTTTCATATAACTGGGCGATTCAATCAGCCAATGAAAACACGAGAAGAAAGTGCAGAACAAGCCTTTTCTGAGATAAAATATGCCTTGGGCGCTAGGAGTGGGCGTGTAAGCATTTTAAAGCAGCCAGCTTGATTTCTCAAAATTGTTATGGTAAACCCGTATGTGAAGCAGCAATGAGAAATGAAGCATTCATTTTTGGGGGAACCCATTTTATTAATGTGAAACAAAACTGCAAAATTTGTGTTAAATATCGTTTAAAATTGCAATAGCAGTAACTTGCATTATAGCAATTATGGCAGAAACTACTCTGAAAAATCATGTGGAAAGTCCACAGTATCACATATGAATGCTGGACATTTGTTTAAAATAAAAATTGTTTTGTTGTAGAATTGGATTCTTTATAGAATTGATTCCAGCTTTTTATTTTAATTTCCAAAAGCTTGTTCTTTGCATATGCAGTTAATCTTCTTCATGCAGAAAAGTGAACTTGTCAAACCAAAATGATCAGCTGCTACTGTTCTTATAACCCATCTTCTACAATCATTATAGATGTTATCAATCTACCTTCAACCCCTTCCAATGATTTTGTTTGCTCTGCAGGAAGCACAGACTGCAGCATTGTATTTGCAGACGATTCACAAATGTGGTGAACCTCATAAATCGTTATGCAGATTATGGGCAGCAATTAGGATGGTAATTCCTTTCCTGAGCTAGTTATTGACAGAGCTTCTATCCGAAGATAAGTTGAAGGAGAAAAGACAGAAATGTTCTATCCATCTGACGTACCTAAATATTCTGCCATTGAAAAATTATATATGAATGCATCTTTTGGCTTTTCTGGGAGATTTTTCTGATGTAGAAATGGACATGAGAACATGGAAAGCAGGTGTTTTCCATTTTACTGTAACTTGGATGCAGCATGTGTCTTGTTTATTTAATCCAATCTAATGGCTGAAGGAGTAGACAACGTTAGAAGATTTTGTTTAAAGAATATTGTGCAAAAGAATTGGGGCGGCACAATGATATTCTTTTTAAAAAAATAATTCTGAAACATTTTTCCAGTCACAAGAGCAGTTAGTCTTTTACCATAGTTTTCATGTGTTTCAGGAAATGGTGGCGGATCAAAAATTTGTATTTCTGACCAATTGTGTCAAAATGCACTGTTAGTGGAGTCTATTCTATCTTTCCTGTTATGTAATTCTACTTCATGGTGGAGAATTTTACTTCATGGTGGAGCTGTGTTTTTATTCCTGTTAATGTATGTGCTCATTGTTTTCAAGTTTCTCCATGACATTGTGCCACCCTATGTCTATAAGCTCCTGCAAACCTTTGACACTACGGACCACCTCTTGCACTACCATGGACTTATTTTGTAATTGTGTTTTTGTACTAATGTAGTTTCGCACTGTCTATGGGATAATATATTTTATATGTGGCTATGTGGCTGCTGCAAATGAGACTTTCAATGTACCTGAACCTCACTATACTTGTGCATATGACGATAAATTCAACTTGACTCGACTCGCTGATTTTAAGGACCCTCACAGCTTGGGATCATGTCTTCAAAGGCACAACCCTCAGTGGCACAAGAGTTACCCACATAAACCCCTCAGATTTTTCTTCCCATCTGCTTTTCTTAAACTCCTGAAAATATCACTTTTGGTCATATGACCTTATGCCGTTGTGTGCCTTTAATTTAACAAAATCCTGAGATTTTCCTTTGCTGAAGGTGCTATACAATGCAAGTCAATGGGCGCAGCTGGTAGACCTGCTGCCTTACAACTTCAGAAACCCGGGTTTGATCTTGACCTTGGGTGCCGCCAGTGTGGAGTTTGCAGGTTCTCTCTGTGACTGCGTGGGTTTCCCCTGGGCGCTTCACTCTCCTACCACATCCCAAAGATGTAGGGGTTTGTAGGTTTATTGGCATCTGTAAAATTGCCCCTATGGTATAGGGAGTGGATGAGAAAGTAGGATAATATATAACTAGTGTGATGAGTGATCGAAGGTCTGAGTGGTGGGACCCCACCCATGCTGCATCTCTAAACAAAATGGATTCTGGGATTAATTTCAATAAATAGGGATTTGTCCAATGACCAAAAAAAAAAATCAAAAGCAAAAACCTGCAATTGCTGGAAATCTAAAATAAAAATAGAAAATTATGGAAATGCTCAGAGGGTCAGACAACGTATGTGGAAAAAGAAACATTAAATGTTTCAGGTCTAGGATCGTCATCATCTTTGTACAGTATATTTTTGTTATGACATGGTATTTACTGTGTGTCATGAGGAAGAGATATATTAGTAACAGCTTGTGAAGGTGCCAGTTAAATGCAACTCATTGGAACCACAGTGCCAGTCCCATGCGTAAGCTACCAATTTCGCAATCAATGCTTCGTTGTGGTAATAGAATCACAGCTGGTTATTGAAGGATGTGTAGTAAGGATATGTTTATATTTTCAAAAGGATGATGAGAAAAATTGGCTCGGGTTTAATTAAATAAAGCGAAGCAGAATTTCAAATGTGTTCGGATAATACTAATTTGTGCACAACAAAATAAATAACCTTCCTATTGCAAGTTATTCTAGAACTGTATACAGTAGAATAAGTGTTCTAGTTGACAAATTTGTTGGATTGCTAATCTAACCAATTAAAGGTCATGTAGTAATAGCATTCAAATAAGACTATCGGCGAGGAGAAATGTGTAGGAAGGAACTGCAGATGCTGGTTTAAACAAAGATAGACACAAAAAGCTGGAGCAACTCAACGGGTCAGACAGCATCTATGGAGAGGAGCAATAGGTGACGTTTCGGATTGACATCCTTCAGTCTGAAGAAGGGTCTCAAACATCACCTATTCCTTTTCTCCAGAGATGCTGTCTGACCAGTTGAGTTACTCCAACCTTTTGTGTCAATTGGTTAGGAGAGCTGAGCTTGCATTGGCCTTTACTGACCTTTGTACCTCTGGAGATTAATTGTTACCAAGTAATTCGTGGGTGAAAAGAAATGGTTGGGGAGATTTCTTTGTGATTTTCTTTAACGCAACTGCCTTGCGATGTCAAGGAAGAAATAACATGAAGAAAAAAGAACTGCAGATGCTGGTTTACAAAAAAAAACCCCACAAGTGTTGGAGTAACTCCATAGGT
The DNA here is from genome assembly GCA_035221665.1 of Okamejei kenojei. Lineage (NCBI taxonomy): Eukaryota > Metazoa > Chordata > Chondrichthyes > Rajiformes > Rajidae > Okamejei > Okamejei kenojei. The sequence goes on along the minus strand of CM069169.1, from coordinate 8,399,519 downwards.
CAGGCAGCATCTCCGGAAGAAGGGTCTCGACCCGAAACGTCGCCTATCTCCTTTGCTCCTTAGATGCTGCCGCACCCGCTGAGTTTCTCCAGACTTTTGTGTACCCTCTCTGGAGAACATGGATAGATTATATTTTAGGTCGGAACCCTTTCGCAGAAATAATATGGAATATATGAGAGAATTAATTTGAAAAGTGCTGCTATTTTATTGAATACAATTGAGCGGTGGTGGGGGAAGATGCATTATAACCACATTGATGTCTATAGATATTTAATGGGATGAAAGTAGGTTTTATCCCATTTCTGATGAATATGAAAATGCAGCCATTGCTATTTAAGCTGAAAATTTGTTATTTTTCTAGGATTATTCTATGCCCAATAATTAATGTTTGGCATGATGAAAATTTTGCAAAAGAGAATCTTCGAAAATATGTTATTTCCCATAGGAAAGACGCAACTGGGTCACGCTTCTACCTTCGGTGTCAACATATCTAGGTTTGATTCTTAATGGGGAAAAGCTTACTGGTGAATGCAAAGTGTATACACACAGCTGTATTTAGAATCGGGACATTCTGGGCATCTGCTGTAGGAGAGTACACAATGAATTAGCTGTTCTTTGAGTATCTCATATAAAGTATGGGGATCCAGTTGTATGGTTTATGGGTGTGGCATAGTCCCAGACTACTTCTGCAAGTAGCCTAAATTTTGCTTTCAACATATTTATGTGAAAAACCATCGTCGGTATTCCTAACTGAGGAAAATCATTTTAAATTGATTCAAGTGACCTACTGTGACATTTGTCATTTTGAATACTGCATGCTGCCAGTTATCTGTGTGTGCCTGAATATCTGAGAGGAAAAAAAGAAGAAAGCGTTTCTATTAACAACTTGAGTCATGTCAAATATTGGTAAGTACATTAGATGTATAAGACTAGGTGAAGCAGTCATCAATGCATGTAGCAAAATAACACAACTTAGCCAGTTTAGGATTTATTTGCAGGCATGCATATCATGTGGGGTGCTCTGTTTTTTTCCCATACCTCAAATACATATGGGTTGATAGTTAATTAATCACTATAAATTGCCCCCAGTGTGCTGATGAGTGGTAGAATCTGGAGTTTATTGATAAGAAAGTGGAGGAATATAAAGTGGGATCGATGTAGGATTCGTGTAAACAGATAATTGATGGTCAACAACGATTTGGTCAGTTGAAGGGCGTGTTTCCATCATGTATGCCTCTATAAAACATAGATTGAAACAAATTAGTCAAATAGAATTGGCAATCATTCACAGGCATGTGTGCTGCAGAGGAGGAACTTTAGTACTGAATGATGCACATACATTATTTCTACTTATCTTTGTGTCATTTGAGGTAGCCTAATCCTATTTAGTTTAACAATGCAGCATGGAAATAGGCCCTTTGGCCCATAGTGTCCACACCACCCATCAATCAACTGTTCATGTTAGTTTTATGTTATCCCACTTTCACTTCCACCCCTTACATATTAGGGGCAATTTCCAGTAGCCAACTAACCTACAATCTTTATGATGTGGGAGGAAATCAGAGCAGCTGGTGGAAAACCAAGCAGTAACAGAGAACATGCATGTAGAAATGGCAAAGAGGCAGGAAGACTTGCATTTATGTAGCACATTACACATTCCTTTCAGGTAATTTACAGTCAACATTATTTTTGAAGTTTTGTCACTTCTGTATTGTAACTTTACAAAAAGGTCGATAACTGGGTAACCTGTTTGTAGTGTTAATCATTGTCATAAATGGGGTTATGGATCTTCTGCATCTACCTGCAAATGCAGGTGAGGTGCTATTTAAATTACTCATCCAAAAGAGTGCACTTCAGTCGGCATTAATTACACAACTTCCTTAATATAATGTGTCGGAAAGAACTGCAGATGCTGGTTTAAATTGAATGTAGACACAAAATGCTGGAGGAACTCAGCGGGACAGGCAGCATCTCCGGAGAGTCGAGTGTTTTATTGTCATATGTCCCAGATAGAACAATGGAATTCTTACTTGCTGCAGCACAACAGAATATGTACACACACTCTCTCTCTCTCTCTCTCTCTCTCTCTCTCACACACACACACACTCACACACTCACACACACACACACACACACACACACACACACACACACACACACACACACACACACACACACACACACACACACACACACACACACACACACACACACACACCCCAACAAACAGTAGTAGTGCAATAAAAATAATAGTCTATTGTAGTTCAGAGTTTATTTGAGGTTGTAGTGTTTAATATCCTGATGGCAGTAGGGAAGAAGCTGTTCCTGAACCTGGACGTTACAGTTTTCATGGCGAAGGCAGAAGGAACGGGTGATGTTTCAGTCTGCAGAAGGGTCTCAACCCAAAACATCGCCTGTTCCTTCTCTACGGAGATGCTGCCTATCCCGCTGAGTTGCTCCATCATTTTGTGTCTACCTTCCTCAATATCATTTTCAGTTGAACCTTTGGTTGTTAGAGAGAAGCAGGCACATGTTTACCAGTGCCCTGAGGTTGAAATTTGTTCCTTGACCAGGACTACCAAGGCAGTGACATTGCCATTTGTTGCTTTATGGGTGCTTGCTCTACATATATGAGACTATATTGCAACAATGAATATACTCTGTGATATCTGTTCGTTAAAAGTGGTTAAGCAGTCATGCATGTGTCTGCAGCACTCCTGATCTCCATTTGACTTGTGCTCTCTTGCCATTCAACTAAGCCATAGTCTGTCAAGCTCATGTGTTCAATGCCCAATACAAACAAGTTGTGTTCAATGCCCATAACCAAATTAATTTCTGTACTGGAGTGGAAGTAGGTCATGGAAAGTTCACAAAATGCATGAGTAACACAGCAGGTTCCGCAGCATGCACATGGATGGCTGACATTTCAGGTCGGGACTTTTCTTCCTGACTCGAAACGTCATGCATCCACGTTCTCCAGGAATGCTGCCTGACATGCTGGGTTACTCCAGCATTTTATGTCTTTCCTTGGCAAACCAGCATCTTTGGTTCCTTGTTTGTGGAAATAAGTCATTAAAAATGCAGGTCTGTCAAAGAAGAGGAGTTGACATCTGTAGGCTGTGTTCCAATATTTTCTGAAAGATTCTGAAGCCCTAATATGACTCTAGGCATGGGGGGAGAGGGATCCTTCCATCTTCATCATGAGTTTGGGATTGCAAAGATAACTGATTTATTGAGAAGCTAAGCTAACGATCTACAAAGGCCAATGGATTTTTGAGGCAGTTTCCATGTCAACCACCATTACAGTTACTGCAATTATCGGGATGTTTCTTTGTGGAGAGGCATGATATTTGCCTTTTTTCATGGCAAAACTCACTGCTACAGCGAATAAAAATACATGAACCATAAATGAACTATACCACTGATTTAGATCAAAGCTGCAAGGAAGGGGAAAGAACTGGATTCAAACCTTAAGAGTTACTGAACTACAATGTGATTTTTTTAAATTTTTCTTTCTTCACATTAATTAAAGCATTACATTAGAACTTCATACCTGACTGAATTTTAAAATACCTCTGCATGAAATAGTGTGTGTGTGTGTGTGTTACATTCATGGCTTTCGCACAGCATAGTTGTATGTATGAACAGAAAAGGAGAGCTGGTCTATATCTGCTTGACAAGGTCACGGATTTTGTTCTGTTGTCCCCTGAGGCAGGTTTTCCAAGACTACTGTGCAGGCAGCACCAGCAGAGTCAAATTAAACCGTCTTTTGTTTAGTCATACTGAGAAGTCTATTTTATATGTTACCTTTATTTTTCAAAGTGCACATTCACATCTGTGTCGCAAGAAGATTTTTTTTTTTTCGTTTGCATGTTGTGAATTTCTTGGTATTTTTAGGTGTGTTCAGCTACTTACCATATCAATTCAAATTCATAGTGGTATCGCTGGGAAGTTGGTGTTTATTTAGAAAGATGTGGTTTGTAGATTGCTTTATGCCCCAGAGCAACAGGGCATTAACTGAAGGGTTTCGGCCCGAAACGTTGCCTATCTCCTTCGCTCCATAGATGCTGCTGCACCCGCTGAGTTTCTCCAGCATTTTGTGTACCCAGGACGTTATATAGATTTATCACCTCTTCATAACCAATGCTTGTGTAACACTCTTAACTGAATAAGCCTTGAGAAAGAACTAAAGTTTGAGTTTTGGAAACATTTGTGAAATAAATGAATATGATTTAGCTTGGGGCATGAGCTATGTGTCACCTATGTTATAACAGAGACAAATTAATGTCAAATGATGCTAGTTGATGATCCAGATGGCTGTTTTTTACTCCAAATCAAGAGAACATACATCTCGAGCTAATAGATTTCTGGTCTAATGTCAGGCTGTGCAAATGTTATCTCTCAAATTATTTTAAAAGTCTAACTAATGTAAGTCAATAGATGCATGAAGTGATTAGGAATTGGAGGTTACCATACACACCATCATACCTGTCCCAACCTTTTAGTGAAACTTTGATAGTGTAAAACAAATGTTAAATGTAAAATGGTGGGAAGAGAATAGAGAAAGAGTGAAAATGGGGAGCCAACGATAATAAAAAATGAAAGGGGCTCAGAAAAGTTTGATAATTTGCATTGGGTTTATGGTATCTGCATTATGATTTTTTTGCATTAGGGACAAATGTCCGCAATATAGCTCATTAAACACATTTTGGTAATAATCAGTCATTTCTAGACATATGAAACATTTTAAGCGTTAAAATTTAACTGGTAATGGGGAAGATGTCTACAAATATGTTGATAAATCTTTATTCCTGTTTTTAATCCTGTATTAAGTAAGTCTATGTAAGCAGCTTTAATGATTATCTAGATGGCTCTTGAGGTTTGATGGTGATTGTATTTTCACTATTTCCTGGGACTGGGCACCCAAGCATGTTATAGCATGAGATGTAGAAACATTGGTAAGACCTGTTCTCTCATCGGGTTTAAAAATCTGATTTTGTTTTCACACAATAGAAATGCGGACTTTGTACCTTACTGTGTGTAGATTTACTCAGTGAAGCTTTATTTCTGAGAACTTAATTATTCAACAACTCTTGGAACTTTTCTATGCAACCCACAATATACCACAAATAGAGATTTGAAGACTTTAAAACACCGCTGTGGGTAATTTGATCAATGAATTTGAAACCTGAACTAATATGTGCGAAAGTATGTCATACAGATTATTATAATTTTTAGAGCAAGTAGCTGAAATGTGCAGTGTTTTGCATTTTGGAGCAGTTACTCAATGATTCTGTGTTCTTTTGTGTAAGCATATATGTAATAGGAATTTATTTGTTTTTGGATGTATGTGCAATGAAACATTCTACTTTAAGGCTTTGTTTAGCCTGTTGGGTATTCAGCAACAGATTTCGGCTTCTAAAAATTTTTTTTTCTTTTTTTTATTCCCATTTTGGAGTCATCTTTTACCGAGGGTTTTTCTTCTTGCCTTGCTTGGTGCCACAGTAAACAGGAACTTGATGTCTACCTGGCCCACATCAACCATCTTGGGAGTGAAGTAACCTCTTTAGGGACTGTCAGTAATCTGGTATTCTCAGGAGAATGCATAGAGCACAAATTGGCTTTCTTTCTCCCCTCTGAACATGCCAAACACAATTTGAGCATTTGTGCCCAAATATGACTAAATGGTCAAATTACATGCAAAATATATACTGAAATTACTACCTGACTGATCTTTTCAAATTCCATGTCATTGCTCTTTTGAACATTTCTGCTTGTTGCCCATTAAATTATGGATTTTCTTATTGCTGCAATTGAATAAAAAGTGCAAGATGAGTGCTCATTGATTATCACAAGAAATTCAGGCTCCAAAACAGAATATTTCAGTTCCTCATTCTTACTGGATATGTTATTAAATTGTTTCCTGTAACCTGTTTTAGATTGGTTACCGTGGTGTTGCAGCTCTCTACTATTGTGATTTGAAGGGAAACTGGGAGAACCTGAACCTGATTTTGTTGTTGTTATTAGTACACGGATGTCATCAATGGTAGCAAAAGAGGTCTAATGGAGGCAGTGCTTCAGAATTGTACAAAATCTCACAAATATCTGGATACCCAGGTGCAACCAACATGCAAAGTATAATTGAAGGGTGCATATGTTTATTATAGACATTTTAAATTCCAGTTATTACAGCGGTGCTGCCCCATAACGTGTTCAGTGAAACCTTTCCAAGGTAATTTCATTATTGACAGAATAAATTCCAATTTATGCATTTTAAATTTGGCCATTTGACTAACTTGAAGAGTAAGGCTAGGGAACCCTAGCCCTGTGATTTACCAGTATTATTCAAAGAATAAAGACACGAGAGTGCAGATACTAGACTCTTGAGCAAAAAAAAAACAAATTGCTGTAGGAACTTGGTGGTCCAGGCAGCATCTGTGCAGGCAAATGGACTGACGACGCTTTGGTTCAGCATCTTTATTTGGCTGATGGACTAGAGGGAAGAAAGCTGATCTAGAGAGGTGAGGGGAAGGGGTGGTCAAGAACTGGAAAGTAATAGGAAAGAACTGCAGATGTTGGTTTAAATCGAAAATGTACAAAAAATGCCGGAGTAAGTCAGTGGGACAGGCAGCATCTCTGGAGAGAAGGAATGGGTGACATTTCGGATCGAGACCCTTCAGACTGAAGAAGGGTCTCTATCCGAAACATCATCCATTCTTTCTCTCCAGAGATGCTGCTGTCCTGCTGACTTACTCCAGCATTTTGTGTCTATCTTACTGACAAGTGTTAGATGAATTCAGGTGAGGAGGGATGTTTGGTAGATTAGTCAAGTGGGGGAGAGATGAGTGTAGAGGCTCGAGGTGAAGTGGAGACAAGGGTGCAAATGTGGAATCTGATAAGGGACTTCCCCTCAACTCTATCAGTCTGGAGAGGATCCCAATCTGAAATGTGTCTGTCCATGTCCCTCCTTTTAAGCACTTGATTCATTCTTTCTTTTCAACATTGCATTACATTTTTAGGGATTAACTGATTACATAAATGCAGGATGTTGCTATTTTATTATGGGATCGGTACTGGCAATCACACACATAGCTGACTGTATCAAAGGATGTAGCTAACTAACTAACCAACCTTATATGTCACTTCAGGATTGCTAAACAATTGATTATCACATTATCTTCAGTTTAGGGTATACATTATGTTTTGCAACCTCTGATTTCTAAGGTATATCATTTTCAGCTTTTAGTTTGTTAGGCAAGTGTGTCTAAGCTAAGAGAAGTTGCCGCAATTATTTCCTCAATGGAGTTACTTTTGCCAAAATGTGCCATTGCTCTCAATTGCATGATTCTTGCAGGATATAATATTTGATTATAGTTCTATTTCAAAACATGAGGAAACCTTGCATCACAGTATTCAGATACCATTGAATCGCTGCAATTTGTGATAAGTAGTAGGTGAGTCTCTTCAGCTTAGTTATCAGCTGAGAGGTAAAAATTAGCACTTCTTGACATGGCATTTATGATTAAATGTTTATGTTATGAAACATCTTTAGGAATGGGAAAATTGCTTGCTGAATGTTTGGTTTTTAAATCTCAATCAAATTTTGAAACATAATTTCACCAAATATTACTATAATAATCTCCACTGGGGTATTGAGCTCTCCCATGTCGGCCTGCTCTAATGACATCACAACAGTTTGCCTCCATCGTAGATAGAGAATGTTGATTCTGTGGAATCATGTAATGAAGACAGTACAATGGTAATAATAGAGTAAAATAGCAGTCAACATCTGCAGGGATGCTATGGAAAGACATTTAATCAAGCGATCCCTTAAATTAGGGATGTATTTTTAATAAGTAATGAAAACACCATAAACGTTATGGAAGTAAAAAATATAGTTGTGCAAGTAGCATAGAATAACATAATTCTCATGCATAATTTATTCTACTCTGTGAACTGCATGACCAATTAATTTATATGCTTGTATTCACTCTCAAACATTAATTATTTGCTATATAACCATCTACATCCTTCGGTTATCTGTTGCTTCGTGTTTACACCTGGTATTCACTGTCTTGTGAGTAAACCAGATAAATCATTCACTTTGATCACAACTTGGAAGTAACTCCCAAATATCCATACTTATACAGTTTGAGTTGATGGTGTTTTTTTTATTTTTCTTTATTGGGCAAGAGAGTCCATTGTGAAGGAACAGTAAAATAACATGTTGATAATTTCACAACCAGACGATACTGAGGATAAAAATCTTCCCAAGACTAACGTTTGGAGTCCTCCCCGAAGTGTATTTGGATGAACGTAATCCCAAATTGTCAGTTTAATGGGCATGGATGATAATTTGAAAATGAAAGTTCTAGAACATTTTATTCGGAGTGGTTAAAATCAAGAATTCTAGTAGATCATAGAAATACCAATGTTTCATTTCAGTTGTATTTCAAATATTTTTTGGTTAAATGCAAGGGAATTACATTAAGCACACATGGAAATGCCTCATGCTGACTAAATGCCTAAAATAATACAGGCTTTATTTACCAGAGTTTCCTCAGTGGCAGATGCCCATAAAAAGTAAATCAAAAATATTAATTTATTCAAATAATGTGAATGGACTATTCATCATTGTTTTGACATGACTAACGTGGGCACTGCCAAAGAAAGCTTAATGACCTTCAGAGGCTGGGTGTTCTGGAGCAAGTGATTTGTTTCCACTCACTAATGCCTGTTTGCCATGCACAAGCCATTAAATTAGAAGTGTAATGGAATACTTTTTACTACCTGGATGAATGCAACTTCAACAATATACAAGGAGCATAACTCCATCCAGAGCACAAGCAGTCTTTCATCATCCACCAAAGTAAACATTAATTCCTAGGATACTCGGACTGCATTTACAGAACCCACACCAAGAAGATAGCAGGTGCATGGGAGTGTCATCACCTGTGATCTCCCCTCCGTCATTTTTTTTCTTGATGTGGAAATATCACTGTTCCTTCATCACTGAAATCCAGGGTTAAAATCCAGGAAAGGTCACAAAGTGCTGGAGTAACTCTGTGGGTCAGGCAGCATCTCTGAAGAACATGGATAGGTGACATTTCAGATCGGGGCCCTCAATCCAGAAACACCCTACCTAACAACCTTGTGGAAATATCTTCAGAAGGATTGTGATGCCCCTGTCCCACTTAGGAAACCTGAACGGAAACCTCTGGAGACTTTGCGCCCCACCCAAGGTTTCCCTAATAGCCAAAACTGACAAAAACCTCTGGGAACCGCACGGAAACCTTGGGTGGGGCACAAAGTTTCCAGAGGTTTCCGTTCAGATTTCCTAAGTGGGACAGGGGCATAAGCATTCACCACCAGTCAGAGATGATCAATAAATCCGAGTTTTATTAGTAACACCATATTGTCGTAAAATGAATAACTAAAATTGTGAACTTGAAGCCAATAGTTACACACATCATTTAACACATAATTATATATTTTTTTAATGTTTTTATTTTCAATTTATTTGGAGAAAAGCATTTTGCACAATAAATCCAAGGGTAATATTGAAATTGAAGCTGAGGCAATGACTCCCATCTCTAACTGGGCTGTCTTTCTCATTCATCAGGTGAGCCACACTGTTACTGCCATTGTTCCCAACATATCTGCAGATTAATGACTTGTGAAAGTTATAACTAGCCAAGAATAAAAGATTGAGTTTGCAAGCACTCTGTTTTTTTTTCCAGTCTTCTGTTGTAGTATTTCCCATGTAGCCTAGTTTGTAAGTAAAAAACAATTGCTCTGAAATGAATGCCCCCAAGGTGAAAGTGATTTTTCTGCAATCCCTCCTTCTCTTCTCTGCCGTTTATGGAATTGAAAGTCATCTTCGTCTTTCATGTTCGAATACTGCACATTCAGCAACCGGCTACACCAAGGAAGCATAAAGCAACAGTATTTTTACTGCGTTATAATTTCCCCCCTCGTGCTGGATAGCAGTGAAGTAGAGGATATAGCAAACTGGGAGGAAACTATGGTAACTTTGGTTACTGTGGTAACTTTAGTTGCAGGCTTGTGCCATATTTTTGGAGATGATTTCTTATGGTCTGGCGTAAAATAGGCTAAAGCATTCCTATCAGACATTTTGGACACATTTACAATAGTTTTGTTAATTTGGGTGAAGCTGAGTTTTTAAAACTGTAAATTAAGGTAAACTTGTGAATTTACATAAGACATGTTTTTTTTTAAGTAGCTTGTGATATGGAAGTTTTCTTGTTTGACAGTGATAATATTTCCTCTTAATAGAGGTGCACTAGATTGTGATTGAAATATGATGTAAAAGAAAGCCATTAACACATAGTTCAAGGCCTAGGGGACACAATTCTAACGTTTTGGGAAAATTGAAAGCAAGTTTAAGAACTCTTTCTGCAGATCTGGAACTCATTGTTTCAGGAAAACAGAAGTAGAAAATCAAGGCTTTCAAAATGGTAGGCAATTTAAAAACAAGAATAATTTGCAGTGCTGTGGGGAAAATATGGCAATAGATCTGACTGGATTGTTTTACTGGTCCTACGCAGACTCCATGCATCTTATAGCTGCCTGTGCCATAATGATATTGCCACTCTAATTGGACACTTAAGAAAGAACTGCAGATGCTGGTAAAATTGAAGGTAGACAAAAATGCTGAAGAAAATCAGCGGGTGAGGCAGCATCTGCGGAGCGAAGGAAAAGGTGGCGTTTCGGGTCGAGATCCTTGGAGTGTAAACTACCCAAGCGAAATATGGGTAGTTTACACCCTAGCGGCATGAACATTGACTTCTCCAATTTCAGATAGTCCCTGCTTTCTCCCTCTTTTCCCTCCCCATCCCAGCTCTCGCACAGCCTACTGTCTCCGCCTCTTTCTTTCTTTTTCCTGCCCCCCCCCACACACATCAGTCTGAAGAAGGGTCTTGACAAGAAACGTCACCTATTCCTTCGCTCCATAAATGCTGCCTCACCCGCTGAGTTTCTCTAGCATTTTTGTCTACCTCTGGTCTTAAACATGATTACTCGTGACCTAGTTGCAAAAAAGTGATGTTTATTTTTAGCTCTGGCTCATATAGTTGTAGTTTTTTTTTAAAAGAAGACTGCTCATTTACTGGTTTGTTTGGGAGCTGGGAATCCCATCTGTTTTCTTAGTACTGTCTAGGGAGTAAATACACCACATAGTTCAAACAGAGGTTCTGTGGTGGGCTGGATTTCACCTGCAGGCAAACAGCACGCCCCCACTGTAACCAAATGTGGCATTCAGCTTGCATAAAACAAGCTGTCGTCAACAGTGGGGAGATAATTACCTGTTTGTCTGTTTTGACAATGTCAGCTTGGAAATAAAAAAATTGGTCAGAGCAGTTGAATGCTGCTCCCATTGAAGAGTCGCGTGGATTTTTGCCTCAATTTAGGATTGAAGCTCAGAAGCAGTAGTAATGACAATTGAGCGCACTACTTCACAGAAGCACCAACAAGAGATTATCTGTGCATCGCTGGGCTGGAACTAAGAGGCCTCAGATCTGACAAGAGTAAAAGTCAAGTTGAGACTTGTGGAGAAAATCATGAGTACTATTCCCTGTCACTCAAATCATGACTTTATGAAGCTGTGTGATAAAATAGGAGTAAACTCTTTAAATAGAAAATAAAAGATTAAACTGAATTTGCTGCACCACTGATTAGAATAGAGAGTACTAAAGTGAAATAAAGATAACCTAATTCTTATAATCAGTGCATATTGATTTGGTGGTAAGTTAGGAATTGAAATAAAGGTGTAAAGTATGTAGGACGGAACCAGACCATGGTTTTTTTTTAAAATAAATCTTTGGAAAAGAGTCCTAATTAACTTTTGTGTGCTTTGGGCTATTTTTGTTGAACTCTTAGCACCAGATTGCAGTAGTCAGTGACAAAAATAATTCTCATGCATTTCAGATGCGATAATGGCCGAACACCTGTCCAGCGCATCTGCCCTATTTTCTATATATGATTGATCGACCTATGTGTCACTGACATTTATTCAACTTTTACCTTTTTGTCAATTCTTGCCAGTACACTAAGCAAATTCAGATAAGATAATAAAAAGGAAAAATTAACAAGTCTTGCCATCATTCTAGATATTACAAAAATAGTGAGTACATTAGTCTAAACATTGCAATTATAATGAATGAAGCAGGGGAACTGAATTAATTGAAAGAACTTCCAGGTCAAGCAACGGGACTGAATTAGCAAGATCGCTCAATATAGGAATCATTGTCATTAGGTTCACTGTCTGTTGTTTTGGCTGTTTGCACATTTAGAGTATTGTTTTCTGTTCTGGGCACTATGTTATAGGAAATGTTGTCAAGCTGCAATGGGTACAGAGAAGTTTTACGAGGATGTTGCCAGGACCAGAGGATCTGAGTTGTAGGGAGAGGTTGAGTAGGCTGGGACTTTATTCCCTGGAGCACAGGACGATGAGGGGTGATCTTATAGTGATGTATAACATCATGAGAGGTATAGATCAAGTAGATGCACAGAGTCTCTTGCCCAGAGTCTCTTGCCCAGAGTAGGGGGATTGAGGACAAAAGTTTAAGGTGAAGGGGAAAAGATTTAAGAGGAATCTGAGGGGTAACCTTTTCACACGAAGGGTGGTTGGTGTATGGAACAAGCTGCCGAGGAGATCGTTGAGGCTGGGACAATCCCAACTTTTAAGAAGCAGTTAGACAGGTGCTTGGATAGGACAGGTTTGGAAGGATATGGACAAGACGCAGACAGGTGGGACTAGTGTTCAAGTGAGTTTATTGTCATGTGTCCCTGATAGGACAATGACATTCTTGCCTTGCTTCAGCACAACATAGTAGGCATTGACTACAAAACAGATCAGTGTGTCCATATATCATTATATAAATATATACACACATGAATAAATAAACTGGGACATGTTGGTCAGTGTGAGCAAGTGGGGCCGAAGGGCCTGTTTCCACATTATCACTCTATGACTCAAGTTAGTTTGAGGTGGCAAAGAGAATGGGAGTGGGAGTGCAATGCATAAAAGTAATATTTTTGAATGGGTGAGGCCAAGCTTGTCTTGGGGTAAACTGTTGATGAACGGAACAGAGAAAAGGAACACAAACAAAGGGAAAAGTAAAAGCTGTGAAATTCAGAGGTGCCAGAAATGCCTAGCAGGTCTGGCTGATTTTGCTGCAGATCATCCATCTTTAAAACTGACTCTGCTTTGTCTTCTCTGCTGGTAGACAAAAGTGCTGGAGAAACTCAGCGGGTGCGGCAGCATCTATGGAGTGAAGGAAATGGGCAACGTTTTGGGCCGAAACCCTTCTTCCAACTGATGTAGGGTGGGGGGGGGGGGGCGGGAAGACGAAAGGAAGAGGAACCAGAGGGCTGAGGGAGAGCTGAGAAGGGGAGGAGACAATTCTCTGCTATTGCTTTTGTCCTTCCCTTCCTGCCCACGTTCCCTCTGCTGCTTATATACAACTTTTCTCTGAGGCTGTGGGCCGAGCATCAAAAATGTGTCTAGAAATCAACTTTTGTGACCCATGTCTCGGAACTACATTAAATTTTGCACAGATTTAGATAAAATATAATTGAAAATGAAGTCATAACACGTCAGTGCCAAAAGCTGCACATGAATTAGTTAAACTAATTAGAAAATGAGATCGAAAAAGTAAGTGCCATCTAGTGTCCAATGCCATATTACACAATGGGGAGCCTATTTCCGTGTTGCAGTCTATTTAAACCATATATTATGATACCATATACCGTGCCGCCTTCATCACCACTATAGTCAGACTGTGGTGGTGGTTTTAAAGATGGATTATCAGACATAGTCACACCAGCTCCGTCAGACTGCCATAACGTTTGCTGCAACATCGACCACTCGCAGCACCCACCGGAGGCCCGGCACAACAATCGCCACTCCCAGAGCCCCGGCCCGACCGACCGCTTTCACCACCCACCGGAGGCCCAACAGCCTAACCGATCCTCCATACCATCCATTGGCCTACTGACAAGCCCGACCGACAGACTGATCGACCGACTGACTGACGTACTGACTGACCCTAATCCTAACCCTAGCTCTACATTTGTTGTTCATCATTTTTATTTAACTGTTCACATCATAACTTTATAAAGATAAATCAATTGAAAAACAAAATGATCAGCAAGGTTAGCATTACCTTTATTCCTTGGAAACGTTGCTAATGGGGCATTTGGATAGCAGTAAAAGGATTAGTCCAAGTCAGTATGGATTTATGAAAGGAAAATCATGCTTGACTACTCTTCTGGAATTTTTTGTGGATGTGACAAGTAAAATGGATGAAGGAGAGCCAGTGGATGTAGTGTATCTAGACTTTCAGAAAGCCTTTGATAAGGTCCCGCATGGGAGACTGGTGACTAAAATTAGAGCACATGGTATTGGGGGTAGGGTCTTGACATGGATAGAAAATTGGTGGGCAGACAGGAAGCAAAGAGTCGGAGTGAACGGGTCCTTTTCAGAATGGCAGGCACTGGCAAGTGGAGTGCCCCAAGGCTTGATGTTGGGGCTGCAACTGTTTACCATATATATTAATAATTTGGAAGAGGGAATTAGGAGCAACACTAGCAAGTTTGCGGATGACACATAGCTGGGTGGCAGGATGAACTGTGAAGAGGATGTTAGGAGGTTGCAGGGTGACCTGGACAGGTTGAGTGAGTGGGCAGATGCGTGGCAGATGCAGTATAATATAGATAAATGTGAGCTTATCCACTTTGGTGGCAAAAACAAGGGGGCAGATTATTATCTCAATGGGGTTAGGTAAGGGGGAGGTACAGCGAGACCTGGGTGTCCTTGTACACCGGTAACTGTAAGTTGGCGTGCAGGTACAGCAGGCAGTGAAGAAAGCTAATGGAATGTTGTCCTTCATAACAAGAGGATTTCAGTATAGGAGTAGAGAGGTTCTTCTGCAGTTGGGCTGCAGGGCTCTGGTAAGACCACATCTGGAGTAATGTGTACAGTTTTGGTCTCCTAAGTTGAGGAAGTTCGTCCTTGTGATTGAGGCAGTGCTGCCTAGGTTCACGAGATTGATCCCTGGGATGGCGTGTCCAGAAGCAGGGGCCACAGTCTTAGAATAAAGGGGAGGCCATTTAGGACTGAGGTGAGAAAAAACGTTTTCACCCAGAGTTGTGAATTTGTGGAATTCCCTGCCACAGGGAGTTCGATAGAGCTCTAGGGGCTTGAGGAATCAAGGGATTTGGGGAGAAGGCAGCCACGGGTTATTGATTGGGGACGATCAGCCAGCATCACAATGAATGGCGGTGCTGACTTGAAGGGCCGAATGGCCGCCTCCTGCACCTATTTTCTATGTTTCTATATAATGAGGAGGCAGCCATGATCCAGGGTCCTCGCTGCCTAGCGACCATAAAACAAAGCGTGGGATTGGTCAATTTGTGTCCGACCCCAATGTCAAACGTGCATTGATTGGGCAATTACTACTCAGAAAATTTGAGGTTTTTCTCATATTTCTTAAAAATGTGCAGGTTTTGGTCTTGACGGGTTTCAGGTATGATTTATATCATATTTTTACACAATATGTTAAATATTCAGGTAGTTCCGTGAGTTGTGTCACGAACCTGAACGAAAAAGCTCCTCAGCCCACAACCTATCTCTTTTACAGATCTGTTGAAGTGTTGTTGACTTAAACGTGACCTTTTCTTGCCACAGAGAGACTAAGAGGTTCCAACATTTTTAATTCTTTTTTCAGATTTCTGCCAGCCGCATTGGTGTGATTTTCATTAACTTGTATAAGGACGTAAACTTCTTGAAAACAGAAATACTTGACTACAATGGTCTGTAATTGAGCTTTGAATGAGTGGCCCATAGAACGTTAAACAGAGCTTTAATTTGGTGGGAATGTCCACTACATTCCAAGCCATAGATTCTTAAATGAGAAATAAAACAGGAAATCAGCTATTTTTTTTTAACTACCCGAGGAAGCAGCCAGGACAAGAAAAGGAAAGCATTATGAGGGACCTTTAGAGCTGATCCTTTATTTTTAAATCACTGGAGATTGATATTTATTGTTAGTTTGCATTATTTGTTGGATTTCAGGTTTTACAGGTCTGTATTATCATTTCTAACATTGACATTTTCAACTGGGCAAAATCAGACTGGATTGCTTGGAAGTGATTATCATCTTAAACAGTGGACTCTGACCCAGCTTATTTTTCTTAAGAAGATTTGTGTTTTCATATGATAAACCTATTTGTAGAAACATGGCATTTTCCATTAGACAGGCCAGGTCAGCTTTGAACTGGTGAAAAGAAAATCAATGGTACATATTCCGAGGACAAGAAAAAGGTTATAAAACCTTTAAAAGTATTACTTGTTAGGATAGATTCTTAACAGGACTGTTTCCGTGCAGACTTTAATGGCATGTCTGATTTATACTCTGGTACATTCCAAAGTTGTGTAATATTTTTTAAAGGTTAATGGTTCACGTGGCGTGTAATTTAAAGGCTGAAAATGAGGGAATGACCTGTACAAAAATGTACGGTGTAATTTGGATTCTTCTCCTAAAGAACAAGTCTTTCCTAAGAAAAAAAATATTCCTGCAGGCAATTCCAGATGCTTGCCTATGAATGTGGTCTTAGTTTTGGGAAATGCAGACAACAGAATTGCCAACTTGAAAACCACTACTCAATGTATTGGAAATTGTGCTCTCGTTATATTTGTTTTATAAAAGTACCACTGTATATAAGCTGGATGGGTCTTTTATTGGCCATTAAGTGCTTTACTTCATAGTCTTAAAGTGTATTACTTTTTGCTGGGCATATTAGAGGATGATTGCAGAAATCTCAGGTCAAGTTATTTAGAGCAACCTTCTTTGTATTCAGTTGCAAAAGCTCAGCAATTGTATTATTACATCTAAAATCTGTCTCTTAGTTCTGTGAATTGAATCACCCCACACACCCCTTTCACAGTCTGGAATTAACAAGGAGGGTTCGAACCATAGCCCAATCTTCTTGCAGTGTTTTCACTTCTCATTATGAAATTTATAGGAAGTGTTTCTGCTCAATTTAACATCTACAAGCAGCTCTCATGTTAGTTTGCATTAAGATATATCTTATTGTTTCTGTTTTCATTTAAATGTCCTGGGATCGTTGACTCTGGTTGCGTGTGTTCCTGGAGATTTTCTCATTTCATTGCCTCTATCGAACCTCTTGAATCACCTTGGCCCTTCCAGGTGCGGAGTGAGCAGGCTTTGCTCTTAAGCTTGATTGTGGCAGTCAAGTGGTGTTGACTCGATCTCAATTTTTTTTTTTGAATAAATGAAAAAAAAAATTATTGGGTAATGATAAATGTTCATTTACTGTTTGATTTTCTTTCCAGGTTGCTAACACCAGTTACCCAGCATTTAATCCCCAATTACTGGAATTTCCAGTAATTGGGGACTAATTGCAAGGTTATTTCCAGTCTCAGCTGATAAAATCCTTGTTACGTCCTAAACTAGGCTAGTGAGTCAATGTGGATTCCCAGCCTGAAAGTATATTTAGGGTTTATATGTAAGTACTGATGAGGAATGGAGTAGGATGAAGGACTTTGGATTTCTGGCATTGTGGCTATTTCCAGGGACCTTTCTACAAATCGGAAAGGTTGTACCCTGGCAGCACAGGAGCATTATCCCCACAGAGGTTTGCCAGTGCTGTTGGGAGAATTTAAACTAGCTTGGCAGGGTGATGGGAACAAAAGGGAATTTAAGAAGGAAAGTTGGAAAATAAAGATTGGAAAGCAAAATAACCAGGCAGTGGAAACAAAAACAAGTAGTAAATTAGGTTGGAGTATATAAAATAGGAGGGAAAATAAGGCAATGTACTTAATTGCGTATGGCATTGCAATAAGGTAGATAAATTAATAGCACAAATAAAATGTAAATGCAATAGTAAAAGTGCTGGAGTAACTCAGCGGGCTAGGCAGCATCTGTGGAGGGAATCGATAGAGGATTCGGGTCCACTTTTCTCTAATAGAAATTGTGTGAGGGAAAATTAAATAAATGCAAAAGAATCAACAAATTTTGTCAAGGGTTGGCAGTACATTAAATATTTTTGACATTTTGTTAGGAATTCATCCCCTCTGCAATGTGGAGATGTAGTGTATTCATTAAGTACAACATAATTAAAAAATAGATGCACACATGGATAAATAGAAAAGGCATGTAATTTCATCTACATATATAGGATTGACGAAATAAATGATCAGTTATTAGGTGAAGGACAAATTTGTAGAATATATACACAATGGTTTTCTGAACTATGATGTTGAGGATCCAGCTAAGGAGCTGCTTATTGTTGAATTGAGTATTGTACACTAAAGGGGTTGATTAATAGTCTTGTTTTAAAGACACTTTGAGGGGAAATTAACCATAAGATGGTTAACCATAAGAATTTTACATTATATTTGATGTGGTTTAATACAAAACTGGGCTCTCAAATCTAAATAAAGGGATTTATGAAGTTATGAGCAGTGGGATGGCTCACAAGCCACGTTAGAAAGCTTGATGATGGATATGCAAAGGCTATCATTCAAATAAATTATTTATATAATTCCTCTAAAGCATCAAAACCCAAGAAATGTGATTTGTTTTTGAATGCCAGGAGAAAATAAAGGAAGGGCTTATAGTATTGCTAGGAATAGCAGTAGGCCTAAAATTGTGTGTTTTTAGAAACTAAGAAATTAAAAGAAAAAAAGAAAAATGGAATGGGATAGTAAGCTGTCAAGGTACAACGCAGACTATAGGACTTTCTATAGGTGTAATTGTAGAATTACAAGAAAACATCACCATGGGCATCAACAAAGAACAAAAAAAAACAGGAAATCAAGAATTTGGTGACATTGAGGAACTGAAGTAATTTGTTAGAATTGAAAAGCGAGTATCAGAGAAGTTAGAAAAAAATTGATAAGCATTACATTCTAAGGACTAATTATCTAGAGCTCAGAAATAGTGAATATATTTCTTATCATCTCTTACAAAATGTTTACATTTTCTGGAATGGTCATTCTATATTAGATCATAGCAAATGTGACCCTACCTTTCAAGGAAGAAGAGAGAAATGGGTTCTACCTCCCTGTTCATTGAATATGTTGACCTTCATTCTGAGAGGATTTCACCAAATAAGTCGTCTTCTGTTTTACAGGGCCGTGGTGAGACTGGAGCTAGAGTATAGTGAGGAGGCAAATTGGCCCTTCGAGCCAGTGCCACCATTCATTTTGATCATGGCTGATCATTCACAATCGGTAACCCGTGCTTGCCTTCTCCCCGTATCCCTTGATTCCGCTAGCCCCTAGAGCTCTATCTAACTCTCTTTTAAATTCATCCAGTGAATTGGCCGCTGCTGTCTACTGTGGCAGAGAATTCCACAAATTCACAGCTCTCTGGGTGAAAACGTTTTTTCTCATCTCAATTTTAAATGGCCTCCCCTTTATTCTTAGACTGTGGCCCCTGGTTCTAAACTCCCCCAACATTGGGAACATTTGTCTTGCATCTAGCTTGTCCAGTCCTTTTATAATTTTATATGGTTCAATAAGATCCCCTCTCATTCTTCTAAATTCCAGTGAATACAAGCCCAGTCTTTCCAATCTTTTCTCAAATGACAGTCCCGCCATCCCGGGGATTAACCTCGTTAACCTACGCTGCATTGCCTCAATAGCAAGGATGTCCTTCCTAAAATTAGGAGACCAAAACTGCACACAATACTCCAGTTGTGGTCCACCAGGGCCCTGTACAACTGCAGGACCTCTTTACTCCTATACTCAAATCCTCTCGTTATGAAGGCCAACATGCTATTAGCTTTCTCCACTGCCTGCTATACCTGCATGTTTACTTTCAGTGACTGGTGTACAAGGACAACCAGGTCTCGTTGCACTTCCCTTTTTCCCCAATCTGACACCATTGAGATAATAATCTGCCTCCTTGTTCTTGCCACCAAAGTGGATAACCTCACATTTATCTACATTATACTGCATCTGCCCACTCACTCAACCTGTCCAAGTCACCCTGCAACACCTGCAGCTCAGGTGTTTCTTCACCACCATTGGCTGGAGATCGTTTTGTTTGAAAGAAACACAAATAATTCTTGCAACAATTGATTCTTTGCAGTTCACACTGCCATCCAGCTTTGCGTCATGTGCAAATTTGATAGTGTTACTTTTAATCCCATCATCTAAATCATTGCGGCTCCAGCACTGAGCCTTGCGGCACTTCACTCGCCATTGCCTGCCATTCTGACAGGGACCCGTTTATGCCTACTCTTCGTTTTCTGACTGCCAACCAATTCTCTATCCATGTTAATACCCTATCCCCAATACCATATGCTCTCATTTTGCCCACTAATTCACTTATCAAAGGCTTTCTAAGTCCAGATACACTATATCCACTCGCTCTCTTTCATCCATTTTACTTGCCACATCCTCACAAAATTCCAGAAGATTATTCAAGCAGGATTTCCCCTTCATAAATCCATGCTAACTTGGATCAATCCTTTTACTGCTATCCAAATGCGCCGTATTACTTCTTTAATAATTGACTCCAGCATTTCCCCACCACCAATGTCAGGCTAACTATAATTCCTCGTTTTCTCTTTCGCTCTTTTCTTGAAACGTGGGATAACATTAGCAGCCCTCCAATCCACAGGAACTAATCCTGAATCTATAGAACATTGGCAAATGATCACCAATGTGTGCACAATTTCTAGAGCCACCTCCTTGAATACCCTGCGATGCAGACCATCAGGCGCTGGGGATTTATCAGCCTTCAGTCCCATCAGTCTATCCAATACTATTTCTCGTCTAATGCAAATTTATTTCAGTTCCTCTGTCTCCCTAGATCCTCTGTCCTCTAGTACATCTGGGAGATTGTGTGTGTCTTCCTTAACCAAAGTACCTGTTCAACTCTTCTGCCATTTCCTTGTTCCCCATAATAATTTCACCTGTTTCTGCCTTCAAGGGACCCACATATGTATTTACTAATCTTTTTCTCTTAACGTACCTAAAGAAGCTTTTACTATCCTTCTTTACATTCTTGGCCAGCTTACCCTCGTACCCTCGATTCTCCAGCATCTGCAGTTCCTTCTTTAACGCTGAGTTTCTCCAGCCTTTTGCTTACCCTCGTACATGATCTTTTCACCCTGTATTGCCCTTTTAGTTACCTTCTGTTGTCCTTTGAAAGTTTCCCAATCCTCAGGCTTCCTGCTACTCTTTGCTGTGTTATACACCTTTTCTTTTAGATTTATTCCATCCCTAACTTCCCTTGTCAGCCACGGTTGCCTCCTAATCCTCTTAGAATCTTTCTTCCTCTTTGGAATGAAGTGATCCTGCATCTTCTGGGTTATGCCCAGAAATTCCTGCCATTGCTGTTCCACCATCATTCCTGCTAGGATCTTTTTCCAGTCGACCTTGGCCAGCTCCTCTCTCATGCCTTCATAGTCCCCTTTGTTCAATTGCAACACTGACACTTCTGGTTTAATCTTCTCCCTCTCAAATTGCAGATTAAAACTTATCATATAATGGTCACTACTTCCTAGTGGTTCCGTTACCTTGAATTCCTGGAATGCAACTTTGCGCTAGGTCTGTGTTCTCTAGAATTTAGAAGGGATGACCTCATTGAATTTTTTACAGAATAGGTGCAGGAAAGAATTTCCCCTGGTTGAAGTCTAGAGCTAAAGCCCTCAAGATCAGAATAAAAGGACAGAACATTTGGGTAGGAAGGAACTGCAGATGCTGGTTTACACCAACGATAGACACAAAATGCTGGAGTATCTCAGCGGGACAGGCAGCATGTTGTTTGAGAACATTTGGGACCCAGTTGAGAAATTGATATTTCTGTATATCATTGGATATAGGCTAGTGTGGGAAAATGGAGCTTGGGTAAAAGACCATGCCTGATCATCTGAATGATTTGATGGCCTATTCCAGCTCTGAATACATTCTGAATAAAATAAACTCTCTCACCTCAGTAAACTATTGTATCTTATAAGTTCCATGTGTTTTGGCTTGGGACATGTTTCACATTTTATATCTTCAATGAAGTGCTGGGTGGCCTTGCAAAAGCGGCATCTTTCTGGATGTTTTTGAAACTGCACAGCTACTCCCTATTAACAGATCTTGGGAGGCATATTTGGCAGTCCAGACAACCTCACTCACAATGTTAGGATGTTTTCACTCACTGCTTTTTCTCAGTAAGATATGATAAATATGTCCTTCGATAAGTAGGTCTCCATGGAGTCTCCATGTTTCTTTGTTTCATGTCTTAGATATTCTGCACAAGGCATAATTTGGCACAAACGTAAGGATATATTTGGGTTTAAAGGGGAGAGCATGCTCTGACTATAGTAGCTTGTTATTCAAATATTGTGGAGTGCTAATCAATTTTGTGGAGAATATCCCAAGATTCATTCAACAAGATGTAAATGACACATTTTATGTTTTTAGTTTAGTTTAGAGATACAGCATAGAAACAGGCCCTTCAACCCACCGAGTCCGTACCGACCACTGACCACCCATTGACTAAAGATAGACTCAAAAAGCTGGAGTAACAGTGGGACAAGTAGCATCTTTGGAGAGAAGGTATGGGTGATGTTTCAGGCACCCATACACTAGTTCCAACCTGCACGCCAATGTCAATTTACAAAAGCCAATTAACCTACAAATCTACATGCCTTTGGAATGTGAGAGGAATCCGAAGCAACAGGAGAAAACCCATGCAAGTCTCGGGGAGGGTACACAAAAGGCTGGAGAAACTCAGCGGGTGCAGCAGCACCTAAGGAGCGAAGGAGATAGGCGATGTTTCGGGTCAAGACCCTTCTTCAGACTGGTCAGGGATCAGGGAAACGAGAGATATAGTGTGTGATGTGGAGAGATAAAGAACAATGAATGAAAGATATGCAACAAAGTATCGATGATAAAGGGAACAAGCCATTGTAAGCTGTTTGTAGTGTGAAAATGAGAAGCTAGTGCGACTAGGGTGGGGGAGATAGAGAGAGAGGGAATGCCAGGGCCCGAGGGAGAGGTGGGAAGGGGAGGACACAGCAAGGGTTAACAGAATTGAGAAAATTCAATGTTCAAGCCCAGAGGATGCAGACTCCCCAAGCGGAATATGTGGTGCTGTTCCTCCAACTTGCGGTGTTGCTCACTCTGGCTGTGGAGGAGGCCCAGGACCGAGAGGTCGGATACGGAATGGGAGGGGCAGTTGAAGTGCAGAACCACGGGGAGGTCGGGTTGGTTATTGCGGACCGAGCGGAGGTGTTCGGCGTAACGATCGCCAAGCCTCCGCTTGGTCTCACCGATATAGATCATCTGGTATCTGGAGCAGCGGATGCAGTAGATGAGGTTGGAGGAGGTGCAGGTGAACCTCTGTCGGACCTGGAAGGACTGCTTGGGTCCCTGAAAGGAGTGGAGGGGGGAGGTGAAGGGACAAGTGTAGCATTTCTTGCGGTTGCAAGGAAAAGTGCCCGGGGAAGGGGTAGAGCGGAGGGAAGGGAAGAATTGATAGGGGAGTTGCGGAGGGAGTGGTCTTTGCGGAAGGCAGACAGGGGGGGAGATGGGAAGATGTGGCGAGTGGAGGGGTCACGTTGGAGGTAGTGAAACTGGCGGAGGACTATGTGTTGTATTTGCCGGCTGGTGGGGTGAAAGGTGAGAACCAGGGGGACTCTGCCCTTGTTGCGAGTGGGGGAATGGGGAGAGAGGGCGGTGTTGCGGGGTATGGAGGAGACCCTGGTGCGAGCCTCATCTATAGTGGGGGAGGGGTAACCCCGTTCTCTGAAGTATGAGGCCATTTGTGATGACCTGGTGTGGAACACCTCATCCTGGGAGCAGATGCGGCGTAGATGGAGGAATTGGGAATAGGGGATGGAGTCCTTACAGGAAGCAGGGTGGGAGGAAGAGTAGTCCAGGTAGCTGTGGGAGTCAGTTGGTTTGTAGTGGATGTCGGTCAGGAGTGTATAACCTGCAATAGAGATGGAAATGTGCAAACTCCAGACAGACAGCACCCATTGTCAAGATCGAACCCAGGCCTCTGGCGCGATGAGGCAGCGGTAAAGCTGCTGCCTTACAGTGAATGCAGCGCCGAAGACCCGGGTTCGATCCCGACTACAGGTGCTGTTTGTACGTTCTCCCCATGACCTGTGTGGGTTTTCTCTGAGATCTTCTCTGAGGTTTCCTGCCACACTCCAAAGACGTACAGGTTTGTAGGTTAATTGGCTTGGTAAATGTAAAAATTGTCTCTACTGTGCGTAGGATAGTGTTAATATGCAGGGATCGCTGGTCGGTGCGGACCCGGTGGGCCAAAGGGCCAGTTTCCGCGCTGTATCTCTAAACTGAACGCTACCGCTGTGCCACCATGCCACTAATATTGCTCATGTCACTCCTTTCCCGACAGCACCTGCGTTCGTAATCTATCAAATTAATGACTGTTTTAGTTGAGTTGACTCCATGGTCGGGTGACGACCTTAAAATATTTGCTTTCTAACCCAATACCTGAAAGTGTTAAATGAACATTAGTCCAAGTCAACATTGGCTAACTAGCCCTTGTGTAACAACGGTTGAACTCTGCCTGCATTTGGTATATGCTTCATATCTCCTATGGCTGTGGTTACGTTTTCTCAATCTATTTAATTCAAGACTGTGCCCTGGGGAAGAAAGTGTACGCTCCATAGGGAACAAGAAGGAATTCTCCATGTGCCTGTAATTTGTTTTTAACATTAAAATAGAATGGGTGGTACTTGTCTGACCAACCACAATATTGTGTAGATTTCATCCTTGTGCCAGTTGGGAAAATGTTGAGAGAATTTAAATGATGCAAGCCATTATCAGTATTCTAGCTATAAATAACAAATGCTGGAAACACTCAGCAAGTAATGTGGTCGAGAGGAAAAATCTAGCATAATGTTTTAAGTCAAAGACTTCATCAGAATGGGATTTGAGATTGCACCCTGATGCTGTGTTTATGCCTTGAATGTGGAGAGGTAACATCTGTGTGTTGTGAATGTTATGGATAATTGCTGGCATCTAAAAATGTTGACAATCCTTTTAAGAAATATACAAACAAAATGTATTAACCAAATGATACACTGGGTATTGTTTGCAGTGAATCGAAGGAAATCAAGGCACTATATAAATATGTAGCTCGTCCAAAGCTGTTCGAAGTTGGTAGTTTATGAGCCGGTGTAAACACTGAAGGCCATCATTGAAGTTAATGTTTCATTCCAGTGTTAATTCAACGAAGCGATGAATCCGTTAGGGATTGTTGCTGAGTGGCCCTCACCAGACTGCAGGAGTACATACCAATGGACTCGCTGAATTGAAGCTTGGTGCAGCCAACACCAAGGCTCTGTGGGGAAGGATCACAGTCTAGGGCAGAGGTCAGCAACGTTGTTCTGCATAGGGGCAGGGACACATGTCTGTGAGCGGATGGCGGACCACATCTATCACGTGTACACATGGATCCCGCCCAGGATGGCAGCCATCAAATCACGTGTTCACATAGATTCCGCTCTTTCAAGGACGCCACCCGGAGCACTGGCCCCTAGTTATGGGTGCTCATGAACATGGCATACCTACGGACAATTGCCTTGGCTCTTTACTGAAGGCAGCGGCTCAAATACTCACACTCACTCGCCCCCGGCCAATTGACAACCCCGATCCCGACAGTGAAGCCCAGACACAGAAGGTGCACAGCCATGAAGGTGCGCAGCCGTGCCGGATGCTTTGCGCCGGATGCGGTCCAGCCAGAGCTTGTCACTCGGCCACGCTCGCCGGCTCCGTCAATGTGTCCGCCAGCGCAGGCTTCCTTGCGTCACCACGCCTGCTGCCCCAGGCACGGGAAGTACCGGAGATGATGGAAGTCTATGGGCCGGATAATTACGGGAAACCAAATACGCCTGCGGGTCGGATGATTTTGGGTTACGGGCCGCATTCGTCCCGGGGGCCGTAGGTTGCCAACCCCTGGTCTAGGGCCTTTCCGCTGCTGCACATTGTGAGGCAGTCCAGTAGGGGACACCCCTCATACAAGGGAAGGGACATTAGCCCATGGGGTTGGTATTGTTTTGTTTAATGATAGGTGCGAACACGACTGAGTATGACACTAATGGACATATGGACGCTAACAATGTCTGAAGAGTTTCTGCAAAGTTTTTGTTTTGTATATATACTGAATAAAGTTAATTTTCGCTTTTCACAATGGGATGTTTAAACCAAGGGTCCTTAAGCATGTTCTTGGATTGCTGTTGAGGGAGAGTTCCTCTGTGTGGTTACTCAATTTAGTACAGTATACTGTTAAATGATCTGGTCCTGGCAGAGGTCTCCTTTGACCTGGCAGCCAGCCTTATGAAATCAGTAAGTTTTCTGTGATTACATTTGGCCACAAAATATTTGCATCTGGTTCTGGCCTCCATCCACTCAACTAACCTCAACATAAATGTCCCTTTCTCACATTCATTGCTGAATGTTTCCCTCTCTGTTTTGCCTTTCTTATTAAAATGTACCTCATGTTTGTTTGTTCAGTTTCCCTTTCACGTTTGTTTAATCCCAGGGTAAAGACAACAGCCAATATGTTACTGGTTTGAAGTAGATTGCAGGAGGAGAGATCATAGAAATTAGAGAGAAACTGGATTCTAGTTTCAGACGAGGAAGGGATTGTTTAGTTTGTACGTTTAGCATGGATTTAACTTGAAGTGGGAATTATGTGGCATTCCGTGTCTGGTCCTGCATTTGCAAATTTGTTTGTGTGTGGTATCCAAAATGGTGGGTAGGGACAGATCTATGATCTTGGATCTTTTAACTGGAATAATAAAACGGATCATGATACATTGCGAAAGGATATAATTGAATGTAATACTCAATTAATGTGACAATTGCAACAGCCTTCTGGGATAAGGGTCTATTGCCTGTTTCGGTTTAATTGGAATTATATTGGATTTCTATAATTAAATGATTCGTGTATCATTGGAATAAGCACCAAGTGTGTACAACTTTTCTTTAACTTTATTTTGCCACAATCGAGACATTAATGAAAACCCAGCATTTATTACCCATTCTTGTAGATGGTGACGAGTAGTTGCCTTGAACCACTGATGAATGTACTCGGTGTTGTTTCAGGAGTTCTAGGCTTTTGTCCCAGCTACGATAAAGCACTATCAATTTTTCTCCAAACCAGGTTGATAAGCAAACCGGAGAGGGACCTACAGGTGGTGATATTCTCATATACCAGTTGAACTTGTTCTCCTTGGTGGTAGATGTCACAGTTAAAGTAGCTGTTAAAGTAGCCAAATGATAACCATACATTCCTGAGTGGATATTCTTCCAAAGCATGGTGAATAATGTGCCAACATTTTTGATATTTGTGTATATTGAATTCATTATGTAAAGATAAGTATGC
The DNA here is from genome assembly GCA_035221665.1 of Okamejei kenojei. Lineage (NCBI taxonomy): Eukaryota > Metazoa > Chordata > Chondrichthyes > Rajiformes > Rajidae > Okamejei > Okamejei kenojei. Next base: position 8,372,106 of record CM069169.1, on the reverse strand, counting down.
GAGTAAAGAGCACTTTGTTTCCCATTTTGTTTTGCTGGTGCTTTGAGAACCTAGAACATATAACAGTACAGCACCGGAACAGGCCCTTCAGCCCATGTCTGCACTGACCATGATGCCAATCTAAACTATGCCCATCTGTGATCTATATCCTTCTAGTCTCTGACTGTCACAAATCTGTCTAAATGAATCTTAAACGTTGCGTCATAACTGCTTCTACCACTTCACTTGGCAATGCATTACAAGCGCCTACTGCTCTCTGGAAAACTAAACTAAAAGCCCTGTCCCACGGTACGAGTTCATTCCAAGAGCTCTCCCGAGTTTGTCCTGATTCGAACTCGGAGATTTACGGTAATGGCCGCTCGTCAGTACTCGGGGGCTCTCGTGGACATTTTTCAACATGTTGAAAAATCTTCATGAGTCTTCCCGTGCTTAACTGCCGTTAGCAAGTCTTCCCGATAACCTGCCGTTAGCGTTACGAGCCGCTAAGAGACGTCCCCGAGCTCCAACGTACCCGCTACGTTCATTCTCCGTGCTTACCACGAGTTTGATTTTTTTTTTTAACTCGGGAGAGCTCTTGGAAAGATACTCGTACCGTGGGACATGGCTATTACCTTGCAAATCCCCATTAAACTTTGCCTACTAGTATTTGACATTTCCACCCTGGGGAAAATACTTCATTTACCCTATTCACAGGTTTGTCCATCCAGTCCAGGCTGCATTGTGATAAACCTTTCCTCCAAAGCCACTACCTCCTCCATATAGTCCGGTGACTAGAACTCTAAATGTGGCCTAACTGAAGTTTTATACAGCTGCAAAATGTATACCATCTTTACCATCCTATCCACTGTGTTGCCACTTTCATAGAGCAAAGGACCTGCAACCCAAGAATCCTACTGTATACTTTCCTCTTGATTTTGACTTTTCAAATGGTAATTTCTCATACTTGTTTGTTTAGAGGTACAGCACGGCAATGGCCCTTTCGGCCCACCGGGTCCGCGCCGACCAGCGATCCCCGCATAGTAACACTATCCTATACCCACAAGGGACAATTTTTACATTTACCAAGCCAATTAACCAACAAACCTATATGTCTTTGGAGTGTGGGAGGAAACCGAAGATCTCTGCGAAAATCCACACAGGGCATGGGGAGAACGTACAAACTCCGCACAGGTAGCGCCTGTAGTCGTAGTTATTCCGGGTCTCTGGCGATGCATTTGCTGCGTTTGCCATTGTCATTTGCCAATGCCAAAACTCCATCTGCCATTTTCCACCCAAATTTCCAACTAAGCTTTACACTGCTGTATCATTTGACAACTTTCCTCACTATCCACAACTCCACTAATAGTCATTTCTCCTGCTAATCAGACCACCTACATTTTCATCCAATGTGTGTGTGTAGATAATATTATGTATAGAAGCCCCAGCACAGATCCTTACCACAGTTCAAACCCCTGCTCCACTATCCCCTGAGTTAGATGACAAGCCATTTTTTTTTTTTTTAAATCCAACTGAATCATCCTACCACAACCAGAGAGCAGTACTGAACTACTATCTTCCGCATTGGTGACACTTGGACTATGCTTGATCGGACTTTGCTGGCTTTACCTGGCACTAAATGTTATCGCTGCGAATTTTGGGCTTGTGGTGGGTTTGAATGATTTGAAATGTGCCTGTTGCTGAGACATTGCTGCAGTTTGGTTATAGCGGCAACGTCGTCGAGGACAAAATCCATTCTTTTAAAAAATGATCCATTGTGCAAACTTTGAATGGTGTAAAGATTTATAATGGAAGTTGTACAAGTATCAGCTGTGAGATCAAGAATGTATAAATGTAGAGTCATAGAGTCATAAAAATGGAAACTTGCCCCATCTGCACTAGTCCCACCTGCCCAGAGCATGGCATATAACACTGTAAACCTCTCCATGTACATTGTAAACATGTTCCCGATGTTGGGGGAGTCCAGAACCAGGGGCCACAGTTTAAGAATAAGGGGTAGGCCATTTAGAATGGCGATGAGGAAAACGTTTTTACCCAGTGAGTTGTGAATCTATGGAATTCTCTGCCTCCGAGGCAGTGGGGGCCAGTTCTCTGGATGCTTTCAAGAGAGAGTTAGATAGAGCTCTTAAAGGTAGCGGTTATGGTGGGAAGGCAGGAACGGGGTACTGAATGTGGATGATCAGCCATGATCACAGTGAATGGCGGTGCTGGCTCAAAGGGCTGAATGGCCTTCTCCTGCACCTATTGTCTATTGTCTAGATGTCTCTTAAATGTTATGTATCTCTCAACTACCTCCTCCAGAAGCTTGTTCCATATACCCACAACCCTTGATTAGTTAAATATTTAGTTGTGGTCAAGTAATATTCAATTTGTATAAACCTTAATGAAGATGGAGGAAAGGCAGACTAGAAACTATTTTTTTTTGTGAAGTCTTGGAACCAAGAAGGAAATGGCCAATTTGATTTAATAGCAGCCTAACTGTGCATAAATACAAAATTAACTGCAATAAAAAATGATCACATTCAGAGGTATGTTTAGAAGGAAGTAATATAAACAGTTATTAAGATAGTAGACATTGGAATGTTTGTCTTCTATTAGATAAGATAGATATTTCACAGTAAACCAACCAAGTCGATTAAATGACGAAATGAGAGCAGAATTGTGAGTTTAATCAGCAAACAAAAACTGATATGGAATTAGTTAATACCTTTTGGGTGAGGGAACTATTTTCCCAAAAATCCATTGATGACAAAAGGGATCAATAGCATGAAATAGAAGGAAAACGTATACATAAACATAAAATGTAGAGCAGATCCAGGTGATGGAGAAAGATAACAAAATAGTGTCAAAGTAGTAAGGACTCTCAGGAAATAGATGGCACAGTAGAGGCAGAGCAGGTGCCTCACGGCAGTAGAGACCTGGCCATTGGTGCTGCGCTTGCAGTTTGCACGTTCTCCCTGTGACCATGTGTGTTTTCTCCAGGTGCTCCGGCTTCCTCCCACATTCCAAAGACATATAGGTTTGTAGGTTAATTGGCCTCTAGGAATTGCCCTAGTGTGTTTGCAAAAAAGAAGGTTAATTTAGAACTAGGTTGTGAATTTGTGGAATTCCCTGCCACAGAGGGCAGTGGAGGCCAAATCACTGGATGGATTTAAGAGAGAGTTAGATAGAGCTCATGGGGCTAGTGGAATCAAGGGAGAAGGCAGGCACGGGTTATTGATTGGGGACGATCAACCATGATCACAATGAATGGCGGTGCTGGCTCGAAGGGCCGAATAGCCTCCTCCTGCACCTATTTTCTATGTTTCTATCTATGTTTACAGGTGATCGATAGTCAGCGTGGACTCGGTGGTCCGAAGGACCTGTTTCCACTCTGTATCTGTATCTTTAAACTAAAACTAAAAGGAGTATGAAAGAAACTTGCATGGAATATCAAAACGCAGTAAAGATTGCTATAGTCACAAAGAAACAATATGGACCTCGTGAAAATTGATGAGAATAAATGAAACAAAAGAAACATTTTACACCAGATTTTAATACGAAAGGAAAGGGTTAACATGCTGGCTATTCTGAGGGAACAATATTGAATCGGAGATGAGGACGGCAGAATTAATGTCAATAATATCAGTGAGGGAAAATGGTGCTTAAAGATGTCAAATCCCTGAAAATAATTATGGTTTCTAATCTAAGAATTCAAAGATAGTGCAGTAATGCCAATGCATTTGCTGTAGGTTAACATACGAGTTAACAGTGGGTGTGAACATATGATGAATATTTGATGGCACTCTACGAAAACTATTTTGATTTGGGGACTACTCCTTTTAATGAGTGGCAAAAACCTCAGTTTGTCACTGCTATCGAACAAAGGTGATAAATGGAAACCACGGCATTAGAGACCAGTTAAACTAATGTCTGCTGATGGAAATTCCGTGAGTTTATAATTAAAGACTGACGGAACACCGTGATCTTTTTCAATGAATGAGGGAAAGCCAACATTGAAAAGATGGGTCATGCCAGATGAGTTTTGGCAAATTCTTTAAGAATTAACTGAAATAGCAAATAAGGGAATAACTGTTCATTATATTTGAAGATTTAGTTTAGTTTATTGTCATGGGTACCGAGGTACAGTGAAGAGCTTTTGTTGCGTGCTAACCAGTCAGCGGAAAGACAATACATGATTACAATCGAACTGTCCACGGCATACAGTTACATGATAAATGGAATACCGTGAATAATGTTTAGTGCAAGGTAAAGTCCGGTTGAAGATAGTCCGAGGGTCCTAATAAGGTAGATAGCAGCTGAGGACTGCTCGCTAGTTGTTGGTAAGATGGTTCAGATGCTTGATAATAGCTGGGAAGAAACTGTCCCTGAATCTTGAGATGTGCACTTTCAAACTTCCATACCTCTTGCCTGATAGGCGAGGGGAGAAGAGGGAGTGACTCATCCATGATTATGCTGGTGGTCTTGCTGAGGCAGGATGAGGTGTAAATGGAGTCAATGGAAGGGAGTTTGGTTTGTGTGAGGGTCTCGACTGCGCCCACAATTCTCTGCAATTTCTTGCGCTCTTAGATGGAAATGTTCCCAAACCATGCTGTGATGCATCCCGATAAAATGCTTTCTACGGCACATCGGGGTGAAGTCCTTAACGATCGTTGACTTTTGTGGTATCTTAATGTGGAATTGAAATCGTATTGGCAACCTGATTTGTAGAATTGGGGGAAACAGTTGAGACAATGAATCCAATTAACAACATGTAACTACTGATATGTTACATTGAACGATTTGCCTTATTTATTAATGACACATTATGGAATGGACATCCAAGCATAGATGGTGTAATGAACAATTAAAAACAATATATGTATATTAAAAGGTTAGTGATTACACAAGGGCAAATACAGTAAGCAGAACTCTGTATGGGCAAATATGAAGTCCACCACTTTGGGCACAGATAGAACAGTATTTTCTAAATCATGAATCACCAAAGATGCAAAGTTTCTTGAATGACCACATACATAGTTGATTAAAATGTCCTGGGCATGTAGAAAGAATAATAAAGAGAAGAACTGGATGTCAACTGGAATGCATTGGGATAGGTGTGAGATGGTTATTCAATCTGTCGTTAGACCATGTGGGACTCTGAGTTATAGAATTATTTGATAAAAGTAATCAAAATATAAGGGGCCAAATTTGAAGGAAAGAAAATAGATGATGTAAATCTGAAATAAAAATAGAAAATGCTGGAAGCAGTCAGCTGGTCAGGCCACATCTGGACAAAAACAGTTTACATTATAGGTCCAAAATCTATCATCAGCACTGAGAAAGAAAGATTTTTTAAAACATCCTTTTTTTAAAGATACAAGGGTGAACTATTTTGATGGATAAAGGGAGATTCTTCCCATAGATTGGTAGTCCGGGACATGGAACTATATTCTAAAAATTAAAGCCAGGCATTATGGGAGTGAAATTTAGGAACACTCAGGTGATGATAGATGTTTAGAATGTCTCTTTGCAAATGGCAATTATAGACAATAGGTGCAGAAATAGGCCATTCGGCCCTTCGAGCCAGCACCGCCATTCAATGTGATCATGGCTGATCATCCCCAATACCCCGTTCCTGCCTTCTCCCCATATCCCCTGACTGCTGTTTTTAAGAGCCCTATCAAGCTCTCTCTTGAAAACATCCAGAGAACCTGCCTCTCTGAGGCAGAGAATTCCACAGACTCACCACTCTCTGTGAGAAAAAGTGTTTCCTCGTCTCCGTTCTAAATGGCTTACTCCTTATTCTTAAACTGTGGCCACTGGTTCTGGACTCCCCCAACATCGGGAACATGTTTCCTGCCTCTAGCTTGTCCAAACCCTTAACAATCTTATATGTTTCAATGAGATTCCCTCTCATCCTTCTGAACTCCAGAGAGTACAAGCAAAGCTGCTCCATTCTCTCAGCATATGAAAATCCCGCCATCCTGGGAATTAACCTTGTAATGTTAATGTTACTTGTACTGCTTAATGTTAGAATAACTGCTAATTTTAAATCTCTGATTAATGGACTGTTGTTGTCCAGAATCGTTGAGGGATACGGGGCAAATTTGTGTCACAGATGAGCTGCAATCTTATTAAACTCCAGAACAAACTCAAGGGACCGAATAACATAGTCTTGTTGCTGTGCTCATGGAGGGAAAATCTGCTATGAGGATATCATGGTCATCATGTTATAGGCAAGATGCAGAGAAGATTCACGAGGATGTTGCCAGCACTCAAGGGCCTGAGCTACAGGGAGAGGTTGAGCATGCTAGGACTTTATTCCTTGGTGCGCAGGAGGGTGAGGGGTAATTTTATACAGGTATACAAGATCATGAGAGGAATAGAATGCACAGAGGAGGGGAAATCAAGAACAAGACAACATAGATTTAAGGTGAGGGAAGAAAGATTTAATTAAGAGGTGACATTTTGGCACAAAGGGTGGTGGGTAAATGGATCAAACTGTTGGAGGAGGTAGTTGAGGCTGGTGCTGTCATAACATTTAAGAGACATTTGAACAGGTACATGGATAGATTTAGTGTTATGGACCAATCACGGGCAGGTGGGTTTAGTATAGATATGGCATGTTTGTCAGCTTGGACAATTTGGGCCGAAGCACATGTTTCCACAGTGTACGACTCTGACTCTAATATCACTGAAAAAAGAACCAATGGTAGTTTTCTCCACTGAGGTAATTCCAAGGAAATGTATGATTGGGTTTAAAATTGAATAAGACATGGGGAAGATCAAATGTAGCACAAATCAATGCTCTGAGTGTAAACATACACATGAGCTTCAGATAAACTGTAAAAAGAAATTACTGAAATGTCAGTCAGCTTTTCAAACTATATACAGGTGAGTGACTTTATTGTAGGGGCAAAGAACTGCAGATGCTGGTTTACAAAACAAAATAAGCAAAGTGCTGGAGTAACTCAGCATCCCTGGAGAACATGGATAGGCAAAATCTCGGGTCCGAATTCTTCCCCAGGGTTGAGTCTGGGAAAAGGTCCCAACCTGAGCCATCACCTATCCATGTTCTCCAGAGATGCTGCCTGACCTGCTGAGTTACTCCAGCACTTTTGTGTATTTTGTTTTCGAAAAGTAACTTAATTCATGGATGAGGACCTCTGGACATGCACATACCCTGTACTGTTAATGAAGAAACTGCAGATGCTGGAGAATCGAGGGTTACACAAAAAGCTCCTTAGATGCTGCTGCACCCGCTGAGTTTCTCCAGCTTTTTGTGTTACCCTGTACTGTTGTTGGTCTGTTTTAGTTTTATCCTTTGAATTTCTTTTTAAGGATGTTTAGATATTTAGAATGTCCTTCTGCATGGGTCGGTTTTGACTGGAATGAATTGCCTTCTGCAAGTTAATTCATCATTGTGTATAGATCATGCGAGTTTTTTTAAGAAATCTTCATCAAGGAAGGGAAAAACACTAAAGTATAGTAAATTCTAGAAATGCGGGGCAGGTCATTGAACATAAAACCATACAGCACTGGAGCAGGCTCTTGCCAATCTCTGTGCCAGCCATGTTGCTGCTTCAAACTTGCCAAATCTGCCTGCACATGTACCATTTTCATCATTCCCCACCTATTCACGTGTTTGTCTAAGTGTTAGATTTTTAATAATTAAATATTTTAATGTCTATATACACAGTATTGGGTTTGATTTCGCTCTGCTGAAAATTGACCTGTTGTTTACCTTAAGTTGCAGGCAACCCAAGCTGATTCAAACGCATCAGAGTAGGAACTTAATTCTTCTAAGTTACGTCAGATGTTTTTTTGTGTTAGATACAGAAGAGTTGAGAGGAAGGGAGTTAAAGTAGACTTTGGAACTAGAGCTGTTGGGTAGAGATCCGAGAACAAAACGCGCTTGATGTTGATGATCAGAGGGCACTCGCAACAGGTTACCCAAGAGCAGCCAAGGACTCGAACTGAGTCACTCATCTCCCATACACCAAACAACTTCCAAAATCCAAAGAAAAAGATTTTGATGTTTTTTCCATACCATTGCGGTTCCTGTTGGTCAAACTGGGGGTGCAAGTCATGTGGATTAGAATTGCAATGATGGCTATCGAGGAGGGTTATAAGGATTGCTGATTCTGTTTCCTTTGATCTTATTTGAGTATGTATATACAAGCTGACCCAGGTAACAAACAGCTTACAGTGGGTGGGATAGTAGCTCAGCTGGTAGAGCTGCTATTTCACATCCCTAGAGAACATGGATAGGCATGGATGTCAGAGATCCGAATCCATTCCTGACCTCTGGTGCTGTCTGTGCGGAGTTTGCATGTTCTCCCTCTGTCCGCATAGCTTTCCTCTGGATGCTCCAGTTTTCTTTCACATCCCAAAGACATGCAGATTTGGATGTTAATTGGCCTCTAAATTGCCCCGGTGTGTAGGGAGCGGGATAACATAGCACTAGTTTGTACAGGTGGTCGGCATGGACTCAGTGGACCGAAGGGTCTGTTTCCATGCTGTATCTCTTTTTTTAAAAAAAACGAAACTTTGCAGGTGCTCGCAAGTCAGTCTAGTCAGGAAATACACCGATATCACCAGTAACCATACCTCCATAGTATGGCAATAAATGGCATCAAAGCCATACAAGAATGTTAAGAAAGAACAGTTAATCTGTGAATGAGAAGGGAATCTAGTTCTGCCATTTGAGAATTAAGAGTATTTAATTGTGAAATGTATAAGGGAATCATGAAATCCATACTTGCAGCAGCAGAATAGGCCTGTACCACAATTCACACAGTTTTGAGTGAACACAAATTGAATTAATTAATAACCCCAGTACTAGCCCTGGTGAATTTATAGGAACTAACATGTGTATGAATGCCAGACATTTCAATTTAATAATATTCTGGGAGTTCATTCATATTTAAGGGTGTCCATAAATTAGGCATTGAGAACATAGGGTTGACCTGAAATATTTTTGAGCAGAAAATTAAGGTGGCTGAATTTATTTGTGCTAAAGGAGCACTATAAAGCTGTATCTGGTGACGTAGACATTAGCTATGTTGGGTGGTTTCAACAGGCATCATAATCACCAAGTGTGACAGCATAAATACTTGCCTCATGCATAATTATACTTTTTGATGTCTTATGACTTCCTGATTATTACCAGCCATCTGTCTCGTATTAATATTAAATAATCAATTTGAGACTCTACTTTCTTATGTAATTTTTTTGTGTGTGGGTGGTTCAGTGTGCTATGTTGCTCTGTGAAAGACTTGCAAAGAGCAGACTTTCTGAACATTCATGATGTTCACAAGCCATTATTTCCAATTAAATGCAAGTTGAATACCATATAGAAGTGATGGGGAAATTGCTTTGGCTCAATTTGCACCCATTTCCAAACGGCCTGGTTAATTTGAAGCTGTTGGGCAATAAAACTCAAAATGGCAGATAAAATAGGGATTAAAGTGGCTTAATCCCTGTTACTAAACCATTCTTTAGCATTCGCCCCTTGTAGAGATTGGGAGTCGTATGGGGAAGAGATGGAAGGAGGCTGGTTTGCTTGATGAGCAGGACTACAACTTATTGTCATTTGGGGAGAGCAATTGCCATATCAAATGAGATGCATCTGGATAGAATGCTTTCTATGGTGGCATTTGCAAAACCCTTAGTGTTCTGAGGAATTTGAGGCATTGGGGTGTTTATTTTGGCCCTAGGGTCAATGTTGTTGGACCATGCCAAATTACTTTTGGTATTTACACCCAGGAGCTTGAAACTCTACAGCATCTCCACCTCCACACCATTGATAAAGACTAGGGGTGTACTTCACCAAGCTTCTTGAGGTCAATGGCCAGGTGCTTTATTTTGCTGACATTAAGGAAGAGGCTTTAGATAACCATATAACCATATAACAATTACAGCACGGAAACAGGCCCTCTCGGCCCTTCCAGTCCGTGCCGACCATTTGTTTTCCCCTAGTCCCATCTACCTGCACTCAGACCATACCCCTCCATTCCCTTCACGTCCATATACCTATCCACTTTACTCTTAAATGTTAAAATCGATCCTGCCTCCACCACTTCTGCTGGAAGCTGATTCAACACAGCCACCACCCTCTGAGTAAAGAAGTTCCCCCTCACGTTACCCCGAAACCTCTGTCCTTTAATTCTCATGTCATGCCCTCGACCCAACAGTCCAGACCCAAAATTTTATGGAATCTGTAACAACCCCTCCCCTGTGTCCCACCTAGACTCGCACCCATTTCTCCCATTCTACGTTCTACGCAATCTACGTTCCATTCTCTGGCTCCACAATTTGCAACTCTTCAATCCTTTTGTCGCTCACCTTTTCTTCATCTCTGGCCTTTATTACAACCATCTGCATATCAGCCCCCCGCCCCCCCCCCCCCCCCCCCTCCCCACCTGTGTTCACCTATTACCTGCCCCGCTTGTCCTGCCCTTCCTTCTCCTCCACCTTTCTTCCCGCTCCCTCACAATCAGTCTGAAGAGGGGTCCATCCCAAGTTGTCATGCTTCCTGACCCACTGAGTTACTCCAGCACATTGTGCCTTTTTCTTGGTTTTCTTTTGTATTGGAGTGATAGTGGTCTTCTGAAAGCAAGTGAGAACGTCAGTGTGGAATGGAGTGTGTTTAAAGATGCCCGAGTTCTCCTGTTAGCTAATTTGTGCTAGTTCGGATAATCGGATCCCAGGTTCTTTTGTAAAACCAGTGCTGAAAGTGAAGTTGTTAAATTTTATGAAGAATGAGCGCTTCATGTTCATAAACCGACCTCATGCTGCCTTCATTTTTGCCAGTGTTTACGGCTGTAAGTTGCTATGTTAATATTTCTTTCAACTGTCACAAGGTAACTGCAGATTTTGACCAAGAGCAAATGTGCAATTGGTCTTTCAGCTCTATTGGGCTGACTGGCTCCCTCCTTGAATTTCAGGTTGTTTCCTTTAGTTTGAACTTTAACTGGAAAGTTATAAAATATAGTTTTGTATTACCTTTGTTGCTGAGTTTTCCTGTGAAATACTCCATCCAGCAAGAGAGGTTATTGTACAGTTCTTTCCCACTGGGACATAATGAACTTAAGTGACTGTGTAAGAAGTTTGCAATGATAAATAATATGTTCTTCAAATGTGAAGTTTAGTTTCAAGATACAGAACAGAAACAGGACCTTTGGCCCACCAGGTCTGTGCCGACTAGCAATCCCCGCACACTAACACTATACTACACACACACTAGGGACAATTTACAATTATATCAAGCCAATTAATCTATAAACCAGTGTGTCTTTAGTGTGGAACAAAACCCGCGCAGGGGAGAACATGCAAACTTTGCACAGACAAGCACCCGTAGTCGGGATCGAACCCGGCTCTCTGGCGCAGTAATAGGCCTGTCACACTTTTTTAGGCCTGTTCGCAATTTTTTTCGGCACCCGTCATAATCGCAGCAAGTCGCCTAAAATTTTCAACGTGTTGAAAATCCAGCGGCGACCAGAAAAAGGTACGACTCCTTGGGCGACTACTCACAACCATGCATCCGCGTACAGGGACAGGCCCATAAAGCAGCAACCTTACTGCTGTGCCACCTTGCCACCCACAAAGTTATGCACAAAATGAAAATAGCTGGCCTCTTGTCCTCTAATCAGTCTGAAGCAGCATAGGAGAATGCTTAACCACAGCCTGAAATAGTGCAAAAGTATTGCACATCTGGTAATTTTGTGCACAAATGCTGACTTCAGATAATTAACACCCAAGGCACAAAGCCAGGTGCAATATAAATTATCGGTATAAACATGTTACGCAGTCTGAATTTTTTTTTTTAACAATTTTTTTTTTAACAATTTGAATTAACCAAGGATAATTATTTAACATCTGAAGTAGAATTAGTTGATTATATTGTAAAAATAATACAATTCATTGTTTCTAGACTGCCCATGGGACAGAAGAGATTGGTTGGCAGTCAAATCACTGGAGCTGACATGCAGAAAAGTGGCTAAATTCGAGGAGTTGTAGAGCATCTGGAACAAAGAAAACGTTTGTAAGTTAATCTTGTATTCTTTCTCATTGGTTAAAGAAATTCAATTAAGTGTCATTTTGATTTGTAACACTAATTCCTTTGAGTTCAAAGGTTCAAACCATGGCTCGGGGCATGAGGCTATAAAGTAAGATGGCATTTTGATGCAATGTAGAGGGAATGTCAGAAACACTATTAACTTGATGAAAAATCACAGTGAGGACTTGTTTGCTTGCTTGGAGATCCAATGACACCATTCAAAGATCCTCCGTTTCCTGCCCAACATTGCAACCAATCCACCAAACAAGACTAGATTGATTTAAGAGATCCTGTTACTCTCTGAAGAACCTTTCTGAAGTTTTTTTTTAAAGGAGTAATTTATTGGTTGGTAAGTGCTGTGTGAAGCCATAAAGATGTGTTGTGTGTGTATATGTTATAAAAACATTAATTATTCACTTCAAGTAATCATTTTAAGATGGTTGAACCTGTGTACTTTTCCCCCTGCTCCCTGTGTGTACAAACAGAAATACCACGGTTTCCTGTTTCGGAATTAAGTTGGCCTTGCCTTTCCTTTTGTGTCACGTTAATCTGTTTTCTTTTCGGACTTTCTTCCCCTTTCACTCCCCTATTCTTTTATTAATTATTCCCTCAACATTTCCACAGATGGTAATTGAAACATTGACACCAAGCACGTTGCAAGCCAACTTTTATTTCAGAAACTTAGTTGCTATTCTCCATGATTATGGTGATTCTCATGGAAGATACAATCTAAGTAAGTAAGTTTATTGGCCAAGTATTCACATACAAGGAATTTGCCTTGGTGCTCCGCCCACAAGTAACAACATGACATACAGTGACAGTTACGAATGACTCAGAAAACACTAAACATTAATAATAATAAAACATTAATGATAAAACACCATTGATCAAGCATGTGAACCAACAAAATACCAGATCAAAGCGGCCTTACACACTGTGATGAAAGTGCAATACTTCACAGATCTTTACATTTTCATTTCAGCATAATGATTAGAGATTTTTTCTTGTAAACTATAACTTTTTTTTTGCCATATATGCTTTATTTATTTTACAAATGCACTGTCTTTACCTTCTTAGAATCTGTGGAATTCATTGCCACGGACGGCTGTGGAGGCCAAGTCATTGGGTATCTTGAAATCAGAGATTGACAGATTGCTGATTAGTAAGGGTGTCAAAGGTTGTGGGGAGAAGGCAGGAAAATGGGGTTGAGAGGGAAAGATAGATCAGCCGTGATTGAATGGTGGTGTAGACTCGATGGGCTGAATGGCTTAATTCTGCTCCTATGACATGAACTTATGTAATTTTTCTAGGAAATATAAATCACAATTGTTGAGAATCACTAGTCTCGTATTAGATATTGCTTGTACCCTGAAGACATTCCGAAAAGAAAACGATCAGCTGTATTCCAAATGGAAAAAAAAGAAACTGCAAATGCTGGAAAGGTCCCGATCCAAAATGTCACCTATCCATGTTCTCCAAAGATGCTGCATGACTGGCTAAGTTACTCCAGCACTTTTTGTCCTATTAGCTGTATTCCAAACATTGTGTTCAGTAGAAGGTAGACAAAAGTGCTGGAGGAACTCAGCGGGTGCAGCAGCATCTATGGAGCGAAGGAAATAGGCAAAGTTTCGGACCAAAACCCTTCTGTGTTCAGTATTTGGATATACTCAACATATTCTGAAGTGTAAATTTCCTAATCAATTTGGCAAGCTTGAAGGGAGGTTTGTTGATATTGTAATTCGCATCTAAGCTTTTTTTTGTGAGGTGTGAATACTGATAACAACATTGGTTAGACATCTTGAAGAGTTTGTGTAGGAAGGAACTGCAGAAGCTGGTTTAAACCGAAGATAGACAGGCGGGACAGGCAGCATCTCTGGGGAGAAGGAATGGGTGATGTTTCGGGTCAAGACCCTTCTTCAGACTGAGCATTTTGTATCTATCTTGAAAAGTTTGCGAGCTGAACTTTCCAAGTGAGAAAGAGCAGAATTAGCATTGGTGAAGTAACCACTGTTAATTCTAGCAGATCTTCAGCTATGTGCATGTTAATTTGGTTACCTTTCATGATGCAATCAATTTACACTCCATTTCTTTTAAGTTTTACCTTTTTTCCGGACCTTTCTGTTCAAAATTACAACAGAAATATTAGTGCTTGAGCAGTTTGTCAGCTGTATAGAACAGAACTGCAGATGCTGGTTTAAATCGAAGATAGACACAAAATGCTGGAGTAACTCAGTGGGACAGGCAGCATCTTTGGAGAAGGAATGGGTGACGTTTCGGAAGGGCCTTGAACCGAAACTTCATTCATTCCTGCTCTCCAGAGATGCTGCCTATCAGTTTATCTTCCTTTCATGACTGGTCAGAGACGAACGTGTCAGCATTGCTGCTCATCACAGTGGCTGGCTAGTCAAGAAATTATACTCTTTTTTGTCTTTGCTAACTTTTTCAGATTGTATGAAGTAAAGTATGGTGCAAGTAAATATTAAATTACAAATGAACTCCTGAAAGGCTGATGCAAAGCAACACTTAGTAACTGTTTTTCACAAGTCCTGAACCTGCGTCGTGATGAAATGAAGTGATTTTGTTAACTGATTGGAAGCTGAACACTTTCTCCTATGTTCAAACTTCAAAAGCCATTCCATCATATCTGGTATTTCATCAAGGGCTTGTGCACTATCAGAACAGTGATTTTTTTATTATGATGAGGCTTGAAACCATGTCTACATCTACATACACGGATGGGTGAAAAATATCTGACATTACTATTTTAAAAAGAGCATAGGTGTTTTCCTGATATCTTGACAAATATCACCGCAAAATGATTGTCTCCCTGCAGTTTATGCAAGTTTCTGCTCTTCAAATTGGCAATACGACATGGATTATAAAATGTTCTTCAGCTATAAAAACAAATGTCGCATGCTGAGGTTAAGAATGGGTTGATATAAATGGAAGAAAGGCTTAACACTGAGGATGCTCTGTCAAATATAAAGTGCTGCGAACAATCAGGGAAAAACAGTTCAACTGTGAGAGATTCATATTGGCCAGAACCTGTCATATTTGGCTAATAATTCTGAAGTTTGGCTGATCTTAAGAACACAAGGAGATCATAGAACTGCTCTTTGTAAAATTTAACGTGGTTTAAAAAATTGGCTTTGATGTAAGTGGCCATAAAGGCATTGAATACTGTTCAAAATTTACTCAGTGCTATTATACTAATTGGAGTGGGGAAGCATCTACTCTTGATGTGGCTTATATGAAACTCTCCAAGCTAACAAGGATCTATTCTAGGTCCTGTGAACCCGCTGACTTTCTCCAGCATTTTTGTGTACCTAAGGATCTATTGTACATTTGCCTTGATCTCCACCCCCTTCAATGTCTCGTTCTCACACCCTGCACTCCCTTATCGCTGTATCTCCCCCTCCCCTGACTCTCGGTCTAAAGAAGGGTCTCGACCTGAAATGTCGCCCATTCCTTCTCTCCAGAGATGCTGCCTGTCCCACTGAGTTACTCCAGCATATTGTGTCCATCTATAGTCCACTGACACGATTGACACAATTAATCTCTACAATGACAATGAAATGCCAGCATGACTAAAGATACCTGGCCTGATACCTGTTGAGACTGTGTTCTGCGGAGTTAAAGAAGTTTGTTATTTGAAAAGCAAGTATTTGCA
Organism: Okamejei kenojei; assembly: GCA_035221665.1. Classification (NCBI taxonomy): domain Eukaryota; kingdom Metazoa; phylum Chordata; class Chondrichthyes; order Rajiformes; family Rajidae; genus Okamejei; species Okamejei kenojei. The sequence continues at coordinate 8,356,396 of CM069169.1, read as the reverse complement.
TTGTTATTCATGCTCATAGAAGTGAATAGATTTGTTGCTTGGGAACTAACTCTCCAATGCGTACATGTTCAAATTCAAATTTAACCATTGTTTGATGTGTGATACATCATGCAAATTTAAGATGAATACAAGGTTGATTCAATGCAGTGAATGGGAGGAGTATATAACCTTCTATTGCAAGCTCAATTGTGATTTCATAAATTTGTTTAAAAGGGATTTCGATATTTGAGAAAGAGGAATATATAACGATATGTGGCACAAATATCACGTGGGTGGTAATAGTTTGCAATGATCTAGATATAAAAACATAGGTGCAGACTTGATGGACGCATGACATTTTTATGTTCTATAAAATGATTAATTTGGACCAGGGCATTATTTGCTGCTTTTTTGTAGCAACTTGGTGTTTTCTTTGTAACGTGGTAAATGCATCCATTATTTGCTCACATTAAAATTCTGGGGGTTTTTTTGTATTTGGAGTGTTATTGGATTCAAAATGTGAGCTATACTTCCGATTTTTAAAAGAAAATCAGTTGTATTGAAAAAGGGGATTAAACAAAAAGATCAGAAAATCATAATTTGTTTTTATTTTGAGGGTAATTTTGAGTTCCTGAATGTCTATTTTTGATTTTCTAGTAACAAGTATGTAATTTAATGTTTGTGGCAAATGGTATGCATTCCGTCCTTTTAGATAAGTGTAATTTCTATTTAGAAATATGTTGTCAACAGATGCATATCGGTGAGTTACTGGAAATAATTTGTTTGAGCAGTATATCTTGCACTCTGTTGTGTGTGCCTGTGAGTATTGCTGCACTGCTGTTTGAATGCAAGGTTCCACATGCTTTTGCTGAAGAAACCTTAGGAGTGGTTAAGATGTGGAACAAAGGGCAAGTGTTCCCAAAGTTGAGCCTGAAGAAACCGCAATGAGCGAGTGACTCAACATTTTTTTAAATATATAATTCTCCTCTATCCCTCTGGTATTTGCTAAAGGCTCTCAGTGGATGTGTTTTGATATTTTAAAAAAAAAAGCTAGCTGTTCCAGTTTTTAAAACCAGTTTATGGCAGTGTTTATGCCAAGACGAGGCATTCGCCGGTTTGAGATCTGGTCTTTCTCTGAGGACAGAGGTTGGTTTATTGATGAGCAGAAACTCGTTCCTATGCACATTTGAGACAGGATTCCCTCAGTTCTGGGACCTTTAATGACATGCACCAAGTAGCCTGACATCAGATTATCGAGCCTGAACATGCCGCATGCAGGCACCTGGTGCTTGAGAGTGTACATGCTGCAGCTAGCAATGCAAGGAGCTGTCAGCTTAAGTCCTCCTTCCACCACGTCCAGTTTAAATTCCATTTGGAATATTTTGGAGGACCAAGAAACAATGAGAATCCAACGCAGCTTTCAGACACTCTGCCCTTCTATCTTTGCTCACATAAGTATCAACAGTGTATAATGGTGATCAAATGTACATGAGAAAGCTGCCAAAAGAAATGTGAATAATTATGCAAGAAACTGTTCAGTTACATGACAGTTTTGTTTAGAGATACTGCAAGGAAATAGGCCCTTCGGCCCACCGGGTCCGTGCCAACCAGTGTTTCCCGCACATAAACACTATCCTACACACTCTAGGGACAAACTTTACATTTTACCAAGCCAATTAACTGACAAACCTGTACGCCTTTAAAGTGTGGGAGGAAACCGAAGATTTCGGAGAAAACTCACATGGTCATGGGGAGAACGTACAAACTCCGTATAGACAGCACCCGTAGTCGGGATCGAACTCTGGACTCTGGCGCTGCAAGCGCTGTCAGGCAATAACTACCACTGCGCCACCGTGCGGCCCTTGTTTATTGGCCGTGATATCTTGCACTCTCTGCCTGTGAGTATTGCTGCACTGCTGTTTGAATGCAAGGTTTACGTAGGCTATGTTGTACGGTTGCTTTTTTTTTCTTAGTCCTGCAGCATCAAAGAATGAATGCACTTGTCGCAGCTTTTATGCGGTAATCCAGAAATGAGCAAAACAAAATACAAGAACAGTGTTGCACATAGAGAAATTTTGCACACACTCATAAGAAAACTGGAGGAGGAGGAAAACTGGGTAAGCATGGACAATACCCTGCTTTCACTGCTGGCCATCACTTTACTGTTTATTTTAATTATGCTCATATTGACATTGTCACTGGCACAAGCACTGGCAGAGGCTGACAGTTGAAGCTTATTACAAAATATTAGGTAAGAAATGACATGTTGGGGCCAAAATACAGGAAAATGTATCAGCCCTGTCCTTGTAGTTTAGAGGTACAGTGCAGAAACCAGCCCTTCAGCCCACTGAGGCCGTGCTAACCAGTGATCCCCACACACTAGCACTATCCCAAGATATGGTGAAGACGAGCCAATTAATCTACAAACCTGTACGTCTTTAGAGTGTGGGAAAAAAACTGAGCTCCCGGTGAAAGCCCACGCAGGTCACGGGGAGAACGTACAAACTCCATACAGACAGCACCCGTAGTCAGGATCGAACCTGGATCTCTGGCGCTGTATGGCAGCAACTCTACCACTGCGTCACCGTGCCGCCCCAGTTTGTAGCTTGTGTTGGTAAAATCCATTGTAAAATCAGTCACAGAATACTATAGGGCAATGGGAAATGTATCGTGAAGTGTCATTGTTTGAAATGCGGATAATTATAGTATGTTTTTTGCTATCATTTTGTGAGCTCGAGCAAAAAGGGGCGCTTTGTGTCGTTGGTGGTCAGGAATAGTTTGTGCAATGGTTGCAGTCTTCTGCAGATTCTTGATGGAAGTGAAGATGAAAAAGACAGGAGAGATGCACTCAGCATTTGGCCTACCTGAAGCTCATTGGAACAGAATCACACAGTTATTGGAAACTCAGCAGTTTTGTGCATCTAACCAAAATCTCTTCATACCTCAGGGGAGAATGTAACCGTGAACAGATTGCTTATACACAGCATAAACAGTATTTCACTTTGAGATTTGCTATAAATATACTGGCGACTTGTCATCATATGGATTTAGGTATCCTTCCTTTTAAAGCTCTCACAGTAAATTTTGTGACGGACCACCTTGGAGATAAAATCACTGCAGGCTATTGCAATTTGCTATCAGCACATTTTACAAATTTGCAGTATGGCAAGATATATTGCCAATGGGTTTTTTGGTAATAATACCCTCCTTTTCTCATATTGCTGTATGGTTCAACCCAATCTCATCGGCTCAGTCCGTCCACATTTGAATTTCATTGGCAGCTCAATGGGGGAAGATGATTAAACATATTGTATACTGTGGGATGTGTGTTTAGTCTACTTTGAGACCGATTTCAAATTATTCTACCAAACAGATGGTCTTAACCTTAATCCTTGATTATGTTGGCAACAAGAGAGACTATGGTCATGTCCACCCACACAAAACCATTGCATTTCAAACACTGCTACTGCCTATAACCAACAGTAAAGATACTTAACTTGGAAAATATGGAGCCTGCGTAATTTAAGTTTTGAGCAGAGTGATCTAAGTATCTTTTGACATTTCAGACCCAGGTTTTAATGTTTCAGTACGATTTCTTAAATCCTAGGATTACATAAAGCAGAAGAAAACTAAATGATAAGGTTTAATAAAACAAGCTTGTTTTTCCCTCTTCCCCTGAACTGAAGGTGGATCTTTGATCCAAAATATTAATAATTAGTCGCTGAAAGTAAACATGCAGGTACAACAGGCAGTGAAGAAAGCTAGTGGCATGTTGGCCTTCTGCTTCTTCTTCTTTCGTGTGGCGTGCACAGCCTAAAGTTGTCGGACAACTTGTTCTATTTGATCTTCCGTTTGTGCACGTCGAGTTGATTGCATTAGTCGAAACAGGGTGGACCACGTGAAGGTTGCAATCTTCCACCCCATGTTGGCCTTCATAACAAGAGGAGTTGAGTATAGAAGCAAAGAGGTCCTTCTGCAGTTGCACAGGACCCTGGTGAGGCCACACCTGGAGTACTGTGTGCAACTTTGTTCTCCTAATTTGAGGAAGGAGATTCTTGCTATTGAGGGAGCGCAGTGCAGGTTCACCAGGTTAATTCCAGGGATGGAGGGACTATCATATGATGAAAGAATGGAGCGACTGGGCTTGTATTCACTGGAATTTAGAAGGATGAGAGGGGATCATAGAAACATGCAAAGTTATCAAGGGATTCGACACGCTAGATGCAGGAAACATGTTCCCGATGTTGGGGGAGTCCAGAGCCAGTGTCCACAGTTTAAGAATAATGGGTAGGCCCATGAGTTATGAATTTGTGTAATTCTCTGCGTCAGAAAGCAGTGGATGCCAATTCACTGGATGCACTCAAGAGAGAGTTAGATAAAGCTCTTACGGATACCCTAACCCTAACCCTAACCCTAACCCCAACCCCAACCCCACTGCCAACAATGGACCATTGTGGGCTCCATCTTTCATTGCTTTTTACATATCTTTCATTCATGTGTTGTATATCTCTATACACCACCATCTATATCTCTTGTTTCCTTGTCCCCCGACTCTCAGTCTGAGGAAGAGTCTTAACCCAAAACGTCACCTATTCCTTTTCTGTCTGGCCAGCTGAGTTACTCCAGCGTTTTGTGTCTATAATTTACTATATACCTTCCGCTTACATTTCCAAAGTGCAACACCTTGTACTTATCTGTTTTGAACTCCCATCTGCCATTTCTCCATCTATACATCCATCTGCTACTTGCTACTTCCCAGGCTGTAATCAAATGTGTTGTCTTGCTGCATTTCAGGTATGTATGCTTCACTATCCATGGAGTTGTAAATAGATAAGAACCCTAAGTCATCGGATAACATCCTCACCTGATGTTACGACAAAGCAAATTACATCAATGAAGTAGTTTGAAGATAATTGTGCGAGTTAGTATCGTTGCATGTACAACGTAATCTAGTAGCAACACATCATGTTCACCGAGCACAGCACAAATGATTTCCACATCATGTAACTTGGTTTTATTTGCTTTCTCCAGGAATAAAATGGGCTTGAAAGCATCTTTTGTATTCATTGCTACCTCTCATTGCTACCTCTTGTAGTCCTCGGGACGTATATTGCCAGGCACGAGCGCTAATGGAAACGGCACTCAAAGGAGTTATTGTAGCATTACTCACAAAGAAGCATTACTGGTAGCACTGTTATGCCAGGGATCTGTTTGAGACTCGACCCTCTGCTGGCACGCAGCAATGAAGTGATGAATGAGACCTGGCTCAGTGTGAGTGAGCCACCAAGCCAATCACATTGGTTACCTTTTAGACTTTAGAGATACAGTATGGAAACAGACCCACTAGGGTCACTCTACAATTTTACCAAAGCCAATTAACCTACAAAACGTGGGAGGAAACCGGAGAAAACCCAAGCGGTCACAGGGAGAACATACAAACTCCGACAGTACCTGCAGTCAGGATTGAACCCGGGTCTCTGACGATGTAAGTTTAAATTCCAATTGGAATATTTTGGAGAACCAAGAAACCAAGGCAGAAATGCTATCTCTGCACCACTGTGTGCCTGTTAGGGCTCCTGGTGTTGGGTAGGCTGGGGTGAGTGGTGTGGCTGCTCAGCATTGAGATGTGGAACATGGGAAAGCAATCTGCCTGGCATAGGGAATGTAGACGTTTGCCAGGAACCAGCAGCAATTGCTCTGCATTGCCAGACGATCTATATCCTAGAGCCTCTCTGCAATGGACGTGATGGAAGCTGTTATCTCCCTCTTAGCATAGCTCCCCACAGCCTCAAAATTACTTGCCCAACTATTAACTAGCTGTCTGTTAGGTTGTATTTAGTTACATCCCATGAGATTTGGCATGGTGAAAGCAGGATTGATTTAGACAATATGTGCAGGAGTAGGCCATTTAGCCCTTCAAGCCAGCCCGACCGCCATCCACTGTGATCATGGCTGATCATCCACAATCAGCACCCAACTCGGTATAGGAGTAAAGAGGTTCTTCTGCAGTTGTCTAGGGCTCTGGTGAGACCACATCTGGAGTATTGCGTACATTTTGGTCTGCTAATTTGAGGAAGGACATCCTTGTGATTGAGGCAGTGCAGCGTAGGTTCACGAGATTGATCCCTGAGATGGCGGGACTGTCATATGAGGAAAGATTGAAAAGACTAGGCTTGTATTCACTGGAGTTTAGAAGGATGAGGGGGGATCTTATAGAAACATATAAAATTATAAAAGGACTGGACAAGCTAGATGCAGGAAAAATGTTCCCAATGTTGGGCGAGTCCAGAACCAGGGGCCACAGTCTTAGAATAAAGGGGAGGTTGTTTAAGACTGAGGTAAGAAACTTTTTCACCCAGATAGTCGTGAATTTATGGAATTCCCTGCCACAGAGGGAGTGGAGGCCAAGTCACTGGATGGATTTAAGAGAGAATTAGATAGAGCTCTAGGGGGCTAGTGGAGTCAAGGGATATGGGGAGAAGGCAGGCACGGGTTATTGATTGGGGACGATCAGCCATGATCACAATGAATGGCGGTGCTGGCTCGAAGGGCCGAATCGCCTCGTGCACCTATTTTCTATGTTAATTCCTGCCCTCCCCATATCCATTGACTATAAGAGCTCTATCTAACTCTTGCTTGAAAGCATCCAGAGAATTGGCCTCCACCGCCCTCTGAGGCACAGAATTCCACAGATTCACAACTCTCTGGGTGAAAAAAAATTTCCTCATCTCCGTTCTAAATGGCCAACCCCTTATTCTTAATGGAAGAGTTGACATTTCTAATTGTCATCTGCCATGGTTGTTGCTGAGAAACCCGTGAGTGAGTTGCTGCATCATCTCAGGGTGATTAAGGAGTTAACCATTTCTCGGATCTCACAGGTGAAACTGGGTAAAGATAACAGATTTTCTCACGTAAACTATATATTTAAAAAATAAATCACAGTTCTGTAAATTCATGGCTACCAATCCTGATCATTTGTCTATGAAGTAAAATTACTTCCGCAAACTGCTGGACCGGGACCCCGCTGGATTTTTGGCGGATCACAGAACCGGGACGGAGCTGTTGCAGACGGCAGACGCGAGGAGCAAGGGTCAGTAGGAGGGTGAATCAGGGTAATGCCTCCAGCGCCTTCAAGATCAGCTGCAGGAGGCACCTCCAGGACACAAAGATGGCTAGGAGTGGGACGTCAGTTCGCGGGCCGATCCGGTCGAAGGCGATGGAGGAAGGCCCTGCAGGTGCCTGGGGCTTACCAGGGTCGTAAACTGCTCCAGTGGACCGAGTGCACGGGCTGGCCGGACTGTGGAAATGGCGCCAAAGCATGTCACCGCCCGCATATGTGAATATGCAAAAATAATTTCACTGTGCAGTTGCCTACATGACAAATAAAGCACAGTTGAACCGTTAAATTATGGCATTGAACTTCTATTGCTGGATCATTAGTTTGAGCAAGTAGATTACTAGCACAGTAATGGAACCACTGAACCACCGTTTCCTTGATGTCCTGAAAATATGCACCCTGATAAACACCAAGAGCACAAATATTATTGGTGTGTGACTGTTTAAGAAATCACAGATGTGCTAGACATTTTAACAAGCAGACTATTCTCTTGGGTGGTAAATTGCCAAGAGTGCCCATCTGGTTCAAATCGATATGCTGTGCCTGTTCAGAGGATTGGCTCAACTTCTCCTTGGCAGCTGTGAATTGTCTGTTCTGGAAACCAGCTCAACCATAAAGAGGACACCCGTGTGTCCTCCCAGAAAACTCGAGCTGTTCATTTACTTTGAAAACTAACTTGCTTAGCTTATGTCTTTACTAATTAAACTACCTCTCCATGAGGACAGCATTGTGGTGCACTGGTAGAGTTGCTGCCTTGCGGTGTCGGAGAGGCGGGTTCAATCCTGACTATGGGTGTCGTCTGTACGGACTTTGTACGTTCTCACTGTGAGAACGTACAAATTCTGCGGGTTTTCTCCGGGTGCTCCGGTTTGCTCCCACACTCCAAAGACATACAGGTTTGTAGGATAATTAGCTTCTGTAAATTGTAAATTGTCCCTAGTGTGTAAGATAGTTCTAGTGTATGGAGTGATCACTGGTCAGTGTGGGCTCGGTGGGCCGTAGGAACTGTTTCCACGCTGTATCTCAAGGCTAAAGTATGATGAACAACCAGTTAATGTGCTTAATGTAGGTACATAAATGTTTGGTCTTCCTGAATTTGATATGAACACATTGTAATTTATTTACCAATGATTTCATCAGTTTTAAGTTTTGAGTTGCAGCAGAAGCCATCTGCCTCTCTACAATCAAATAATATTAAACGTGCAAAACCTTCAGAATGCTAATTTAAGATTATCTGCTACACTCCAGGTAATGTCTTTGAAGAATCAATGTTCAAAACTGTACCTTCAATTAAAGCTATGATATAGCTTGGGTCTGGGTAATGTCTTCAGCATATACAATCTCCAAAAACACTCTGCAACTTGATATCAAGCCATATAAAGTGTTGGGAGAGATGAGCCAAATACTGGTCAAATGCAGATTTTCGGTGTATCCAAGTATACTAATCATTACCAGGATGTGTAGGAAAGAACGGCAGATGCTGGTTTACAACGAAGATAGGCACAAAATGCTGGATCAGGCAGCATCTCTGGAGAAAAGGAATAGGTGACGTTTGAAAAAGTGTCTCGACCCCGAAACGTCCTCGATTCCTTTTCTCCAGAGATGCTGCCTGACCTGCTGAGTTACTCCAGCATTTTTGAATAAAGGGCTTCAGGAAGCAGTTCTCCTTTAGGGTTGCGTGCCAGCATGAAATATAAGTTGAAAAGGTTGCCGCCCGGCACCATGGTGTATCTTGACATAAGGTGACCAAATACCTGTCACCGATTTCTTCAGGGATTTCTTCAGGGATGTCAAATTATTGGGGAATTGTTGTATAGACAGCCACAGACTCAACATGGTTTGTGCTTTCAAAGAGAAATGGAAACAATCAGAGTGCCTTTGACATGCCATAGGGCATAAACTCAAGCTAAGAATGTTCTTATTATTCATCCACCTGAACAAACCAAAGGTGATTGCAATTTTTTAATTAGAAGAGGTGCCATTTTATTCTCCAGTGAAGAGAAATGTGGCAGCTCCCAGTTGTCGGTTATTATTTTAGGTTTTTGAATGCTAGCTGCAATTCTTTTTGTCCTGTGAAGCATGACTCATTGAATAGATTCACTGTAACCCCCAACATATTTCTGCAGAAAAATGAGACCTGGATTTGTACTAAATGCATGTTCACTGTTTACTTAAGAAATGGTGAAGCATTTGACAATCAATTAACTGCTGTGTGCGAGACCTACCTGGGAATACCACAGTTCTTCTTTCCTTTTCTGTAGATGAACTCTGAAAGCATATCACTCATTCATGTCCCTGCAAGTGTGATGGTAAGGATCCTTTCTTTGGCATGTGGAGTGATCTAGAATATTTGCACTGAATTTCACAATCAAAAGTGTAAAACATTCAATCAAACTTCCAAAGTATTTGACAGTCATAGAATCATACAGCACAGAAACAGGCCCACCAGCCCAATTTGCTCCAGCTCTGAACCTGTCCTGATCAATGTACCCATCTAAATCTTTTAAATGTTATTCATAATACCAACCTCAACTACCTCCTCTGGCAGCTCGTTCCATGTACCCACAATCCTCTGTGGAAAAAGTTGCCTCTCGGGTTCCTATTAAATCTTTCCGCTCTCACTGTAAACCTATGTCCTCTGGTTCTTTATTTCCCTATCTCCCTCATTATCTTTTACAACACTAAAGATCACCCCTCATCCTTCTGCATTCCAAAGAATAAAGTCCTAGCCTGCCCAACGTCTCCCTATAGCTCATGCTCTCCAGTCCCGACAACATCCTCGTATATCATCTCTGCACTCTTTCCAGCTTAACAACATCTTTCCTATGAAAGGCACAAAATGCTGGAGGAACTCAATGGGTCAGGCAGCATCCCTGGAACGTCCCCAGATGTTCTGACCCAAAACATGTTCTTTGTGTTCCATGTTCTCCATATCCATATTCTCCAAAGATGCTGCCTGACCCAATGAGTTACTGCTCCCTTTTGCATCTTTCTTTGGTATAAACCAGCATCTGCAGTTCCTTGTTATAATATCTTTCCTAAATCAGGGTGATCAAAACAGAACACATTACTCCAAATGTGGCCTCACAAACATCTTGTACAGAGAACAGGGGGTACACAAAAAGCTGGAGAAACTCAGCGGGTGCAGCAGCATCTAAGGAGCGAAGGAGATAGGCGACGTTTCGGGTCGAGACCCTTCTTCAATTGTACAGAGAACACATTGGTATTGTTGACTATTTTACCTGGCTAAGTTCATTCAGTTTGGTCTTCAGTAGATTTAATCAAAGCATTGAAGTATTAAAGAATATCCAGGCCACTGGTTTTCTGCACTGAAAACTTGTGGACCGAGTGATTATGCAAATAATATTCCCTTGAGGTGAAACAACTTGAAAAATGTGTAATCTGTCTGAACAGCTGCAGCACCATCACATTAATAGAAGGATATCATTTCACAAATACAAGCCTGAGAATTCGTCAAGAATATGTTTATAGAATATGATGTTCATACATTTTAGGAGTAGAATTGTGACATTCAGCCCCACGAGTCTACTCCGCCATTCGATCATAACTGATCTATCTTTCTCTTTCAACCTCAATCTCCTGCCTTCTCCCCATAACTCTTGACACCCTTAGTTCAAGTTCAAGTTCACAGTTATTGTCACATGCACCAATTGGTACAGTGAAATTTGAGTCACCATACAGCCATCAGGGAGAAAAACAACACAATACACAATAGAATTTAACATAAACATCCACCACAGTGGAATCAACATTTCTCACGGTGATGGAAGGCAATAAAGTTCAGTCACTCTTCCTCCTTTTGCTCACCAATGGAGGTCGGGGCCGAGAACTCTCCGCAGTCGCCGCTACGGACGGCCCGATGTACAGGCCCTCTCGCCGGGATGATCGGAACTCTGACGTCGGGACGGATCGGAACACACTTTGCTGAATCAGCCTCCAAGGGATAACGAACCCTTACTAATCAAGAATGATAGAAAGCAATTGAATCCGCAAATCATATGTTTTAAATCTTCGTTCTCTCTTTGTGAAGTTATTGGCAGACCAATCATTAGCACACCATTGCCTTGTCAGCACATAACTCGTCAGCAGTTTGTACAGTTATATTCAACACCAATATAATCTTGGCAGGTTTCACTTGCGCTAGTCAATCAACTACAAAAAATGATGGAGAGAGTAAGAATCTATTAACAGTTCATTTTTTTGCCTTTCATGTCTCTTAATCTCCCAAGTATATATATTGATATGTTTACATTGTGTTCCCATTCATACCATGCCTCAGCTCTTTCATTTATCATTCTGTTTATATATGACATAAAATAAACATTAGAGGGCAATTTAGTGAGGAAATTAATCAAATTCCTGATTCCAACAGAGCATTTCACTTGGGTAGACACAAAATGCTGGAGTAACTCAGTGGGTGAGGCAGCATCTATGGAGCGAAGGAATAGGTGCCTCAACTACCTCTTCCGGCAGCTCGTTCCTAACACACACCACCCTTTGTGTAAAAAGAAAGTTGCCCCTAAGGTTCCCAATAAATCCATGTCCTCTGGTTCTGCATTCCCCTATTCTGGGCAAAATACACTATGCATTTACCCAATCTATTCCTCTCATGATTTTGTACACCTCTACATAATCGCCCCTGATCCTCCTGCGCTCCAAGGAATAAAGACCTAGCCTGCTCAATCTCTCCCTATAGCTTAGGCCCTTGAGTCCTGACAACATCCTCGTAAATCTCTGCACCCTTTCCTGCTTGAAATATGAAGCTGTTTAATGCTGTACCAGATGTTTGCATGGTTAAAATTATCATTCACATGGGGAAAATAAACTTATTACCAAATGATTTCATGGAAATTCAAATAAGGAACTACAGGTGCCAGTTTATACCATAGAAAGACCTGTGTCTTTTGATGGAAATTCTATCCTGTCCAATTGTCAAAAGAGTACACCTTGAAATCGATTTGAATCCATAACTCAAATGATATAGGTGCAGAAATACTAAGTCAATTAAAAAAAAGACTTGGGCTGCATCCCACGCCCACCTCTTTTCCAACTCGCCTCTCTACTGCAATCAATCTGAAGCAGGATCCCAGTCTGAAGTGTTGCTTATCCATGTCCTCCACAGATGCCCGCTGAGTTGCTCCAGCACATTGTGTTCCATGCAGGATGCTGGCATATGCAAATAACTGATTTGTTTTTGATAAAAGCAATAGTTTGAATTCACACCAACAAAACATTCTTGTAATTGATAACATTCTTATTAAACTTACTTCCCCTGCCCCTATCCTTTGGAGGTAGCTGAGATTTGACCCCCCCACCCCCCCCCCCACCCCTACTCCCTCCATCCCCTTCTAAATTTTGACATATAAATGGTTGGCAATCACCCATTTAGCACAAAGAGAAGGGGATGTGATAAGGTATCCATCTTCTGAATCTAGATCCTCTTCATTCCAAATTCTTCAGAGAAAGGAAACAGCACCTCAATATTATCCAAGAGGTTCCTCTCAGAACCATGTACTTGCTGGGATCACCGCTCATTGTTCTAAACTCCAGCAAGCATAAGCCATAATCATATGGGAAAATTCACTCATCCCAAGAAAATGTCTAAGCGGCAGCTTCGGCAGCTTCAACCACCCCGGGTCGCAGAGTTTGAACCGGCCCGTTCGCGGAGCACGGTTGAGCCGCGGGACTTACTTACCATCACCCGGAGGGGTCACAACATCGGAAGCCTGGATCGCCTCAGCGCAGAGGGAGAGCAAGGAGGGAAGAGTCAAAGACTTAAGACTTTTGCCTTCCATCACAGTGAGGAGGAGCCTGGTTAACTCACTGTGGTGGATGTTAATTTGTGTTTATTGTGTGTTTTGTTATTTTATTAAATGTATGACTGCAAGGCAACAAAATTTCGTTCAGACCGAAAGACCAGCATTTACTTTAACTTAAACCACCTTCGGGCAAGTATATCCTGCTGATAGGTGTATTTTTCTAGTTCAGACACTATATTGCCAACTTACAACATTTGGAAGCAGAAAACCAGATTACTTTTATATGCATCCCACAGTCTGGAAATGAGTTCCAGAAGAAGTAGTGTTTGGCATTTATTTTACTTAACGACTGCTGTTGCATCTGAAGTCTTTGCCCTAATGAAATGAGGATAAAACTATCTAAGTATGCACTTGGAGTTCTGTTTTAAAGAAATATGATAGTAAATGAAAGTTAACAAATCTCACCTTGCAAAGCAGATCGTCCTCGCTGGTGGGGTGGTATCTATCCACAGAAGAAACGCCTTTCTGAAAAACCCTTGAAATACTTCCAAAAATGCAGGCTGAATTAATGGAAAAAGTGGCTTTTTTGTGTGGGTGTTCTCTTAAAAATGGATGCTCACCCACTTCCTGAGAAATTTTGTTTTCAACATTGTTTCCATTCAACTATTTACCGTGTGATGACAGTTTGGCTGCCTAATAGGTCACGTATACCTGAAATGTAATCGTCAGTCAAGCTTTCTACACAAATCTGTAACTGCAATCTAAATAAAAAATAATTGAGCTCTAACCAAACTGTTTACTGGACTTCAGACAGTTTGGGGGAAGAGCACTGTCCTGCTAAGCTGCAAAATATTAGAAGGTATTTATATTTTTACTAGGAATCCTGAGTGATTTGATATCACTTTTGTATCTACAACCTCCAATTAAAAAGAAAATCAAAAATTGCTGGATTAACTGATCAGGTACAATTGCATCTTACAATTGGTCTTGATTGTGGAAAACTGAAATCTGGTTTTAATCACTACGCACAGCGAAGGCAATATTGACGTTAACTTTGATTAGTAGCCTGTTGGTCTTTACTATCTTGGCTTAGTTAAAAACAGATCATCTGAGTGAATGATACTACAGTCTGTATTATACCTCTCAGGAGCCACTCTCTTGGAGAGAATTATTGTACGGGTAATAAATGTTATCTTTTGTTAAAATGTTTTAAATAAATGATAAAAAAATAATATAAATTCAGTAAGGAGGACCCGGCATGGGGGAACCGCAGTAAAGGGAAGGGGGGGGGGGGGGGCTGGTGTTGGAGGAACAGTACTTATTATTCCCCTTGGGCTGTCTGCACCCTAGTGGCATAAACATTGAATTCTCCCAGTTCCGTTAGCCCTTGCTGTCTCCTCCCCTTCCTAGCTTTCCCTCAGCCCTTGGGCTCCACCTCCTCCTTTTTCCTTTCTTCTCCACCTTCCATCAGTCTGAAGAAGGGTTTTGTCACAAAACGTTGCCTATCTCCTTCACTCCATAGATGCTGCTGCACCCGCTGAGTTTCTCCGGCACTTTAATCACTGTGGGATACTTTATCTTTGTTGGAGCCCTTTAAGTGGCGACTCTTTGCATACCTTGGATTTGCAAAACAAAGAATATCACTGAGACTTGTCACATGTGACAAAGTATCATTTAATCATTTAATCATTCAACTTTACATACTGAATAAAATCCATATTTTATTGTAATTGGTTCAAAGTGCAGTAATTCATTTTGATTTTTTTTCTCAGCCATGGCCATTGCTAGTTAACCAAATCTCACAGATCTCTTAAAGATTGTACTAGTTGAAAATCAATTGTGCCTTGTTAAAAAATAAACTGCACTGTGACCTTCAGTCTCCAGGGAGAACGTACAAACTCCGTACAGACGGGCACCCGTATTCAGGATCGAACCCAAATCTCTGATGTTGTAAGGCAGCAATTCTACTAGTACACCACCATGCCACTCAGTTGCCCTGAGATTCTCCAGCCGCATGATATAATAATTTGGAAGATATATTCACATATGTATGATATCTGTACTGGAGATGTATGTTATTTGTAGGACTTTTTAAAGGTAGCAATTTTAAAGTATAAAATGAAAAGAATTCTGGCTTTTATTTCTTACAGCTCTTAAATTACCACCATGCAATGTAACTATTTACAGTATTCATTAAAGGGCTGTCCCACTTGGGCGACCTAATTGGCGAGTTTAGGAGAGTTTGAAAAAAATGTCATGTTGAAGACCTCCTTCGACTATGTAGAAGACTAACTACGACTGGCTACGACTAACTTTGGGAAAATTGGACACCGAATAGAGGAGAGTGAAGACGACCTCCTTCGACTATGATGAAGACTAGCTATGAGTACCTTCGACTACCTACGACCAACATGCCGACCTACTACCACCGACTGCGACTAAACCTACGAGTTAAAAATTATCGATTGTTTCCATGGCAACCATTTTTTACTTTCGGGCATTTTTCAACATGTTGAAAAATACGCCGCAACCTAGCAGAGGCCTCGAGTACGCGGGGACCACTCTCGAGCATGAAGGAGAGTTCCAAAGACCTCCTACGACCTTGTGTCGACCATGCTGCGAGTATGAATCGAGCGCAAACTCGCCAGAACTCGCGGATTAGGTCGCACAAGTGGGACAGCCCCTTAACTGCAAAGAATTTCTGGTAAAAGTGAATCATGTGTTTTATCAATTTAATAGGACTGGAATCATAAATGAGCATGCAGTTGAATTGTCCACACTATGGGTAAAATATGAGTAAGTAATTGCTGGTTTTGCGTAGGGCTGGTGCAGGTAGCAATCATTTTTGTGCCTTAAGTTGATTTGTCTGTTTTAAGGGCCTGCCCACCTTCACGACTTAATTCACGACCTCTGCCGAGTTTTCCCTTGACTTATACTCGAAGCATGGTTGTCACGAGGTCGTAGGTAGGTCTTAGGTAGGTCGTGATGCTAGTCGTAGGTACTCGTGGCATCAAGTAGGTCGGGGCCTGATGAAAAATGTCCACGAGTAATAAAGGTCGTGAATTTGGTCGTGAAAGTGGGACAGGCTCTTTAATTTGTTCAACAATTGATATCTTTGGATGTAGTGAAAGGGGGTATTGAAATGGGAAATAATGAGATGTTACCGAAAAATCTGTGTTTTCTCAAGGATTACAGGCATCCAGGAATGCAGCTCTCCGTCTTTGGATGATGGTTAGTAGTGTCTGTAAATTTCTGAGTGTAAATACTGTAGCAAATTCATGGAGGTCCAGTTATCTTTGTCTTGTTTTTTTTCAATTCAAAATATCAGTGAAAATTCCTCCTTGGATCTACATGAGCTATAACAGTGTACGATTTAGTGTCAAGAAAGCGAGGAATTGCCAGAGACACTTCTCCAAGATCCATGGGTGTAAATTTGGATTTGTAATCAATGGTGGTTGTATTTGTTAGATATGCACACTTGAAATGCTTGAAAAATGTTACTTGGAGTATGATTTGCAATAACAAATAAGTGAGAGATATACAAAATCATCAGAGGAATAGATCAGGTAAAGACACAGTGGGGGAAATCGAGAACTAGAGTTTAAGGCTTGGGGTTAAGATTTAATGGGAACCTGAGAGGTAACATTTTGTACACAAAGGGTGGTGGGTGTATGGAACGAGCGTCCGGAGGAGGTAGTTGAGGTAGGTACTATCGCTACGTTTAAGAAAATATTTAGACAGGTACATGGATAGGGTAGGTTTAGAGGGATATGGGCCAAAAACAGGCAGGTGTGACATGTTGGTCAGTGTGGGCAAGCTGGGCCAAAGAGCCCGTTTCCACCCTGTATAACTATGACTTTATGAGAGGCACTCTCAATGTGCCAAATGGGATAGGTTGTGGATTGCTATAGCATCTCAAAGCAGAGCAGTGATGAAGTGTTGTGTACCATCAGCAGTAAAAGTATATTCCACTGTTATCTGTGTTAAAGAAGGAACTGCAGATGCTGGAGAATCAAGGGTTACACAAAAGGCTGGACCCGCTGAGTTTCTCCAGCCTTTTGTGTAACCTTCCACTGTCATCTGTAACTTCATGACCTGTAGTTTGTAGTTTCCCTTATTGTATCGTGAAACTGAGGAGCTGACCCAGGATCAAGGAGGAGTGTTGAAGGGAATGTCAGAAACACCACAACGTGCAACTAACAATGCAGTCCCAACCCAGCACAGCTGCAGCACAAACTAAGTGCTAAACATCAGAATAACCAAACGAGGTGGAGTTAAGAATACATGGCAGCACTTCTGGGAATGGGGTGTAAAAGAGGTGTTTGGTTCAGCAGTCAGACTGCAGTGGGAAGAATCTGTTCTTGAAGCTGGAATCAGATGCCCAAGCCAAGATATGTTTTAACTGTATAAAGGCATTGGGATTGGGGTTATTGGTTAAACATTTAGCTTGTGTATTTGTTAACCTGTAGATAGCTTATATGGCCATACCTGAATATGAAGTTAGTTATTGTCCTATAGCGTTAGTGTGCACAGGTAGTTTAGAAACTACTTTGGCATTGGGCTTGGTTTCCTTGGTTGAGTGCTTATCCTGGTGTTATATCGCAAGTACTTTGTGTTTTAACAGTAATTCAGTAACGTGATTTAGGTTTTCTTCTCAAATGCATCTAGATTAGATAGTTTTATTTTGAGCTACTTTTACATTGTCATTCATTTACTTTGGATTAGAAACATAGAAAAATAGGTGAAGGAGTAGGCCATTCCCCCCTCTCTCCCCTCGAGCCACCACTGCCATTCAATATGATCATGGCTGATCAACTAAAATCAGTACCCCGTTCCGGCTTTTTCCCCATATCCCTTGATTTCTTTGGCCCCAAGAGCTAAATCTAACTCTCTTGAAAACATCCAGTGAATTGGCCTAGGGTACACAAAAGACTGGAGAAACTCAGCGGGTGCAAGTGCATCTAAGGAGCGAAGGAGATAGGCGACGTTTCGGGTCGTGACCCTTCTTCAGACTGGTCAGGGAAACGAGAGATATAGACGGTGATGTGGAGAGATAAAGAACAATGAATGAAAGATATGCAAAAAAGTATCGATGATAAAGGGAACAAGCCATTGTAAGCTGTTTGTGGTGTGAAAATGAGAAGCTAGTGCGACTAGGGTGGGGGAGGGAGATAGAGATAGAGGGAATGCCAGGGCCCGAGGGCTGAGGGAGAGGTGGGAAGGGGAGGAGAGAGCAAGGGTTAACAGAATTGAGAAAATTCAATCTTCAAGCCCAGAGGATGCAGACTCCCCAAGCGGAATATGAGGTGCTGTTCCTCCAACTTGCGGTGTTGCTCACTCTGGCCGTGGAGGAGGCCCAGGACCGAGAGGTCGGATACGGAATGGGAGGGGGAGTTGAAGTGCTGAGCCACCGGGAGGTCGGCTTGGTTATTGCGGACCGAGCGGAGGTGTTCGGCGAAACGATCGCCAAGCCTCCGCTTGGTCTCACCGATATAGATCATCTGGCATCTGGAGCAGCGGATGCAGTAGATAAGGTTGGAAGAGGTGCAGGTGAACCTCTGTCGGACCTGGAAGGACTGCTTGGGTCACTGAAAGGAGTGGAGGGGGGAGGTGAAGGGACAAGTGTAGCATTTCTTGCGGTTGCAAAGGAAAGTGCCCGGGGAAGGGAAGAATTGACAAGGGAGTTACGGAGGGAGCGGTCTTTGTGGAAGGCAGACGGGGGGGGGGGGGGGGGGGGGGGGGGGGGTGGGAGATGGGAAGATTGTGGCGAGTGGAGGGGTCACGTTGGAGGGTGGCGAAGGACTATGTGTTGTATTTGCCGGCTGGTGGGGTGAAAGGTGAGGACCAGGGGGACTCTGCCCTGTTTGCGAGTGGGGGAATGGGGAGAGAGGGCAGTGTTGCGGGGTATGGAGGAGACCCTGGTGCGAGCCTCATCAATAGTGGGGGAGGGGAATCCCCGTTCTCTGAAGAATTAGGCCATTTGTGATGACCTGGTTTGGAACACCTCATCCTGGGAGCAGATTTGGCGTAGACGGAGGAATTGGGAATAGGGGATGGAGTCCTTACAGGAAGCAGGGTGGGAGGAAGAGTAGTCCAGGTAGCTGTGGGAGTCAGTTGGTTTGTAGTGGATGTCGGTCAGGAGTGTATCACCTGCAATAGAGATGGTGAGGTCAAGGAATGGTAGGGAAATGTCGGAAATGGTCCAAGTGTATTTGAGTGCCGGATGGAAGTTGGTGGTGAAATGAATGAAGTCAGTCAGTTGTGTGTGGGTGCAGGAGGTGACACCAAAGCAGTCGTCGATGTAACGGGGGGGGTAGAGGTCGGGGATGGGGCCCTGGTACGCCGGAGAACAAGGATTTGTTCGACGTACCCGACAAAGAGGCAAGCGTAGCTGGGGCCCATGCGTGTTCCCATAGCTACGCCTTGTGTTTGGAGGAAATGGGAGGAATCAAAAGAGAAGTTATTGAGGGTAAGGACCAACTCTGCTAGGCGGAGGAGGGTGTTAGTGGACGGGTATGGGTTGCTCCTCTGGTCGAGGAAGAACCGGAGGGCTTTGAGACTGTCCTGGTGGGGGATGGAGGTGTAGAGTGACTGGACGTCCATGGTAAAGATGAGAGGATGGGGGCCTGGAGAATGGAATGCACGGAGCCGACGGAGAGTGTCTGAGGTGTCTTGAACATAGGTGGGGAGGGATTTAACAAAGGGGGGTAGGATGGCGTCACTGCCTTCAGTGGCAGAGAATTCCAAATTCACAACTCTGAGTGAAAAGGTTTTTCCTCATCTCAATCCTAAATGGCCTATTCCTTTATGCTTAAACTGTAACCCATGGTTCTGGAATTCAGGTTCTGATGGTACCCATTTATTCAAATTGCATCCACCCCATTCACTCCAGGTAAGAATTGTTGATGATGTTGTCATGAACTTATGATCCTGGTATTTGCACAAGGTAGGCAATTGAATGCAGGGAGTTGTTCACAAATGTCAATCATCCAGGATCTTAATTAAGCAGGCATTATCGTCAAAATCGGCATAGTAAATTTAAGCAAATTTTAATAATTGGCAGTCATATAAAATTTGTCTACAAAAGAATGTCCACTATCTGTTACAAAGCATATATATTCTTCAGTGGATTTTGTAGAAATGGTACACTGTTTCTGTTCTGCAGTTTGGATAGCTGAAGAAGGATCTCGACCTGAAATGTCACCCATTCCTTCTCTCCAGAGATGCTATCTGTCCCGCTGAGTTACTGCAGCTTTTTGTGTCATGTTTGGATTATGAGTTAGTTCATCCCTCAGAGATATAACTGCATTGGAGGGTGGGAATTTCTAGGAAGAATGTAGGTAACCTGTAGCCTTTTAAATTCCGTCATGGGACATGAACATTACTGGTATAGTCTGTGTTTATTAATATTCCATAAGAAATCATAAGTAATCCAGTTTGGATCTGCCTTCTTAACTTACTGTGGTTTCTGTGGAAGGTGTGCTGGTGCTTTCTCTCTGCTGTTTGTATTCTGGGATTTTGAAAACAATATATTTTTAACCTTTATTTACTCATTACTTTTTACACTTTATACCAATGAATTGGACAAAGGCAGCAGAGGTATGATTAACGAGTTTGTTGATGACATAAAGATTTGTTGGAAACTAAGTTCTGAATAAGGAGGCAACAAAGAGATACAAATTGTCTAATAGCCCTGTCCCACGATGCGAGTTCATTCAAGAGCTCTCCCGAGTTTAAAAAAAAATCAAACTCGTGATAAGCACAGAGAATGAACGTAGCGGGTACGTCGGAGCTCAGGGACGTCTCTTAGTGGCTCGTAACACTCGGAAAGACTCGCTAACGACAGGTAAGCACAGGAAGACTCGTCAAGATTTTTCAACATGTTGTAAAATGTCCACGAGAGCCCCGAGTACCGTAAATCTCCGAGTTCGAATCAGGGCAAACTAGGGAGAACTCTTTGAATGAACTCGTATTTCAAACTCAAAAAGATGTTTCTCTTTGAGGGAATACCTAGAACTGGGATTTATCATTTGAAAACTAGGATTTGCCCGATTAGGATAGAAATGAGGTAAAATAATGTTTTTGACGCTCAAGAGTATTTGGAGTTTCTATACTGTAAGATTGACTATCATATACGTTAAAATAGAAATTACAGTCAAATTAGACAACATTATTGAATGGCAGGGCAAGCTGAAGGGCCTGAGTGGCTTACTCCTGCTTCTGATTCCAATGTTCACATTTCTTAATTAGAAAGGTGCACAATTTGGAGTGGCGCTTGTTTTATCAAATTCTGCAGAAAAAAAGTAGCAATTGGATTTGGATCAAAAGGAGAGACAACAAATGGGCTGCAAGATGAAGACAGGAGGGTATGGAATTGAGGGGGGGTGTAACTGGGACGCCAGGTATCACCATTGAGCCCTCTGGAGATGTTGTGGGCTTATCAATGAAACGTCAAAGAAGGAGGGTGCCCACCTGATGACATACCTACCCTACCTTTCACCACTCCAATCCCACTGCAAATAGCAAGAGTGTCGACTTATTACAGGGATTGAAACATCGAGTCCTATTAGCTCTACTATGCCACCTTTTACCTTTGTCTTCTGGTAGCCAGAGATCAGGGAGCTCAAAGATACTGTTAAAAAAACCTTGGTGAATTGCTGCAGTGTGTTTTGTCGGTGATACCCCCAGGAATTATGGTGATGTAACGAATGAATGGTCAAGGTGATGAAAGGTGTGTTAATCAAACAGAATGTTTTGCCTCAGATGCTCACAAGCTGCATGAGTGCTCCTGGTCTTGGAGTTAACCATGCAAGTGGAGAGTATTTTCTCACACTCTCGATGTGTCTCATTGATTGTGGAAAGGCTTCAGAAACTCAGAGGTCGGTCATAGGATGATTTTCATGTGACAGTAATCTATTAATGCGAAATATGACGTTTATCAAAATCTTGGCATAGTATGAGGATGATAATTGAAACAAATGCATGGTGAGGAAAGAACTGACTTCATCCAGTGAGTCAAGGAAAGATTATTTGATTTACAGGAAAATGAACTGATTAAAGTTTTCAAATTTAACATCCAAAGTGGTATATAAGCCAGAGTAATATTCCTGCCACTTGCAGAAAGTATTGGCCAACTGCAGATATCCAATGTTATGTTTTGCAAGTAGATGTAGAAAGGATCATTGAATATAAAAAAGTACAGAGCAAGAACAAGCCTTTCGACCCACAGTGTCTGTGCCGATCATGCTGCCAAGACCAGCACATAATTAATGTCCTGCATAACCACACACCTACCCAAAAGTCTCTTAAATGCCATTATCGTATCTCTTATCCACCACCCCTGGCAGTGCATTCCAGGCACTCATTACCACCTGTGGAATATTTAAAAAGTTACACCATACCACACGATCATGTATCTGCACAATAATGTATTGGTACACTGTGAATGACTTGACTGTATTCATCTATTGTCTTTCCGCTGACTGGTTAGCACGCAACAAAAGCGTTTCACTGTATCTCTGTACACGTGACAATAAACTAACTAAGCATATCTCCTTTAAACTTTGCTCCCCTTAAAGCTATGTCCTCTAATATTTGATTTTCCCATCTTGGGGGAAAAAGGGCTCTGACGGTCTACTCTATCTATGCCTCTCATAACTTTACAGACTAACACGCATTCGTTCAAGAAGCATCTTAGCTTGGTTTGACAACAGCTTTGCTGAAAAACGCTGGAAATTGCTGAGAGTTGTGGGTGCAGCCTAGTCCATCCCACAATGACAGCCTCGATCTACACTTCATGCTGCTTCGGCAAAGAAACCAACATAATCAACGATGTTTTACATCCTGATCATTCCCTCTTCTCCCATCAGGCCGTAGATACAATAGCTTGGAAGCGCATACCACCAAGATTCAGGAACAGCTTCTTCCCTGTTGTAAACAAACTACTGAATGTTCAGCTCAGAAGCAAACAACGTAGACCCAATCGCCCAACCTTACTCATTGTGACCCTTGCACTATTTTTATCTGTACTTTCTCTATAACATTATCATGCTGCAACATTATATTCTGTACTCTGGTATTTTTCTCTTTGCACAACCTGTTGTATTTGTAGCTTGATTGTACTCGAGTATAGTACTTCACTGGATAGCGTTGTTCACAGGTTTTTACTGTTGTTCAGTACATGCAACAGTAATAAATCAATACCAACACCACAAAACCAGTTGGCAAGCAAGGACTGTGCCACTGTTGACAGAATCCAAGACCTTGTTCATAACACACACACAGTGTTTGTACTGTCAAAGGACTGTTTCACTATTTCTAAAGGTCAATAACCCCCCCCCCCCACCATCCTAAACTCCAACGAGCGCAGATCCAGTGCCATCAAACACTCCTCATTCGTTAAACCAGTCATCTCCGGGATCATTCTCGTAAACCTCTGGATCCTCTCCCACACCAGCACATCCTCATATATGGGGCAAAAAACTGCTCACAATACTCCAAAGGCATTTAAGAAGGATCTGCAGATGCTGGAAAATCGAAAGTAGACAAAAGTGCTGGAGAAACTCAGCAGGTGCAGCAGCATCTATGGAGCGAAGGAAATAGGCAACGTTTCGGGCCGACACAAAGCTTTTTTTTCTTCTCCCCACCCTACATCAGTCTGAAGAAGGGTTTTGGCTCGAAACGTTGCCTATTTCCTTCGCTCCGTAGATGCTGCTGCACCCGCTGAGTTTCTCCAGCACTTTTGTCTACTTGTCCATACTCCAAAGGCAGTCTGATCAGTGGCTTATTAAATCCTCAGTGCATTCAGAAAGTAGTCAGAGCCCTTCACCTTTTCCACATTGTTAGGTTACAGCCTTATTCTGAAATTGATTAATTTTTTTTTATCATCAACCTACACATAATATAAAAGTGAAAACAGGAGTTTTAGAATTTTTGCTAAGTAATTTAAAATAAATAACTGGATTACACAAGTATTCAGACCCTTTACTCAGTACTTTGTTGAGGCACCTTTGGCAGCGATTACAGCCTCAAGTCTTCTTGGGTATGACGCTACAAGCTTGGCACACCTGTATTTGGGTAATTTCTCCCATTCTTCTCTGCAGATCCTCTCTAGCTCCGTCAGGTTGGTTGGGGAGCGTTGATCCTGACTAGTCTCCCAGTTCCTGCCACAGAAAAACATCTACACACCATGATACTGCCACCACCATGTTTCATCGTACGTATGGTATTGGCCAGGTGATGAGCGGTGCCTGGTTTCCTCCAGACGTGACGCTTAGCATTCAGGCCAAAGCGTTCAATCTTGGTTTCGTCAGACCAGAGAATCTTTAGCAAACTCCAAGCGGGCTGTCATGTGCCTTTTACTGAAGAGTGGCTCCCATCCAGCCATTCTACCATAAAGGCCCGATTGGTGGAGTGCTGCAGATATAGTTGTCCTTCTGGAAGGATCTCCCATCTCCACAGAGGAACTCTGGAGCTCTGTAAGAGTGACCATCAGGTTCTTGGTCACCTCCCTGATGAAGGCCCTTCTCCTCCAATTGCTCAGTTTGGCCTGGTGGGCAGCTCTATGAAGAGCCCTGGTGGTTCAAAAGTTCTTCTGTTTGAGAATGACGGAGGCCACTGTGCTCTTAGGGACCTGCATTGTTGCAGAAATTGTTTTATACCCTTCCCCAGATCTGTGTCTCGACACAATCCTCCCTCGGAGGTCTACGGACAATTCCTTCGTCTTCATGGCTTGGTTTTTGCTCTGACATGCACTGTCATCTGTGGGGCCTTATATAGACAGGTGTGTGCCTTGCCAAATCGTGTCCAATCAATTTAATTTACCACTGGTGGATTTCAATCAAGTTGTAGAAACATCTCAAGGATAATCAATGGAAACAGGATGAACCTAAGCTCAATTTTGAGTGTCATAGCTAAGGGTCTGAATACTTATGTAAATGTGATATTTCAGTTATTTCTTTTTAATTACTTGGCAAAAATTTCTAAACACCTGTTTTCGCTTCTGCATTCTGGGGTATTGTGTGTAGATTGATGATTTTAAAAAATGAATTTTTAAATAAGGATGTAACGTAACAAAACGTGGAAAAAGTGAAGGGGTCTGAATACTTTCTGAATGCACTGTACATGTACATCCCTGCTTTTATATTCTAGTCCTCACGAAAACGAGTGTTCCCGAACACACAAGCTCACTGGTGATTCTGTACATAAAGGCCAGCCATTGAATTATCAATCAAAACAGTCTGGCCCAGTAATTCCAACCTGTGAAGTTTGTCAAGTGTTGAATTACGTTAACGTATTTCAATTTCAAGCGTACAAAATGTTGGTGAGACTGTACTTGGATATTGTGTGCAGTTCTGGCCACCCTTAATGGATGTCATTAAGCTGATAATGGTGCAGAAAAGATTGGTGGGGGTCCAGGACTGAGTTATAATGAGAGCCTGGAACTTTTTTTCCCTGGATTGTAGGAGGTTGAGGGGTGATATATGAAATTATGTGGGACATAGAAACAAAAAGATGAATGGGTGCAGTCTTTTTCCCTGTGTAAAGATCTGAAATGCAACGGTATAAATTTAATGTGAGAGGGAAAGCATTTAAAAGGGTGCTGAGGGTGGTGGGCATTTGGGGCGACCTATAGGGGATACTATAGAGGCAGATACAATACAGCATTTAAAAAACATTTAGACAGATGCAAAATAAAGATTTAGAGAGAATCACAGGTTAATGGAACTAGCTCAGGCAGCCATCTTGGTCGGAATGGACAAGATGGGTGGAAGGGCCTGTATCCATGCTCTATAACTGACTGATAGTAACCAATTACAACCCCAATAGTTCCCAGTTGCAACATGTTCCATGATTATAACAGTTATACTGTTATAACTGTATATGAATGGAAACGGGATGAACCTAAGCTCAATTTTGAGTGTCATAGAAAATGGTCTGAAAACATGAATCTATACGGGTGCCGGGGGTTATGGGGAGAGGGCAGGAGAATGGGGTTGAGAGGGAAGGATAGATCAGCCATGATTGAATGGTGCTGTAGACTTGATGGGCCGAATGGCCTACTTCTGCTCCTAGAACTTATGAACACCATGACAGTGACTTGTAGTTGCCATCATGTTAATGACTATTACAACACAATTCCATTTGTTCTTGCATGCCCTGAAATGAAAATTATTTACAAAGGTACTTAGTTGTCTGGCCTGCTAAATGAATGGCCAGACAACTAAGTACATTTTTTACCAAGTTAAGCACCACAAGTAACAGAACTGGTCAAAAATGATTCATTTGACTGTATTATCATCCCATCTGTTGCTCATCTCCTCTTGATACTTCCTCACTGCACTGCGTCACCAATTATAATCTCAGGTTTTATGGGAATCTGGCATTTCAATACTCATGCATAAAATGATTTTTAAAATTTCCTGATATACAATTAAAAAGCAGTGCGGCTGTTAATTTACTATGATGTTTTCATTTCCAATTTAAAAATATAAATAGGCATTGTATTAAGCTTGCAGTACTGGTTCGTTCTAATGCCAAAGGGTCATCCTGATCATGACATTTACTCTGCATTCCCACTGAATTTTGCAGCAACTCTGATTGCCAAAACCTATCAGAATGTGTTAAAATAATAAATCATAATTAGATGCATCTAATGAGTATAAACAAAAGCAACAATGAACTTGGGAGTAAAGACTGGTTCTATTGAAAGGATAAATTGCACATTTTCTCCACCATTAACTTTGAAGGTGCATGTTTTTGTGTGCCTATTTTGATTTATTTCTAGTTTAGTTTAGATATACAGCACGAAAACAGGCCCTTCGGCCCACCGAGTCCGCACCGACCAACGATCCCCGCACAGTAACACTATCCTACACACATCAGAGACGATTTACATTTATAACAAGCCAATTAACCTACGAACCTGTACGTCTTTGGTGCATGAGAGGAAACCAGAGTGTGGAGACAGATGTCATAATCTATAGGTTTTGATGGGAATATTGGAAGAATAAAATATGGGGAGTGTAATTTTAGTGCAAAAGGATTGTTTCATTGGTATAGTCTCATTGGGCCGCAGGGGTGTTTCAATTTTGTATCACTATCTGATTCTAATATTAAGCTGATTCATGTTTGGTCATGATTAAGAAGGAACTGCAGATGCTGGAAAAATCCAAAGTTGACGAAAAAAGCTGGAGAAACACAGCGGGTGAGGCAGCATCTGTGGAAAAAAGGACTAGGCGATGTTTCGGGGCGAGCCCCTTCTTCAGACTGATGTCGGGGGTGGGAGTGCGGAAAAAAGAAAGGAAGAGGTGGAGACAGTAGGTTTTGTGGGAGAGCTGGGAAGGGGAAGGGGGAGGGGAGGAGGGAGAAAGCAAGGACTGCCTGAAATTAGAGAAGTCAATGTTCATACCGCTGGGATATAAACTACCCACACAAAATATGAGGTGTTGTTCCTCCAATTTGTGCTGGGCCTCACTCTGGCAATGAAGGAGGCTCAGGACAGAAAGGTCAGATTCAGAATGGGAGGGGAAGTTGAAGTGCTGGGCAACCGGGAGGTCTGGTTGGTTAGTACGGACTGAGCGGAGGTGTTGGGGCGAAGCAGTCGCTGAGCCTACGCTTGGTCTCGCTGATGTAGAGAATGTGACACCTACGGCAGCGGATGCAGTAGATGATGTTGGAGGAGGTGCATGTGAACCTCTGCCTCACCTGGAAAGACTGTTTGGGTCCTTGGATGGAGTTCAGGGGGGAGGTAAAGCGACAAATGTAGCATTTCCTTCGGTTGCAGGGGAGGGGGTGGTCTGGGTGGGAAGGGACGAATTGACCAGGGAGTTACGGAGGGAACGGTCTCTACGTAAAGCAGAAAGGGGAGGAGATAAGTAGATGTGGCCAGTGGTAGGATCTCGCTGGAGGTGGCAAAAATGGCCTCCAAAAATGAGTATTTTGATATGGCGGAGGGTTTGATCATGATATCTGTTCTCAACTTTTCATTTTACGATGTGAATCTACCTCGGGCAGTAACTCGATTTCTACTATGAGCAAAATCTTTGGTTCATTCATTTTATAGCAAATCTCAAAACATGAACACAGTATAAGGTAATAGGGGTTATAAATGCCCAATTAACAGCACACATCACACCTTACACTGTGCCAGCAAATGACCAATATATCACTTTATTCTGTCTCCTCCAGATGGATTTTTTTTTTAATGTAGTTGGATTTATTTCTAATGTCATTAGCTTCCTTTTTCTGTAGAGATATGCATATGCACACGCCCACATGCACACAGACACACACACACGCACATACCTCCTAGTTAGTAAGTCTTACAATTACCTACTAGTTGGTAGTATGCTGCTAGAGTAATTTTAATGCACATTAATTTCACAGCGCATCCTACTAATGGATGTCCAATATTAATTTGAGATTTAAAAAAATACTAAACCGCGGTTAATTAATCATGGATGAGGCTGAAGTATTTCAGTTTTTATTTTTACTTTTGTTCTGTTTGGATTTGATTCTCATTTCTCCCATGTTGCTATTCTTGGTCTTGTGGCCAACAGCAATGTGGCTCTGACTATGTTGCCTGCAATGTTTTTCTGTTGCAGTTGGTGGCTACAAGGTTGAACAGAGGGAAACACAAAGTCAGGTAGCCTAATCTCCTTTTAGGTAATGGAAATCAGTTATTGACAATTTTCCAAACTACTGAAATCTGTTAGATGGTCCAAAGAATTGTTCAATGCATCCAGGTAAAAGTTGAATATATAGAGCTGATTAGAAACTGTTTATACAATTGCATGGTAATGGATATCTTTAATTAGTGACCCGAGGCAATTCATTGCAGCGTTATTATACATAATATGAACCAAGCCACCTGAGATATTAGGGAAGGCCTTTGTAAATAAGCAATTCACAAACTCTTAAAGTGTGCAACATCTTTTAATGATAGCACAGGGTATTACATACATCCTCAAGCACTGGCTACATTCTTCTACTGAACTGTACCCAGGAAGGGGAAGGCGTTATGATTGATGTTAACTAGGCGGGGTTAATGGTACTGAGGTAACTATGTTATTGGTTGCATATATAAACCATCTACAGCCTTAAGGAAGGAACAGGGTTTAGGGAGGGGCTACTAGTGCTTGGGGTTATGAAGCTGAAAGTGAAACTGTGGTTAAAAAGTTTAAATTTGGGATGCTTGAGGTTAGAATCGGGAAGTGCTTGTATTTTGCTGGAAGAGATTAGAGAACAATGGGTGAGGCACAGAGAGATTTGAAAACTCTGAGGAGAATTTTAATTAGGAGCCCATATGGGTCACGAGGCACTTTGGCGAGTGCAGTTTAGTTTAGTTTATTATTGTTATGTGTACTGAGGTACAGTGAAAAGCTTTTGTTTGCGTGCTATCCAGTCGAGTAGAAGACTATTCATGGATACAATCAAGCCACCCAAGGATAAAGGGTGCATAATTTGTCAAGTCACTTTTATTTATATAGCACATTTAAAAAACAACTCAAACAGTGGTTCATAGATTAAATACAAACATCACTACATACATATAGCCCTCGTTCAGAGGACGTCAAGGAAGGCTTAGGAGTAGAAATGAGTTTTAAGTCTCGACTTAAAAGAGTAGATGGAGGGGGCAGTTCTGATGGGAAGAGGGATGCTGTTCCACAGTCTAGGAGCTGCAACCGCAAAGGCGCGGTCGGTCGCCCCTGAGCTTATGCCTAGACCGCGGGATGTTCAGCAACCCCAAGTCGGCCGATCTGAGGGACCTGGAAGTGGTGTGGTGGGTGAGCAGACTTTTGATGTAGGTGGGGGCAAGCCCATTGAGGGCTTTGTAGACATAAAGGAGGATCTTGAAATGTATTCGGAACCGCACAGGGAGCCAGTGGAGAGAGGCCAGGATCGGGGTGATGTGGTCCCTTTTTCGGGTGCCCGTCAGGAGTCTCGCTGTGGCGTTTTGGACCAATTGCAGGCGAGACAGGGAAGATTGGCTGATGCCAGTGTAGAGGGAGTTGCAGTAATCTAGGCGGGAGGAGATAAATGTGTGGATGAGCTTTTCGTGCAAGATAGAGTCCAATAAAGTCTAAATATAGATAGTTCAAAGGCCTCCAAAGAAGTAGATGGGAAGTCAGAACTGCACTCTAGCTGATGAGAGGACCATTCAGTTGCCTGATAATATCTGGGAAGAAACTATCCCTGAATCTGGTGGCCTTACCGAGGCAACATGAAGTGTAGATTGCTGGTTGGTTTGTGTGATAGTCTGGGCTACGACCCTAACTCTCTGCAATTTTGTGCGGTCTTGGATGGAGCTGTTCCCAAACTATGCATCCTGATAAAACGCTTTCTGCCGCACATCTGTAAACGTTGGTGAGGGTTGTAGGGGATATACTGAACGTCCCAAGCCTTCGAAGGAAGTAGAGGCGGTGGTAAGAATGGAAAGAGAACAACCAGCTGGGTTTGCATTGGCCTCCAGTCCAAGCGGGGAAATCAAGAGGCAGTGGAATATGCTTCTGTACTAACCAGGGCTGGTGCAGCGCCATCAGCGTGCTGTCTAACTTCTGTTCTCCTAATCTGCAATCTTTTTTTTATAAATTGCAAACCCTTTTATTCTCCGAGGGTATTTACCTCTTTTATTCTCGCTGGAGTTGACATCCCCTCCCAAGCCTGCGTACGTGAGGTGCAAACGCAACTCACTGATCAGGTAATGAGAGTAGAGAGTGACTTCCCGGACTCCATGCTCATTGTTTTGGGGGATTTGAACAAGGCGAACCTCAGCCGAGAGCTTCCAAAATACAGACATCACGTTACTTGCCCCACCAGAGGAGAGAGGACACTCAATCATTGCTATACTACAATCAGGAATGCATATCGCTTTGTTCCCCGTGCAGCTCTGGGACTCTCTGATCATTGTTTAGTTCGCCTTATTCCGACCTACAGGCAGAAACTAAAATCTGCTAAGTCTGTGATCAGAATGATGAAAAAGTGGAAAAGCAAGGGAATTGAAAACCTAAAGTCCTGCTTTGACTCCACTGATTGGAATGTGTTCATAGAAACATAGAAATTAGGTGCAGGACAAGGCTATTTGGCCCTTCGAGCCTGCACCGCCATTCATTGTGATCATGGCTGATCATCCACAATCAGTAACCCGTGCCTGCCTTCCCCCAAATATCCCTTGATTCCGCTAGCCTCTAGAGCTCTATCTAACTCTTTTAAATTCATCCAGTGAATTGGCCTCTGCTGCCTTCTGTGGCAGAGAATTCCACAAATTCTTTATGCTTCAGGGAAACAACCACAAGCCTTGATGAATATACAGACACTGACATCATATGTCAAGTTTTGTGAGGACAGTTGCATTCCCACTAGGACCCGGATCAGGTTCAACAATGACAAGCCCTGGTTTACAGCAGAACTCAGACAGCTCCGCCAGTCTAAAGATGAGGCCTACACGAGCGAGGATGCAGACCTCTACAGGCAGACCAAGTACAAGCTGAGAAGAGGAATCAGAGCTGCCAAGGAAAGGTACTCTGAGAAGTTGAGGGTAGACAGAAATGCTGGAGCAACTCAGCGAGTGAGGCAGCATCTATGGAGCGAAGGTAATAGGCGAAGTTTCGGGTCGAGACCCTTCTTCAGACTGATGTGGAGGTGGGGGTGGGGGGGGCGGGAAGAAGGAAGGAAGAGGCGGAGACAGTGGGCTGTGGGAGAGCTGGGAAGGGAAGGAGAAAGCAAGGACTACCTGAAATTGGAGAAGTCAATGTTCATACCGCTGTGGTGTAAACTACCCAAGCGAAATATGAGGTGCTGCTCCTCCAATTTACGGTGGGCCTCACTCTGGCCATGGAGGAGGCCCAGTACAGAAAGGTTGGATTCTGAATGGGAGGGGGAGTTGAAATGTTGAGCCACCGGGAGATTAGGTGTGTTATTGCGAACCGAACAGAGGTGTTGGACGAAGCATTCGCCAAGCCTACGCTTGGTGTCACCAATGTAGAGCAGCTGACACCTAGAGCAGCGGATGCAATAGATGAGGTTGGAGGAGGTGCAGGTGAACCTCTGCCACACCTGGAAAGACTGCTTGGGTCCTTGGATGGAGTCAAGGGGGGAGGTAAAGCGACAAGTGTAGCATTTCCTGTGGTTGCAAGGGAAAGTGCCAGGAGAGGGGGTGGTTTGGGTGGGAAGGGATGAACTGACCAAGGAGTTACGGAGGGAGCGGTCTCTGCGGAAAGCCGAAAGGGGAGGAGATGGGAAGATGTGGCCAGTGGTGGGTTCCCGTTGGAGGTGGGGAAAATGTCGGATGATTATTTGTTGTATGTGACAGCTGGTAGGGTGGAAGGTGAGGACAAGGGGGACTCTGCCCTTGTTGCGAGTGGGGGGATGGGGAGTGAGAGCAGAGTCACGGGGTTTAGAAGAGACCCTGGTGAGAGCCTCATCTATAGTAGAAGAGGGGAACCCGCGTTCCCTAAAGTATGAGGACTTCTCCGATGCCCTGGTTTGGAACACCTCATCCTGGATGCAGATACGGCGTAGACGGAGGAATTGGGTGTAGGGGATGGAGACCTTACAGGAAGCAGGGTGGGAAGAAGTGTAGTCTAGATAGCCATGGGAGTCGGTGGGTTTATAGTAGATGTCGGTCAGTAGTCTGTCACCTGCGATGGAGATAGTGAGGTCTGGAAATGGTAGGGAGATGTCGGAAATGGTCCAGGTGAATTTGAGTGCTGGATGGAACGTTAGTGAGTTCTGTATGGGTGCAGGAGGTAGCACCAATGCAGTTGTCGATGTAGCGGAGGTAGAGTTCGGGGATAGGGGCCTGAAACGCCTCGAACAATGATTGTTTGACGTACCCTACAAAGAGGCAGGCATAGCTCAGGCCCATGCCCGTGCCCATAGCTACGTCTTGGATTTGGAGGAAATGGGAGGAGTCAAACGAAAAGTTGTTATGGGTCAGGACCAGCTCCGCTAGGCGGAGGAGAGTATCAGGAGACGGGGATTGGTTGGTTCTGCTGTTAAGTTGAGGAGCAAGTTCTCAGCTAATGACTCTTCTTCAGTGTGGAAGGGCTTGCAAGAAATCACCAGCTACAAGAGGAAACCCCCCCCCCCCCCCGCTCCTTGGACGATCGTCAGCTGACCAACAACCTGAACGAGTTCTACTGCAGGTTTGTGATGAACAGAAACATAACTCCGGTGCTCCCTCCATCCATCCCCCACCCACTCCTCCCCAATCACCACTTCGCACCCACTTACAGCCCGACTCCAGTCTGCAAAAACTGGGCCCTCGTCCACTACCCACCCCCTCCTTGCTGCCCAACATCAGTCTGGCCACTTCTCCATCACTAACAAAAGCAATTGAGGAGGTGGAAAATCTGTTCTGGAGACAGAAAAGCCGGAGATCTCCAGGACCGGACAATGTTTCCCCCTCCACCCTCAAGCTCTGTGCCGAACAACTGGCACCAGTCTACACAGACATTTTCAATCGGTCCCTGCAAACCTGCACTGTCCCTGCCTGCTTAAAATGCTCCGCTATTGTTTCCGTACCCAAAAAGCCAAGATTACTGGTCTTAATGACTACAGGCCTGTCACACTGACCTCTAATCATGAAGACCCTTCAAAAACATGCTGGCCCACCTGAAAGATATTACGAACCCCCTGCTGGACCCCCTGCAGTTTGCATACTGGGCCAATAGATCGTGGATGATGCAGTCAACCTAAGCCTGCACTTCATCCTCCAGCACCTAGACCGCCAGGGGATCTATGCAAGGATTTTGTTTGTGGATTTTAGCTCTGCATTCAACACCATTGTGCCAGAGCTACTACACTCCAAACTCTCCCAGTTGACTGTGCCTGAACCCCTCTGTCAGTGGATCATCAACTTCCTGACAGAGAGGAAACAGCATGTGATGCTGGGAAAGCACATCTTGGACCCGCAGACCCTCAGCATAGGAGCACCGCAAGGCTGCGTACTCTCTCCTCCTCTACTCTCTCTACACCAATGACTGCACCTCCACAAGCTTCTGTCAAGCTTCTCAAGTTTGCGGATGACACAACCCTGATTGGACTGATCCAGGATGGGGAGGAATCTGCCTACAGACAGGAAGTGACACAGCTGGCGTCCTGATGTCATCGCAACAACCTGGAGCTCAATGCTCTTAAGATGGTGGAATTGATTGTAGACTTTAGGAGAGCTTCCCCTCCCCTCCCCCCACTCACCATCACCAACACCACAGTCACATCTGTGGAGTAATTTAAGTTCCTTAGAACCATCATCTCCACAGTCAAAAAGGCCCAACAGAGGATGTACTTCCTGCGGCAGCTGAGAAAACACAATCTGCCACAGGCAATGATGGTCCAGTATTATACTGCCATCATAGAATCTGTCCTCACCTTCTCCACCATGGTCTGGCTTTGGCTCAGCCACCAAGCACGACACCCGGGTGCTGCAGCGCATCATTCGATCAGCCGAGAAGGTTGTTGGCTGCAACCTTCCCCCACCCCCATCAATGAACTGTACACTGCAAGGGCCAGGAAGCGAGCGGGTAAGATCATCTCTGATCCCTCTCACCCTGGCAACAAACTCTTTGAAGCACTCCGGACTGTCAAAGCTGCCACAGCCAGACATAAAAACAGCTTTTTTTCCCACGAGCAGTAGCTCTACTCAACAGCCAAAAGTCTGTAGCCTCCTTTTGCTCTGGTATTTTATTTCATTCTTCACATGTTTAAATTCTGATTATTATTTTAATTGTATATTGTGTTGTTACTTGCGAGAAAGCTCCTTGGCAAATTCCTTGTATGTATACATATTTGGCTAATAAAATGTATTCAATTCAATTCAAGAGTAGCAAAGCCATGAGTGAGGGCTTCAGCAGCAGGCCAGGATGCAGCATTGCATTGAACGATGACCCAGAGGTTGAAATGTGCAAGTTTAGATGCAGGCTGACCTTAGCAGTGAAGCTAATCATTCTTCAACCCTTGTATTCTAAAGACACGTTTTATACTCTATTCCTAAAATTATTTGTAAATGATGTATGATTTATTTACAAAATGCTTCCGCACAAGATTAGTTTATCATAGCACGAGTTTGGCACAGACATTGTGGGCTGAAGGGCCTGTCCAGTGCTGTACTTCGGTATGTTCTACATTCAAAACGTTTTTAGAATAGAACGGCAGTTATTATTTTGTTTAACAGGACCAGTTTGGCTCAGGAATAGCGACAGAATAGTGAGTTTCTCTTCAAATATTAATCTTTCATCTTTCAAAGGTTGATGCCCACTTAAGTAATTTCTCCTGAAGATTATATTTGGATGTGTCAGACTGGAGGGATGTTTTAGTTTAGTTTAGTTTATTGTCGTGTGAACCGAGATACAGTGAAAAGCTTTTTGCTGTATGATATCCAGCCAGCAGAAAGACTATACATGATTACAATCGAGCTGTTGACAGCGTACAGATACAGGGTAAAAGGAATAACGGATGTATGTTCATTCAAAAGGACTGTCTCTCCAAAGCTGCTGCCTTCCTTCATGCATATTTAATATACAAGGAACTCCCCACCAACCCGGCCAATGCTACAGCCATTTGACTAATGGAAATTCCCCTTTACATGATTCACAAATCACTTGCCAAAAATATGAGACATGAATCAAATTTGCGACCTAGGAATTTATCTGGGGATAAAAGATAAATGGACGGGTTTTTTCAACTCGTCTTTCTTAACAGATAACACGGACTCATATTGGGGAAATTTGCTGCACGGACGGGATTGGGGATCCAGTACGGATCGCAGACCCTTCCCCACTCCCAATAACATGAGTGTCACCTGTAAAAAATGTTGGGGAAAGGGAAACTCATAATGGTGTTCTGTAAATTGCATTGTCATTGTCTTTGAACGTAGGGATATCGCTTTCGCTCCCTTCTTAACCAGAACTGAACACTCCCTTAAACTTTGTATGCCCAAGATGTGTTTTGTTCTCTTCCTCCAAAACTAATTTGTACATTGCCAGAGTTGCAATCAGGCATTTTGCCAATTGTTTATATTGGAGACTTTTGAGAGATTGGAATGACTGCACATATTCCCGGACCTCACATTAACAACAACTAATCTGCATTTACTGTAAATTTAAAATATTTGGATATAATTATCAAACCAACAAAAATGCATGTATATGTGTGTCATGCTGGCATCATTCCTGCATGTGGGTTTTATATAGGAAGTATTTGCTACAAGCAGGATTACTGTGTTTTCAGAAAAGTAAAATTTGACGGTAGAAATTTTGCATATGTAACTGGCATTTTTTTTCCTAAGGACAAAATATTTGAGGATCAAAATCAAATTGATGATTCTGACATGCATAGGGAATTGGTTTTGTATTCTTAGTCGGTTAGTACATTAATCGCATGAGGGTTTATTTTCTTTAATCTGTACTTCAGTAAAAAAAATGTACATCAATAAGAGTATTGGGCTTCAGATCTGAGAATATTTTTTCACAAATAATTGTAGAGACACGAGAGGAATCTGGAGGGAAAAAAAACTGCTGGAAGAACCCAACAGATTTCAAGCAATATCTGTGGAGATGAAAGGAATGGTTAACGTTTCAGGTGGAGTTCCTGCACCAGCACTGAGAGACGAGAGGGTAAATGGCCGATATATAGAAGTGAGAAGGAGGGATGAGACAAAGGCTGGTAAACGACAGGTGAAAACAGATTTTGGGGAGGGTGTGGTGGATTGAGGGGGAGGAAATGATAGGCAGATAGAGATGAGCAGCAGGGGTATGTTGAGCTAAAGGGCGGAAACATAAGAATAGAAGAAAGAAATGGCCAGGTACTGGAGGAGAAGGATGAGACAAAGATTGAAGAAGGGTCTCGATCCGAAATGTCACCCATTCCTTCTCTCTGATGCTGCCTGTCCCACTGAGTTACTCCAGCTTTTTGTGTCTATCTTTGGTGACAAAGACTGTTAGGTAATGGATGGAACGATGAAAAGGAGGGATAATGGGCAGATGGAACCAGATCTAACTATGTGATTAACATAATATCTTTTGGCTTTCCTTTAAGGTCTATCGAAGTCGCCAGTCATGGGTGACATGAAGACTCCAGATTTTGATGATCTTCTTGCTGCTTTTGACATTCCTGATCCAGATCTCGATGCCAAGGAGGCTATCCAGTCAAGCAGTGAGGAATCCGAAGCTCATCTGAAACAAGCAGGGATGGGTATAGACGAGCTGTCTATCCATCAAGCCATACCTGACGTTCCAGTGGTGAGTGTCATTGTTAAGAACACCAGTCGGCAAGAATCCTTTGAATCTATTACGGAGAAGGATGGCCATCAGCTTGGACCAAATCTGCTTCAAAATGGGTTTCGAAATGCTGACATTACCTCTGATTCCAATAACTACAACAAAATGGTCAATGACTTCATCAATGGAGATACTTCCAGAAACTACTCGAGTAAATTTGACACGCCAAGGTCTGAAGCCCTACCGACATTCAGTCAGTTTAGTCCCATTTCAAGCCCGGAGCCTGAAGAAGCCATGCCAAATGCTGGAATTGTGGATAATATTAAACCAGACAAAGGGCCTTACCTTGGTTCTGTCGGATTGTATATTTCTACCAATAGTTCACTGATGAACAATGCAAGAGAACAGCCTGAACAAGTTGTGACTGAGCTGAGCATGTTTGATGAATACTCCAAAAAGCGAGAGAAAGCAAATGAGATTAGAAACTGTAAATTGAATGAAGTCTCATTGGGACAAAAAGCAAATTCAATAATGACACCTGAAGAAGAGCAAGAGAACAAGGACTTTGACAAAAGCAGTAGTTTGTTTGACAACTTGGAGTCTTCATGTAACCTGCATAATAATAGTATGGAAGAGCCAAAGACTCTTGTCAATGCTCCGGGATTGAGCATGTGCTCTTCTGTTCCCTCTCGTCAACGTCTAAAGTCAGCGCATTCAAAACTCACCTCTTGCTTAGCAGCGCTGGTAGCTCTTAATCCCAAAAAAACATCAGAGTTCCCAAAGGAGGAACACAAGGAGAATTCTAAAGAATCGTTGTTGGGTTTGAAGGAGAGTGTCCGAGGCAGTCCCAAAATGGCAAAGTCGCCAAAGAGTCCGAGAAGTCCCATGGAAGGAGTAAAGAAAATGGTGAGCAAGCAATCCGATAGCCCAAGGAGTGTATCCAGTGACTACAGCGGCAAAGGATCTCCATATGTTGCAACGGGCTCGCCGCCGGCCATCCCGAAAGTACGGATCAAAACCATTAAAACATCTTCCGGTGAAATTACCAGGACTGTGACCAGGATAATGCCAGACTCTGAACAGAGCGAGTCGAGGAGTTCACCTGAACAGTCGGTGACTGAAATGGTTTTAAGTGAGGAATTGAGCTTAAGATCTAGCCCTCTGGCCCATGCTTCATTAGCGATGGAAAATGTAAAGCGGCCATTGTTATACAATAACATGGCTAATGCTGTCAGCGCACCATCTAATACATCTGTCAAGGCGACGCCTACCCTGATGTACGATGAAAACGTGAATGGCAACAGCAGCTTCAAAGCATTAGGTATAGCAAATATATCACCCGAGAGTGCGAGCAGTGCTATGTTGAAGGCAGCCAGCGTGGCCCAACTACAGAAGCAGCTTGGGGCAAAGCAGCCGGCAAATCTCCCCAGCACGAATCTCCTACCGAAAGCTGTTCACTTGGCAAGCCTCAACTTGGTTCCACACAGCGTTGCTGCCACTGTCACAGTCAGGTCCACTACTTTGCGGCAGAGCCACCACAAGATTGCCACTCAGGTAGTCACAGTGCCGCTGGTACAGCAAATCAAGAACGTGGTCCCACAGAATGATGAGTCTCCTAGTTCCGCTCAGACCGTTGTGGTTGAAGCTTTTAACAAGCTGTTAAACGGTACTAACCCTGTGCCAATCTACGCTCCAAACCTTAAGCCACCAGCGGACAGCAATGTGTCCATGCCAGCTCGTGGCTATCGTTGTTTAGAATGTGGGGATGCGTTTGCTCTGGAAAAGAGTTTATCACAGCACTATGAGCGGAGAAGTGTTCACATTGAGATGATGTGCAGCCACTGTTCCAAAGTTATTGTCTTCTTCAACAAATGCAGCTTGTTGCTGCATGCGCGGGAACACAAGGGCAAAGGTGCTGTTATGCAGTGCTCGCAGTTACAAATGAAGCCTATCCCATCCGACCAAATGTTTTCAACCGCCCCAGTAACCTCCTCTGTGACGTCAGGTACTCTTGCCCAAGATGAGACCTCTGGTGGTGGCCAGGAAGATGGGAACTTGACAGTAATTGGAATGGGTAGCTCAGCTTTCAGTCATCCTGCAATGCCACTGCACTGCGATTCACTCAGATTAATACGTCATGGGTTAAAATGTCTCGAATGCGATCAACAGTTCCAGGATTGTGCGAGTCTTGCAGGTCACTACCAGCGGGTTACAGAAGATGCAGAAACGCTGGTGAGTACATTCAAATAACATTGGGGTTGCCATGTCGCATTCAAGATGAATAGCTAATGGAACCTTTGTATTGAAATGTATCAATATTTATAGTATACAGTTCCCTCCATAATGTTTGGGACAAAGACCCATAATTTATTTATTTGCCTCTGTACTCCACACTGAGATTTGTAATTAAAAAATCACTATTGGTTAAAGTGCACATTGTCAGATTTTAATAAAGGCCATTTTTACACATTTTGGTTTCACCATGTAGAAATTACAGCAGTGCTTATACGTGGTTCCCCCATTTCAGGGCACCACAATGTTTGGGACACAGCCGTGTCATGTAAATGAAAATAGTCATGTTTAGTATTTTGTTGCATATCCTTTGCATGCAATGACTGCTTGAAGTCTGCGATTCATGGACATCACCAGTTGCTGGGTGTCTTCTCTGGTGATGCTTTGCCAGGCCTGTATTGCAGCCATCTTTAGCTTATGCTTGTTTGGGGGGCTAGTTCTCTTCAGCATATAAAAGGCAAGCACAATTGGGTTCAGATCGGGTGATTGACTTGGCCACTCAAGAATTGACAATTTTTTACCTTTGGAAAAACTCCTTTGTTGCTTTAGCAGTATGTTTGGGATCATTGTCCTGCTGTAGAATGAACCGCCGGCCAATGAGTTTTGAGGCATTTGTTTGAACTTGAGCAGATAGGATGTGTCTATACACTTCAGAATTCATTAAGCTGCTACCATCAGCAGTTGTATCAACAATGAAGATAAGTGAGCCAGTACCTTCAGCAGCCATACAAGCCCAGGCCATAACACCCCCACCACCGTGTTTCACAGATGAGGTGGTATGCTTTGGATCTTGGGCAGTTCCTTCTCTCCACTATACTTTGCTCTTGCCATCACTCTGATATTAGTTAATAAGTTAATCTTCGTCTCATCTGCCCACAAGACCTTTTTTCCAGAACTGTAGTTGCTCTTTTAAATACTTCTTGGCAAACTAACCTGGCCATCCTATTTTTGTGGCTAACCAGTAGTTTGCATCTTGCAGTGTAGCCTCTGTATTTCTGCGGACACACCTGAAGAGTGTTTCTAATCTGTCGGACAGGTATTTGGGGATTTTTCTTTATTATAGAGAGAATTCTTCTGTCATCACTGTGGAGGTCTTCCTTGGCCTGCCAGTCCCTTTGCGATTAGTAAGCTCACCAGTGCTCTCTTTCTTCTCAATGATGTTCCACGCAGTTGATTTTGGTAAGCCTAAGGTTTGGCTGATGTCCCTAACAGTTTTATTCTTATTTCCCAATCTCATAATGGCTTCTTTGACTTTCATTAGCACAACTTTGGTCCTCATGTTGATAAACAGCAATAAATGTTTCCAAAGGTGATGGAAAGGCTGGAGGAAAGACTAAGTGCTGAGAGCGCTCTTATACCTGCATTAAGGAGGCAATTAGAAACATAGAAAATAGGTGCAGGAGGAGGCCATTTGGCCCTTCGAGCCAGCACCGCCAAATAAACACACCTGAGCAATTACAAACACCAGTGAAGCCATGTGTCCCAAACATTATGGTGCCCTGAAATGGGGGGGGGACTATGTATAAACACAGCTGTAATTTCTACATGGTGAAACCAAAATGTTTAAAAATGGCCTATATTAAAATCTGACAATGTGCACTTTAACCACATGTGATTTTTTTTCTATTACAAATCTCAAATTTTGGAGTACAGAGGAAAATAAAGAAATTATGGGACTTTGTCCCAAACATTATGGAGGGCACTGTACTTTCCTTGCATCAGTCATAACTAAATGTACAATTATTTCTAATCTGTCCAGCGTCAGAGGAGGAATCGACCTCTGCTTCAGTCTTGGTACAACCTTGCAACTTTTTGAACTTCTCATTCCAGGCAGCTGTTGATTTCTGTGAGGTTGTGCCTTGTGCCTAAAATACGAGTTCCAATATGTTCATAAGCTATAAGGGGAGGAATTAGGCCATTCGACCCATCAAGTCTACTCCACCACTCATGGCAAACATTCTTGTATCTACTCTGGTGCAGTACATTTTTAGACTTGGGATCATTCCTATTTATGTCAAGTAATGTAGTAGTAACCTGTAAACGGCACTAATGTAGAATTAATTTTATATAGAATTGACTCGGTGGAAGGAGTCAATGGGGGATAGTGGTGCATTGTTTTCCGTTTGGAAGTCTGTGATCTGTGGTGTGCCGCTGGATCGATGCTGAGTCCCTTGTTGTTTGCCATATATGTTAACAATTTTGGATGGGAAAGAGATGGCATGATTAATAATTTGCAATTGGCACCAAAACTGGTGGTTTAGTGTTCAATAAAGAAGGTTGACTAAGTTGTAACAGGATCTAGATCAACAGGAAAATCAGGTAGACAATAGACAACAGGTGCAGGAGTAGGCCACTCAGCCCTCCGAGCCAGCACCGCCATTCAATGTGATCATGGCTGATCATCCCCAATCAGGACCCCGTTCCTGCCTTCTCCCCATATCTCCTGACTCCGCTATCTTTAAGAGCCCCATCTAGCTCTCTCTTGAAAGTATCCAAAGAACCAGCCTCCACCGCCCTCTGAGGCAGAGAATTCCACAGACTAGATAGAGGTAGAGAATGCAAATGAAATTTAATTTGCACAAGTACAAAGTGACGCATATTGGGGAGTTCAACCATGCAGGACATGCACTGTAAATTATATGGCCCAGGGGAATATTGTGGGACAGGGAGACCTACGGGTATAAATATACGGTTCCCTGAAAGTGGCTTCACGGGTAGACAAGGTGGTGATGAGGTCCAATTTGCACACTTACATTCGTCAGATTGTGCATTAAGTGCAAGAGTTGGTCATTTATGTTATAGCTGTACTCGATGTTGATGAGACAGCACCTGGAATATTGTGCGTAGCTCTGGTCACCACACTAGAGGAAGGATGTGATTAAGCTGGAAAGGTTGCAGGAAAGATTCACAAGGATGTTGGCAGGTTCAGAGGCCTTGCATTGTAAGGAGAGATCTGATAGGCAGGGCTGTCTTCCTTGGAGCGAAGGAGTCTGAGGGGTGATTTACAGAGGTTTACAAATTCATGGGGGACATAGATAAAGTGGATGGACACGGTCTATTTTCCAGGATGGGTAAATCTAAAACCAAAGTGTATAGCTTTAAGGCGAGGGGAAAGATTTAAAGGGCAGGTTTTAAAACACTGAACATAATAGATACATGGAATGAGCTGCCAGAGGAAGTGGTGGAGGTGGGTGCAATTACAACACTTAAAAGGCATTGCAAAGGTTCATGTCCAGGAAATGCACCAAGCACAGGCAAACGTGACCAGCTCAGTAAAACATCCTTGTGGTCATCGATGAGATTGGCCGAAGGGCCTGTTTCCATTCTCCATAACTCTGACACTAATTGCTTTATATCAGATTAAATCCTTATGATCTACAGTTGGAGATTTTTATACCATCATTATACACTAGATTTCAACCAGTATTCCATCGGGTCTCGAACCAAAATGTCACTATTCTCCAGTTACTCCAGCTTTTTTTGTGTATCTTCCACAGGTAAAATGCCGATATCTAAATCTAATTAATCCTCGTCATTTCAGAGAAATATGTGGTGTCTTCTGCCACTTCTGGCATGACAGGACTCTCTTGAAAGCCGCTCCTGCCTTCTCCCCATATCTCCTGACTCCTCTATCTTTAAGAGCCCCATCTAGCTCTCTCTTGAAAGTATCCAAAGAATTTCAAAATTTTCCTCAAAAATTTTGCCACTCCTCATGACAATTCTCAGCCACACATTATCTCTGGTCTAAAGTGTTGACTCGAATAAGTATTTGATCCATGTGATTACAAGGAACTGCAGACGCTGGTTTATACCAAAGATGGACACAAAATGCTGGAGTAACTCAGTGGGTCAGGCAGCATCCCTGGGGAACATGGATAGGCGACATTTTGGGTTGGAGCCCCTCCTCAAACGCCTGTCCATGTTCTCCGGGGATGGCGCCTGACTCACTGAGTTACTCCAACATTTTATGTCTATCTTAAGCATTTCTTCCAGTAAGCTTTCCTGGAATCAGTTGTGCGCAATCAAATACATTAGTCAGATCTAAAACATCTCCCTTGGCTTTGGGCTTTCTTGCTTACTAACCCGACCAAGCTAGTTCTCCTTATAGCATCATCTCCTGCCAAACAGTCCCATTACTTCCTTCCTTGTCAGTGACTGTACTTCAACAGTACGGACGGTTGTGAATGGTCGAAAGAGCTGTTGGCAGTAACTCCGCTGGCAAATGCCACTCGTGCAGCTTCTGGACTTTTGCACTGTTTTCAGACGAAGGGGTTGCCCAATTGTAACAGACTGAGGGAATTCTTTCTGAAGGTTGTGACTCCTTTGAAATATCTTCTCCTCAGAGATAGACTCACTAAATATATTCAAGGTCAAGATGAGCAGGGGTTTAGTATTTCGGCATGTTGAAGGATGAATGTAATAGACAGGAAAATGGAACTGAGGTCACCATCAAACAACCATGGTGTTTTTTGAATGCTGGAACAGATTTGCAGGGGTCTCCAGTATATTCTTGTGCCAATTTTTCATGTTAGATGATGAGCAGCTCTTCTTGGGAGCAAAGGATCGATGCAAAGGTATAGAAACATTGGTGCAGGAGTAGGCCATTCAGCCCTTCAAGCCAGCAATACGATCATGGCTGATCATCTAAAATCAGTACCCCGTTCCTGCTTTCCCCCATATCCCTTGATTCATTTAGTCCTAAGAGCTAAATATAACACTCTCTTGAAAACATCCAGTGAATTGGCCTCTACTGCCTTCTGTGGCAGAGAATTCCAGATTCACAACTTTCTGAGTGAAAAAATGTTTCCTCATCTCAGCCCTAAATAGCCCACCCCTTATCCTTAAACTGTGACCCCCTGGTTCTGGACTCCCCCAACATCGGTTACTTTCAGTAACTGATGTACGAGATCTCGTTGCACCTCCCCTTTTCCCAATCTGACAC
Source organism: Okamejei kenojei (assembly GCA_035221665.1). Taxonomy (NCBI): domain Eukaryota; kingdom Metazoa; phylum Chordata; class Chondrichthyes; order Rajiformes; family Rajidae; genus Okamejei; species Okamejei kenojei. The sequence goes on along the minus strand of CM069169.1, from coordinate 8,312,068 downwards.
CATTCAGGTAATAATGGGACGCAGACCATCAGGCCCTGGGGATTTATCTGCCTTCAGTCCCAACAGTTTCCTGACCAATGTCGATTGCTCTGAGATGCTGGCTGCCTTTTTGAGGTGGCGACTCTTGCAGAGCCCTTCGATGGTGGGGAGGTCAGTACCAGTGTTGGACTGGGCAGTTTTTACCACTTTTTACAATCATCGTCGTTCCTGGCTGTTTGAGTTGCCAAACCAGGCAATTGGAGTTGCAGCCAGTCAATATGCTGGAGAAGTTCAAGAAAGTATTTGTGGACACTCCAAATCTCCTCAATCTTCTAAGGAAGTAGAAGCGTTGTTGGGCTTTCTTTATGATCGCATCAATGTGCTGGGACCAGGACAGATCTTCTGAGATGAGCATGCCCAGGAGTTTGAAGCTTTTGTCATTCTCCACCACCGTCCCGTCAATGAAGACTGGTTTGTGGATCCTTGTCCTTCCTCCTCCAAAATCCACACTCAGTTCCTTGATCTCACGGACGTTGAGAGCAAGGATGTTGTTCTGGCATCATTTGGTTAGTAGATCGGTCTCCCTCCTGTATTCTGATCATTGTCATCTGTAATTTGTCTAACAACGGTTGGTTATTATGTTAATTGCTAGCAAAATATTTTCATAAATTCTGACCTGCCATCATTCTCACTGTAGCTCTAAATCACAATGAATACTGGTCCACCATCCTTGGTTCCAGAGCCTTACCGTATTATCCGTTTTGCCGAACCAACAGAGGTCAGGGCCTTGTGAGTGCCGAGACACCCGCCTGCAAAGTCAGCCACGAAAGTCGGCAATGGGAACAGATCTAACGGCTCCAGGGCTGGTCAGAGATCCAGAGCCCCGGGCCGTAGGCGGTAAATTTGAACCACTAATCAGCTTCTGACATATCCCTCAAATACCCAAGTATATCAGTGTCTAGAATATCCTTCAAATCCCTAAATATATCCCCCCCCCCCCCCCCCGATCCCCAAGTAGTTCTTCCCCATCAAGGCACATAATTAATCTTCAGAATATTCAAAAGCAATTTGCAGGCAAAGAAGATCTGATTAAATGTGGTCACAGTACAAATCTAGCAAATAATAGTCCATTTGTGGTCAATGATTCAAAAATAAACAACAGATCAAGAACCAAAGGATGTTTCTGATTAGGATGAATGAACATAGAACATAGAAAATAGGTGCATGAGGAGGCCATTCGGCCCCTCGAGCCAGCACCGCCATTCATTGTGATCATGGCTGATCGTCCCCTATCAATAACCCGTGCCTCCCTTCTCCCCATATCCCTTGACTCCACTAGCCCCTAGAGATCTATCTAACTCTCTCTTAAATCCATCCAGTGATTTGGCCTCCACTGCCCTCTGTGGGAGGGAATTCCATAAATTCACAACTCTCTGGGTGAAAACGTTTTTTCTCACCTCAGTCTTAAATGACCTCACCTTTATTCTAAGACTGTGGCCCCTAATGAAGGGTAAAATGTTCACCATGACACACACAGAAAGTGATAGAGATCTGGCACATTGCCGGTGGCTATGGTTGCATCAGATACAATAACTATCTCTTATATAGACAGGGTTGATAGGGTGGCAAAATCAAGTACTAAAAGGCATATTTACGGTAAGAGGGGCAAAATTTAAAGGAGAAGTGCTTATATTTTAAACTACTTTAGAGCGGAGCACAAGGCAATTCACTGCAACCTCCAGGGACGGCACAATGGCGCAGCGATAGAACTGCTGCCTTACAACGCCAGAGACCCGGGTACAATCCTGACCGTGGGTGCTGTCTGTGCGGAGTTCACATGTTCTCCCTGTGACCGCGCGGGCTTTCTCCGGATGCTCCGGTTTCCTCCCACATGCCAAAGACGTACAGGTTAGTAGGTTAATTGGCTTCTGTAAATTGTACCTAGTGTGTAGGATAGAACTAATGTACGGGAGATCATTGGTCGGCGCAGACCCTGTGGGCTGAAGGGCCTGATTACACACTATCTCTAAAAATAAAAATAAAACTCCAGTAAAGGATATTTTTCCATTTAATTACCAAACAAACATATTTTAATTCAAACTATTAGCTTAATAATAACCTCATGATAAGGAGCATTCAGTGACTGAGAGAGCAGCAATGGGTAACTGTGACCTGCTGGGGAACAGGCCTCTGTCAGTAACTCAACAGATTCTGAGGCAGTTTTTGGGTGAGATTTGGAAATATTGTACAGAGAACCTTATGTTTGATATTTAATTGTTATTTGCCAGTAGGCAGACCGTTTTGAATCATTCTGCCTATATTGCCCTTTATAATTGTGACAAACTCAAGCTGTTTCCAAAGTACAGGTCCTCCCTGGTTTACGAATTATGGACAAACCAGTACGGACGGAGACTGGTGGGATGAATGGGAATGGATTTGCTGGTTGCTGCTGGGTTTCAGGCATCCTATTGCCAGATGGCAGCAAGGCATGCGCTGCTTTCACTCCCCTATCTCCACCCCCTCCCCCGAGCCGCCACTTTGGGGCTGGGCCGAGCCAGGCAGAGATGGGAAGCACTGGGCAGACAGGCGTGCTCACCCACTGACTCAGTGAGACTGCTCTTCCCGTGCTGATCACTCTCCTGTCACAGCTGGTTGTGATCCTCTCCCACACAGTGTTTATTCATTTATGGCTTGGAACAATTCGTGTTGTGAACAGTTCTCAGGAACGGAGCCCCGTCTCAAACCAGGCATCACCTGCATTTTGTTTGGCATCTTTCTATTAACATAATGCAAAATTCGCTTTTATAATAGGAGCGTCTTTTCAGTAAATCAGAAAAAGAAAATCAATATCTTGGTTTGTCTGCATGTATGTGTGTGTATATACATATCAAAATATATATTTGGTGTGTGTACATGCATATATATGTAGTGTGTGTGTGTATATATAATATATACACACACACACACACACACATGCACGCGGGCAAACACACGCACGCACGCACACACATATTTTCTCCAGAGATGCTGCCTGACCAGTTGAGTTACTCCAACATTTTGTGTCTATATATATCTTGATCGTAGGTCTTGCGTGGATGCTTACAATTTACATAATTAATGTTAGTACGCTGTTACTTACACTCTCACTAAAAAATTCACACACTGGTATGAATAAATACATTGCAACATTGAATGTAAGGAAAATAAAGCTCTCTTGAGTACTTAAATAGCGTACTTGGTTAAGCCTGAAAGAAAGATGCTCCCATACATTTTGCTTATGATATACAAGAATATTTTGCACTGAGTGAACGCGTGTTCAGTGGTAACCTATATCAGCACAAACGTTTCCTAAACCTATACATTGAGTCTGATTAGTGGATGCAACTTGTTTTCCCTCATCTGCACAATAATCGTTTATTTGGAACCAAGTAAGATGATTTGTGAAAATTACTTGTAAAAAAGATTGAATTGCCTGTTGTTGCTGGATTGAAGGAGGGTGACATGTAACCTAATAGAGGTAGATACGATTATGAGCATTGGTAAGATAAATGGTCACAATCCTTCTCCCAGCATGGGAAGTCGAAAAGTAGAAGGTAAAGGTTTAAAGTGAGAGGAGAAAGATCTGAAGGGGATGGGAGTGGCAGGTTTTTCCACATAAATACAGTGCATTTATTGAACCAGCTTCTTGGGTGTGGATTACAAAACTCTTTATATATTCACAAATTTTGCATATGTAGTTAGAATTTGCATGAGCATATTTAGAATTTCCAGCTGTTTCCTCATGACACGGTAGAGGTGGTTGAAGCAGGTACAATTACAATGTTTGAAGATACAGCTGGAAGGTTCAGGTGTATCAGAAAAGATTCAGAGGGGCATGAGCCAAATGCAGGCAAATGGGATTGGCACAGATAGGCATCTTGTTGAGCGTGGACGGATTGGGTCGAAGAGACTGACAGTGTGCGAGAGAGGTAGATAACCCCAGGAAGGGTGCAGAACATAATGGCCCATTGTTGGCTGGGGAAGATGTGCTAACGAGAGGGATACAAGGATGCGGACAGTGGAAGTAGTAGGATGACTATGGTGGGGGAGAGGAAGGGAAGAGAATGCAGGAGTTACTTGGAATTAGAGAAAATCAACATTCGCTGGGTTGTAAGCTGCCCAAGCAGAAAATTGGGCGCTGATCCTCCAATTTGCGTGTGGCCTCACGCTTACAGTGGAGGAGGCCCTGGACAGAAAGGTCAGTGTGGGAATGGGTTGATGACCTCAGGAAGGGTGGAGTCCGTAATGACCGGGGATGACCACAGGAAGGGTAATATGACTATGTGATATGACAATGAGGAAATGGCATGTGTATTTGCAATATTTTAAACTCTGCATTTCTTTGATTCTCTTTTTTTCTCTCCAAGACGTGTCGTATCTGCCAGATGATGCTGCCCAATAAATGTAGCTATGCTGCTCACCTCCGTATTCATACACACAAGTCCCCTTACTGCTGTCCGGAGTGCGGTGCAGTGTGTCGTTCAGCTTATTTCCAAACTCACGTCAAGGAGAACTGCCTACACTATGCACGGACAGTAGCGTATAGGTCAGTATGAAAAGGATATTTCAGTTTTCAGAAATAGCTTTTCTGAAAAATAGCATTCAAATTAATACTCTAAAGCAATACTTCAAAAATAGAAATATTAAGAAATGAAGGACAGTTTTACTCCCTGCAGATAGACTTTGCTAGTAATGTTCCAAGAAAGGTGGCACGGTGCTATAGAGTTGCTTCCTTACAGCACCAGAGACCTAGGTTCAACCCTAACGACGGGTGCTGTTCGCCCCGTGACCGCGTGGGTTTTCCCAGGGTGCTCTGGTTTCCTCCCACACTCCAAAAATGTATAAGTTTATAGGGTAATTGGCTTCCATAAAAATTGTCCCTAGTGTGTCGGATAGTGCAAGTGTATGGGGGTCGCTGGTCGGCAGTGGGCTGAAGGGCCTGTTTCCGCGCAGTATCTCTACACTAAATCTAAAATGCTAGCTCTAAAAGCTTTTTGTTATACCTCGGTAGACGTGTCGATACTAATTTTACAAGCTATTTCCAGTATTATTTTTGGTTTTACTTCGGAGATATAAATGTTGCAGTGCACTAAAATGTTGGAAAATTTGCTTTTCTGCTTTCTAGTACACTTTAGAACTTAGATCGCTGATGTCAAACAAAAATACTACAAAAAAAACACAGTGAAAGAGGTAGCATTTTCCTCAACTAATGTGTTATAGCCAACACTATAGAAAGACCCAAATCATTACTACATTAAGTGATACTCCTTTTATCAGTGATTGGCAGATCTGAGGTGAAAGTTAGTTGGTGTTTTGGGATCATCAGGCTCTGAATATCATTTATTTAAACAACCAGAGAAGTGAGGCATAGTGTTAAAATAGGCACAGCACAATGATGCAGCTAAATAGAGCTGCCGCCTCACGAATCCAACAACCTGGGTTCGATCCTGAATCTCTGGTCCTCTCTGTGTGGAACTTGCATGTTCTCCCTGTGATCCCAAGATGTGCGCAATGGAGATAAATTGGCCACTGTAAATTGCCCTTAGTGTGTGGGTAAAATCTGGGGGTGTTGATGAGAACTTGGGGGAAGAATAAAATGGGAACAGTGTAGGAACAGTCTGAATGGACATTGGTGGGCTGAAGGGCCTGTTTCTATGTTATATGATTCTAAATAGAATATTACTCACTGCTAATTCTTGGATGTGGATTACACAAACTTAGATATTCTAAGGATTTTGCGTATTCATGTAGCTGGAATCTTTATGAGCACAATTATAATTTCCAGCTGTTTCCTCATGGCAAAGAGGTTCACCTGAGAGGCGTAATTTAGCCAAATATTTGTGACTCCTGCAATCAAAGCAGACCTTTGAAAAGTATTCAAAAGCCTTACATGGTGTTTTCAATAGTGCCTTGGTGGCAACAAGGGAGACATTGTACTAGATTCTGATTATTCCACAAAGTGGCAATAACCATCATAGTGAAGTTAGAGTTTTATTTTATTTGAATTTATGTTTAAGAAATATTTGTTCCTTTTAAAATTTCCTCCTTATTTTGCCTGTTTATTATATATAATTATTATATATTTTTCTCCCGATGATCGCGTGGGTTTTCTCCACCCATATCCCAAAGACGTGCGGGTTTGTAGATTAATTGGCTTCTGTAAATTGTCCCTAATGTGTAGGATAGAAGGTGATCACTGGTTGGCACGAACTTGGAGGGCCGAAGGGCCTGTTTCCACGCTGTATCTCTCTAAACTCTATTTGAGTACGAACCATTCTTATGATGTTTGGCTAAACTGGGCTTCAAAGAACAGAGGGATGAAAAGCATCTGTTAGTGCCATCTATTTACCAATGAAAAGTTTGGGGTTTTTTTAAACTTGAAATGGTCACAATGATTTGTACTGTTTCTTACATTTAGCTCTTTCTCCTTTGCACAGATGTACGCATTGTGGGGGCATCTTCAGCGATACAAACACAATCAAGACGCACATCCAAGTTTCCCACTCTGAATCTTTCCACAAATGCACAATTTGTCCGATGGCCTTCAAGTCAGCCCAGAGCGCCAGCTCCCATTACAGCTCTCAGCATCCCTTAACTAAACATCCGCCACCTGAGTAAGTTCAAGATACATGCATGAACTTATCTGGATTAATAATAGACTCATATGGAAATACAAACTAATAATATTGTTTGCTTAGGAAGGAGCTGCAGATGCTGGTTTATACCGAAGATAGACACAAAATGCTGGAGTAACTCTAAGCCTGGACAGGCTACATCCCATTCCTTCTTTCCAGAGATGCTGCCTATCCCGCTGAGTTACTCCAGCATTTTGTGTCTACTATATTGTTTGCTTACTTCAATGGATCATTTAAGGGCACGCAATATTTGAACAAGATGGTCTAATTTAGCCATCAATTTATAAATAAATTATTCAACCAGTGTAAAACAAATGCCAACATCTGACTTGACTTCGTTGTGAGGTGTTGTGCTCTCTATGGATCTGGTTTCATGATGAAATTCCTTCAATCTAATCAATTCTTTGATGTAAATGCAATCATAGTTGTGATTTTTCTGCTTTCTTCAAAGTTAATTGCACAATCAATTTGAAGAATTTGTGTTTTCTACATAATTTGTCCATCACTTTCTCTTGGACGTCAAAGCATGAAGAATATTATTCTGTGTGTGTGTAATTCTTCTTCTTCTTGCGTATGGCGTGCACAGCCTAAAGTTGGAGGACAACTTGTTCTAATTGATCTTACTTGATTGTGCACGCCAGGTTGATATCATTCGTCGAAACAGGTTGCAATCTCCCACCCCTGTGTGTGTGATGGGGTCCAGGGATGGAAAATGTTTTTAAGTGGCTAATAACATCCACGAGCTACATCTTAATTGCTCCTGGCCCTCAACTGAGGGTATCAACATAACTTGTTTAATCACACAAATTAATTACATGAAGTAATTTACAATAGACAATCAGCTATCAACACATCTTTGCGGTGTGGAATAAAACTTGAGCACGCGGGGGGGGGGGGGGGGGGGGAACCACACAGTCACAGGGCAAACATGCAAGCTCCACACAGTCAGCACCTAAGTCGGGATCAAACTCGGGTGCCTGGATGTGTAGGAAGGAACTGCAGATGCTATTTCAGTGTCAAAGTCAGCGTCTGTCCACCATAAATAGAGATGCTGCCTTATCTGCTGAGTTTCTCCAGCTTTTCGTGTCTATTTCAGGTTCTTGGAGCTTTTAGGAGGGCAATTCTAATTGCCACTACATTCTGTAGTCAATCTCCTGTTTAAAAAAAAAGGGTTCTATTTTAACAGCTTTTCTGGTCTTCATACTAAAGTGACCAACCGTGCATTTGTCATAGTAAACCATTTATTAAATTGTTACCCTTGACCTACGGTGTGCCTTTGCAGACAGTGCTCTCCTCACAGCTTGTTTTCCCATCTATCTTCCTAGCATCAGCAAATTTGGCTACTGTACTTTCTATTTTCATCTACATTATTAACATAGATGGTTAATAGTCGAACACTTATCCCTATTGTACCCCAGCTGGTTAACCTCAAAATGAACCATCTAGCCTGACTGTGCTTTCTGTTAGTCCGACCTCTATCATGCTGCTGATATAGTAGATTGAATGCCATGAGCTCTTGCCGCATGCAGTAATCTTTTATGTAAAGTTTTATCACATGCCGTTTGGAAATCCAAGTATACTACATACACAGCTTTCCCTTACCCATCCTGCTTAATACATCCTCAGAGATCTCTAACAAATACGTTGGATACAATTTCTCTTCCATAGAGCAATTAAACTCTGCTTAGTTGACTTACAATTTTCCAAAGCCATTCATTTCTCATTGATGTTTAGCTTGCTCCCTTCTTGAATAGGAATGTTTAAGCCACAATTTACTTAATGCATTTAATCAATAATTTTAATTAGAAACACAATGAAATGTGTTTCATTTCAAATATATCTGGCATCATAAGGCAGCAACTCAACCGCTACACCACCTTGCCACCTGATCTCATATACAAGTTAATTTTTGTGTTTGGTCTTTTAAACTAATCAACAGACCTATTTCTGTTCCTGATTTAATGTGGACCCAACCATGCTGATGCACCTCGTTTCTTTGCCTCACTGATTATTTATCTATCCTGCACCATCATTGGATGCCTCTACAGACACGAGGTTGTATAATTGTGGATGCAATGCTTTCCTCAGCACCCTTTGACGAACCGGTATATAAAGCAAGCTTTGAGCTGGAGTGGCTAGGAAAATATTTAATTAATCTCAGTTAAGTTTGCCCCCTCGTATTTACTGATGAGGAAGAATTCTACTGAAGGTTACACTGGGCGGCACGGTGGTGCTGCCTTACAGCACCAGAGATCCAGGTTCGATCCTGACTATGGGTGCCTGTCTGTACGGAGTTCGTACATTCTCCCCATGACCGCGTGGCTTTTCCCCAGGTGCTCCAGTTTCCATCCCACTCCAAAGACGTACAGATGTATAGGTTAATTTGACTTTGTTAAAAATTATATTGTCCCTAGTGTGTAGGATAATCTTGGTGTTCGGGGAGCGTTGGTTGGCGTGGACGCGGTGGGCTGAAGGGCCTGCTTCCGCGCTGTATCTCTAAACTAAACTAAAATGTTTTGTTTTCCATCCTAAATTCTCAAATAGTGAATGTATCCCCTTGCCTCCTGTAACATCTGATGCTAAAGAGAAATATCTGATTAATGGGAAAACATTTTAAATACCTAGTTGATGAAAATCCAAAATTCCATTGGTCTTATTATTTTTCTACTCTGTCGCATAACTTTTCAATGTGTTTTATTGCAAATTCTGTTAGCTGCCATATTTTAAAGCCAGTTAAAAACCAGTCACATTTACTGGAAGAGTTTAGAAATTTGATAGTGAACTCTTAGCAGATTGCATGCCAAGAATCGATCAATCCAATTGCTTGATGCACCAACAGGGATTCAAAGAACACCCAAGTTATCAGCCTTTCAGTCTGAGGAAGCATTCCGACCTGAAACGTCACCCTTCCTTTTTCTCCAGAGCTGCTGCCTGACGCGCTGAGTTACTCCAGCACTTTGTGTCTATCTTCGGTATAAAGCAGCATCTGCTGTTCCTTCCTTCACACAAGTTGATAAACCTGGCAAGAAAAATCGAACACATTCCTTGCTGCCTAATGATTCCATATCCACTTTTCCATGGGTGAATTAGTGGGAAAATAGTGATTTTTGCAAATGCAACACATCGCAGCAGCGATTATCCTCATAAATTTGGTGATTATCTCTCACTCAATTACATTTAACTGAATTTTACCTTTCACTGCTCTCTAGAGAGTTATGAAGTTGGAGTTTTTAATATAAACAGAAATGAAAGAAAATGTGAGTTAGATGAGAGTAAAGGAGAGCGCGGAGAAGTTATGTTGTTGGTAAGTGACCAAACAGGTTTGAGAGGTCAATTGAAATGTTAGTGTTGCCTGACTGACACTTTTTCCAGTTATTAATTGACACTTTTATTAATACCCCAATGCATTTTATTAAGATTAATATAAGAAATGCTGTATAGGCAGGTAGGTTTAAATGGAGAGAGGGAAATAGGGCCCCGACATGTGGGAACTGTGAATGGAGAGAGAACATAGCAAACATGCCTGGTGAACCTCATGCCAAATCACTAGTGTGTCCACATTTTTAGAGAGTGGATTGTCAGAGTTTTTACATAAACGTTAGTTTATCTTTTCCTTCTTTTACCACATATTCAAGTGCACGTTAACATTTCTTTAGCCCAAGGGTGGCGAATCTGTGGAATTCATTGCCACAGATGGCTGTGGAGGCCAAGTCATTGGGTATTTTTAAAGTGAAGATTGATTGAGAGGTTCTTGATTAGGGAGAGCGGCAAAAGTTATGGGGAGATGGCAGGAGAATGGGGTTGAGAGGGAAAAATAGATCAGCCTTGATTGAACAACGGAGTAGACTTGATGGGCCAATGAACTAATTGTGCTCCTATGTCTTATGGTTTTATTTTTATTTTCAATTTATTTGCCAAACCTGGTAGCAGTATGATGGGGGACGGGAATCAGACTCGTCTCAGGAAGAAGGATAACAAATTGCAAAGATGTATAGACAATAGACAATAGGTGCAGGAGTAGGCCATTCGGCCCTTCAAGCCAGCACCGCCATTCAAAGTGATCGTGGCTGATCATCCCCAATCAGTACCCAGTTCCTGCCTTCTCCCCATATCCCCTGACTCCGCTATCTTTAAGAGCCCTATCTAGCTCTCTCTTGAAAACATCCAGAGAATCTGCCTCCACCACCCTCTGAGGCAGAGAATTCCACACTCACCACTCTCTGTGAGAAAAAGTGTTTCCTCGAAATGGCTTACTCCTTATTCTTAAACTGTGGCCCCTGGTTCTGGACTCCCCCAACATCGGGAACGTGTTTCCTGCCTCTAACGTGTCCAAACCCTTAACAATCTTATTTGTTTCAATGAGATATCCTCTCATCCTCCTAAACTCCAGAGTATACAAGCCCAGCTGCTCCATTCTCTCAGCATATGACAGTCCCGCCATCCTGGGAATTAACCTCTTTAGCCTACCCTGCACTCCCTCAATAGCAAGAATGTCCTTCCTCAAATTAGGGGACCAAAACTGCACACAATACTCCAGGTGTGGTCTCACTGGGGCTCTGTACAACTGTAGATGGACCTCTTTGCTCGTACATTCAATTCCTCTTGTTATAAAGGCCAACATGCCATTCGCTTTCTTCACTGCCTGCTGTACCTGCATGCTTACTTTCACAGACTAATGTACAAGGACCCCCAGATCCCGTTTTACTTCCTCTTTTCCAAACTTGACGCCATTTAGATAATAATCTGCCTTCCTGTTTTTGCTGTAGTAGTCGGGAATGATATATGTAAGGACATTTAGACGTGCACATCCTAGAGCTAAGACAATATTGTGGTAAAATCTTAACCTGCACATAGACTGGGCCTATCAAATTAATCTACATTACGTAGAGGATGAATTCCAGCTTTCTCCCCCCCCCACTATAATCAGTCTGAAGAAAGGTCTGACCCAAAATATCACCTTTCTATGTTTTCCTGAGATGCTGCCTGACCAGCTGAGTTACTCCAGCACTTTGTGTCATTTTTTATAAACCAGCATCAGCAGTACCTTGTGTCTGCAACTATAAACGTCACCCACTCCTCTCCAGAGATGCTGCCTGTCCCGCTGAGTTACTCCAGCTTTTTGTGTCTATCTTCGGTTTAAACCAGCATCTGCAGTTCAAGTTCAAGTTTACATTTGTTGTTACATGCATCAATTGGTAACAGTGAAATTTGGGTTACCATACAGCCATACGAATGAAAAAATAACACAACACACGATAGAATTTAACATAGACATCCCCCCCACACAGCAGAATCATCGTTTCCCTCTTTGAGGGAAGTCATCTTCCTCTTTGTTCATCGGACGTCGGAACGGAAGAACATTCTCAGCGGCTTGGAGTTCCGAATCGGCCAGTTCTCCCTTCCTACACCTATAATATCTGTGTTGGATTTCTGGATCAATCTGTTGAAAAACAGCTTATTTTCAGTTCTCATACAGGACAACAAGAAATTGCAAAGCAATAATCGTGTATGAGTAGTTCCCCCATAATGCCACTGGGGTTACACTTGGAAATGTAATACAGTGTTACTTGGCCTCATACTTTTGGCTTTGGTATCATTACTTTTAATTAAATAACAGATTTAAAGTTCTTCAAAGTGTTTTTAACAAAGTATTAAAGTTCTCTGTCTTGGATAGCAGCTCCATTTGCTTTGCAATCTTTTTAAGAATTTATCATCTTGTAATTACATTTGTTAAGTTGTAATCACTAGCGGAATGCTAATATCAAATATTTCTCAATTTGCAGAGTTATCTTCAAGTGCTCAATGTGTGAAACCGTATTCAACCAGCAAGTCTTGCTACGCAATCACTTCGAGCAGCACAAAAACAAATTAAGAATGTGTGTTTACAAGTGTCCAGTGTGCAAACTGGTGTACATGCACAAACAGTTGATGATGGAACACTTCAAGGTAAGTCCAGTGGTTTTGCCTTTACTTGTGGCTTTCAAGCAAATCGAGATTATCAACAGCCCAGATGAAGCCCAAAGCATCGGCTGTCCATTTCCCTCTACCAGTGGCCAGTGGTAGAGTTGCTGCCTTATAGCTCCAGAGACTCGAGTTCGACCCTGACTTTAGCTCCTGGCTCCAGTATCTGCACTCTCTCGTATCTCCATCTTATCCACAGACCTTATGGTTTGTGATGTATTTGTGATAATGAGAGAAGGAAAATAATGAAGGTGACAGGCATATTGTTACTTCTACTCATTTTGAGAATACCTTGTAAATGATAAGAGAGCTTCAGTTCATAGAAAACATAGAAACATAGAAAATAGGTGCAGGAGTAGGCCATTCAGCCCTTCGAGCCTGCACCGCCATTCAATATGATCATGGCTGATCACATGAACTGTTCGTTAAAGAGTAGCCTGCAACCTAACAGTGATCAGGAAAGCATTTATGAGCAGTCGTTAATATAACAGTTTCTTGAGAAGTGACAGGATGTTCAATATTTTGAGGGAAGATTGGATGATAGTTCATTGTACAATTGAATAAGCAGTTTTTTTTCATTTATTTCTCAAGATATGTCCTTTGCTCACTAGCGTTATTGCCCCTGACAGGAGTGGCCTGCTAAACCTTTTGAGAGTTGACTACATTGCCGTGATTCTGGAGTCAGTGATTCTTTACTTACCTCATCAATCTATGTGCAGTTGGCACATTAGCCACAAATATATTTTCCAAAAGCAGAAGGTGGACAAAAATGCTGGAGAAACTCAGCGGGTGAGGCAGCATCTATGGAGCGAAGGAATAGGTGACGTTTCGGGTCGAGACCCTTCTTCAGTCTGAAGAAGGTCCTTTAAAGGTCCTTTAATTTAGTTTAGAGATACAGCGTTGAAACAGGACTGTCAGCCCGCCAACCATCAATCACCTGTAAACCAGCATCTACCGCGACCAGAGTGCTGAACTATTATTCACCTCATTGGTGACCCTCGGACTATCCGTGGTCGGACTTTGCTGGCTTTACCTTCCACTAAACTTTATTCCCTTATCATGTATCGATACACTAGAAGTGGCTGGGTTGTAATCATGTGTTGCCTTTCTGCTGACTGGGTAGCACGCAACAAAAGCTTTTCACTGAATCTCAGTACACGTGTGACAATAAACTAAACTGAAACTGAAATGGAACAGTTCGTTGTTTCTACAAATACACAAGGTCTAATGTAGAGATGTGGAGAAGAGGAGGGAGTGGGTTGCTCTTTCAAAACCTGAATGCCAGAACTTTGAGAGAGGGGGTTGTTTGCCCTTGAATCTGCTTTAGAGTTTAGAGATACAGTGTGGGAACAGGCCCATCAGCCCACCGAATCCCCGCCCATCATCAATCACTCATACACTATTCTATGTTATGCCACAGTCACAGGAAGGACGTACAAACTCTGCACAGACAGCACCCAAGGTCAGGATCGAACCCTGGTCTCCAGCATTGTGAGGCAGCAATTCTACTACTGTGTCAGTGCTACCCTCCATGTTATAAAATTTCACTCTGGCCACGATTTCCTGTCTCTATAACATTATCAGCTACACGTCCAATGTGGGCGTCATGAGCAACCATGCTTTGGCCCTCGGCTCTGGAATTCCTTCTGATCCTTATCCTCTCAGCAAGGTCCCAGTTCCCATGAAAATCAACACCATTGTATGCAACAAGGCTGCCCACTTTGTGCATGGGTTGGCCAACATTACAAAGAATCGTGCTTCTACTTGCATTTGCATTCCCTCCACCACCCAGCATTTGAAATAGCACAGACGTGGAATAGTGCAACTTCTCGCACACATCCTGTCTTATTTCACACATGAATGGAATCATGTATGCAATTCTTTGATGACTTTTTCCATATTTGCCACCACTCTTTTCAGGTGTGAAACTCTTCCCAAGTTATGACAACAACAGTGTTGTTAAATTCACCATTGAACAAAGAACTGAATAGAACAGTACAGCACAGGAACAGGCCCTTCGCCCCACAATGTTTATGCAAACATGATGCCAAATTAAATTGATCTCATCTACCTGTACATGATCCATACATAAATCCCTTGCACTTCCATGTGCCTATTTAAAAGCCTCTTAAACATCACTATCATATCTATCTCCAACCACCATCCCTTACAATACGTTCCAGGCCCCCACCATTCTCTGTGGGTTGACATGGTGGATACCGGATTGTCTAGAACGGGGAGTCGCAATCTCAGAATAAGAAAAACACAAAGCTTTGTGACGCTGGCATTCCGAGCTCTGGTGTCTGAAGGATAAATTGCCGACGAGCTTGATTGTCTCTCTTCTTGCAGCTGAAACCCTCAAATCCAGGCACTGTTCTAGTAAACCTCCTCTGCGCACACGCCAGCCTCCACATCCTTCCTGTACTAGGGCGACCAGAACTGCACGCAATACTCCAAATGCGCCCTAAACAAAGTCTTGTAGAGCTGCATAAGTGAGGACTTTCAGCCACGTTTTCTGATGAAAATCACAGATTATTGTGCGCTCACGAAAGAAACGTTTTTTACAACCTCGATTGTAGAGAAACCATGCCCACATAGGCAAATTACTCCAAACCTATATTCATAACCATTATGCTGAATGACAGCTTATTCTAGACTGCTCACCTCAAGGCACTTACTGCAGTTCTTTATGGCTCTGGTGATACGACAACTGGTATATTGTGTACAAGTTGTCTTTCTCTAGTTTAATAGAGGATATACATGATAGAGGGAGTAAATGAAGGTTTACCAGATTCCTGTAATTAAGGCCAGTTTTATGATTATCCTATCAAGGGAATTAAAAGCAGACAGGATCAATGCTCCGGAATTTAATCGATTTGTGTGTCGGCAGACAAGAACATAAGAAACTAGAAGTTTACACCATGCTGCTTTAGGGGACCTGCTCAGATTTAGTTTAGAAATGTAGCACGGAAACAGTGATCCCCGCACACTAACACTATCCTACACACACTAGGGACAATTTACATTTATACCAAGCCAATTAACCTACAAATCTGTGCATCTTTGGAGTGTGGGAGAAAACCGAAGATCTCCGAGAATACCACGCGGTCACGGGGAGAACGTACAAACTCCATACAGACAAGCACCCATAGTCGGAATCGAACCAAGGTCTCTGGTGCTGTAAGCAACCCAGGTCTCTGGTGTTGCAGCAACTCTACCGCTGCGCCACCGTACCACCCTGTTCAAGAAGATATTCAAGAAGATCTGCTTGTGTCTTCATTCTACCATTCCACTGTGAATGCTCTTCAAAGCTCACTTTAAAGACGTTCTGGAGTTCTGTGAGTCCCTCTCACTGTTGTCCCTTTTGTCATTTCAACTGCTACTCAACAACGTACTCACCAAAACCTGGTACAAAAACTATTTTAGATTTGACAAGATAGATACTGGATTGTCTAGAATGAACAGTCGCAGTCTCTGAATAAGAAAAACCCTAAACGTTTGTGAGTCTCTGGCATTTCAAGCTCAAGAGTTGTGAAGGCTAAGTTGTCGACAGAGATTGAAAGATTTTTAGGATAATAAGGTTCATCAAGGGATACGGGTTAGTGCACGAAGTGGCACTGAGGTAAAAGATTATGTTTGATCTTCATGAATGTCACAGCTCTGGCTACGGGTGCTTGACTGTACAGAGTTCGTACGTTCTCCCCGTGACCTGCGTGGGTTTTCGCTGAGATATTCCGTTTCTCGGTTTCACTCCAAAGACGTACATGTTTGTAGGTTAATTGGCATGGTGTAAATGTAAAAAAATAGTCCCAACTGTGTGTGTGTGTGGTATTGTTAATGTGCGGGGATCGTTGGATGGTGTGGACTTGGTGGGCCTAAGTGCCTGTTTCCGCCCTGTTTCTCTCAACTAAAGTAATTTTGAAGCATCAGCATTTGTCACCTGTAATTGGGAATATACTTACCATTATATACAGGAACCCCACAGTTGTGGGTTGCTAGTGATAATATGGACTGCTCTCTAATGCCAGGCTTCATAAAATAACCTGACAGTCCATGTGACACGATGGCATGCATCCTAGCTTGCCATCATGCATCTAGGCTTTGTATGATTTATGAAGATTATCTGAAGAATTTTCAAGGATCACATAAGAATGGGACTTTATACAGCCGCATCAGATGATAGGAAGATGCAAGTGGCATTCATCTTGTGCTCTGTACAAACATTCTAATGCAGGGACTAAAATGATGCCCTGTGCCTACCATCAGTTAAATTAAATAGCTTCACTCTACAGGATCTGAAACTGAATGTGTTCAGTAGACATTTCATACTGCTTAAAATAGTTATTGCGACATATTAGTTTCTATGCATTAGTCAGATAACATAAAATACAATTTTAACTGATATCAAGGAAGTAATTTGTGTGGGTAATCTCCAACATGAGAGACCGAGAGCTGCAAAAGTGTTCCCACTACAGTCAGCAGATTGAAAATCATTGGTTTAAAGATAGCATTAGAAATAGGAAAGAGCTTACTATTGATCTTATAAAGGCTATCTGGTGTCTGATGAAGGGTCTCGACCGGAAACGTCACCCATTCCTTCTCTCCAGAGATGCTGCCTGTCCCTTTGAATTACTCCAGCTTGTTGTGTCTATCTGATGTAGTGTTTTTCATATTCCTCCAATCTGTCTGCATAGAGCTGGAACTGCTTTATCAGTTTGTGCAGCAGTTGCTGCTAAATACTTTCAGAGTACTGTTTGAGTGATTGTAACAATCCATTTTCTTTACGTTAGGATGTTCACAATGTTGTGGAAACCACTGAAAAGTCTCCAGGCTCCAGTTCTCCACCCGGGGCCAGATCTTGTGGCCAGACAGCAGAGGCCTCCACAACACGCGTAGCTGCTAATGGCTTAAACAACAAGGGCAAAAAGGACGAGGCTCCACTGCTGAAGTCCGAGAGGCGGTTGAAAGTGAAGACACAGGGCTGGACTTGTGGTGAATGTCTCCAGTGGTTTGCAGAACGAGATCTCTATGTATCCCACATGAAGCGAAGTCATGGAAAGGTAAATGCCATTTTATTAATTAACTCCAATTGAATTGACGATAATTTTTATGGAATTACATAAGATTTGCTGGCAGGCAGAACCAATCCAACCAATCTATACTGATGCTACTATTTCTCCCACATCACCTATTTATTATAACTGTGTATAACCTATTCAATTTCTCTTTGTGCACTTGCTTTCCTGCTTTGTGATCACATCTATATTATTCATATCAATAACTTCAGCAGCAAAAATGTGTACGTATTCACACCACTCTATGGACAAAGGATTTTCAAAAATCCCTTATTTATTGATCGTTAACTTAAATTTACGATATCTGGTTTTGGACTCCTCCATGAGAGAAATTACCATCTTCTTGTCTACCATAACAAATAATATTCTATAATTTTAACATTTTGATTATGTTTACCCCTTCAGCTATAACAAATATCCCAAGTCCTTGGTCTTTCCTGACGGTTATAGATAATGAGATATAGACTGGCAACCAGTGGTACTAACAGTGCCCTCGATAATATCTTGGACAAAGACCCATCATTTATTTATTTGCCTCTGTACTCCACAATTGGAGATTTGTAATAGAAAGAATCACATGTGGTTAAAGTGCACATTATCACATTTTATTAAAGGCCATTTTTATATATACCAAAATGTATACAAATGGCCTTTAATAATGTATAGATTTGATATGTCAGAGAGGATTCTCTTGAACTACAGGTGTACAGTCAAGAGCATATTGACTGGTTGTCTCACGGCCTGGTTTGGCATCTTAAATGCCGAGGAACTAAGAGGACTGCAAAAAGTTCCAAACACTGCCCAGTCCATCACGGGTTCTGACCTCCCCACCATCAAAGGGATTTACAGGAATCACTGCCTCAAAAAGGCAGCTAGCATCATCAGAGACCCAGACCTGGCCACACACACATTTCACCCCTGCCATCGGGAAGAAGGTACAAGAGCCTGAAAACTGTAATATCCAGGTTCAGGAACAGCTTCATCCCTACAGCCATTAAGCTAATTGTTGCCAGGAAGCGAGCGGGCAAGATCATCTCTGGCCCCTCCCACCCTGGCCACAAACTCTTTGAATCACTTCCCTCTGGAAGGCAACTCCGGGCTGTCAAAGCTGCCACAGCCAGACATAAAAACAGTTTTTAACCATGTTCTGTAGCCTCCCTTTGATCTGGTATTTTGTTGGTTCCATGCTTGATCAATGGTGTTTTATCATTAATGTTTTATTATTATTAATGTTTAGTGTTTTCTGAGTCATTTGTAACTGTCACTGTATGTCAAGTTGTTACTTGTGGGCGGAGCACCAAGGCAAAGTCCTTGTATGTGAATACTTGGCCAATAAACTTACTTACTTATAATCACTACAACCTCAAATAAGCTCTGAACTCCATAGACTATTATTGTTATTATTGCACTATTATTGTTTATTTGTTTGTTATGTGTACGTATGCACATACTGAACTTTTTCATTTATTATATTGTTCACAGTGTACTATGTTTACATATTCTGTTGTGCTGCAGCAAGTAAGAATGTCATTGTTCTATCTGGGACATATGGCAATAAAACACTCTTGACTCTCTTAAGCCGGGCCTACTGGTGGGTCCTCCGTCGTCGGTCCACGGCAGGCAAACATCAGTCCTCTTGACGACGGCAGCGAGTTGGCCCTGCTTGATAGGCAACATCTCTGGAGAAAACACAGGTGTGGCAGAGGGCCAAATCTCAACACTCCTCCAACACCTTGTCTGCTACTTTGACGACTGTATTGGTGCTACCTCCTGCACTCTTGTCCATTTCATCATCTTCTTTGCTACAAAAGGAAGAAGTGGTCTGGACCCGAAACGTCACCTATACCTTTTCTCCGGAGATGCTGTCTGACCCGCTGGGTTACTCCAGCTTTTTGTGTCAATCCACTGTTACTGTTGTTTTCATTAGAGCAATTTGTTTTTTAATCAACCAAATTTTGTGTCACAATCTTCACCAAAGATCCCAGAGTGGAGCAAGATAGATCACTCCTTCTAAATGCAATGGGCTGACGTGTAGTACGCAACGGAACGGAACGTGGGCTTTTTTTTCATCCATTTCAGTAACCCGACCTGACCCGCAGTGTGATCAACGTTGCGGGGAACAGTTTGTGTTAATTAATTATAATTCTGAAAATGAGGAGAAGATTTTTACCAAATAACTTTTATTTTTGGAATCTTTGTAACAAAAAGATTTGACTCCTTATTTAAAGCTAATTTCCCACTATTATTGAACAAATTAAATAAGAATATTATATATTGGAAAACTTTACCTATATCAATGATAGGCAAAATTAATATAATAAAAATGGTGTTTCTTCCACAATTATTATACCTTTTCCAATCAATCCCGATATATCTTCCTAATAATTTCTTTAAAAAGGTGGACTCCTTAGTCACTAACTTAATTTGGGATTATAAGTGCCATAGAATAAACAAAAAACATTTATGTAAATCAAAAATAAATGGAGGTCTAGCTCTACCATATTTTATGTTTTATTATTGGGCAGTTAACATTAAAAATATGAATTTTTGGTTAGAATAAATAGATAACCAACCAACTTGGTTAAACATGGAAAAAGAAGATTGTTCTCCCTTTGAAATTAGTTCTATAATATTTGCTAATATTAATTTAGCTAAGAAAACATATAGTGATAACCCAATAATAGGAAGTGGAATACGTATTTGGAAACAAATAAAGAAAATATTAAAATTAAAATCTATACCACTATCTCTTAGCATTGTAAATAATGTTACGTTTAAACCTTCAATGATGGATAAAGCTTTTTCACAATGGAAAAATAATGGAATTATTAAGATTGGGGATCTCTATACGGAAAACTCCTTCCTTTCATTTCAAGACATACAACAAATTTATGGACTACAATCTAAAGAGTACTTTAGATATTTACAAATTAGAGATTATGTTAAAGCAAATACGCAAGAACTCAGAAATAGAAAGATAGAAATATTAGATGAATGTTTGAATAAACATCCGAATACAGAAAAAATGATTTCATATATATATAACATCTTATTGGAAGGTGATGTTCCATCAACAGAAATACATAGACAATCTTGGGAAAATGAATTATGTCAAACTATTAGACCAGAAATATGGGATGATAGTTTACAACATATACATCATTGTTCGCTAAATGCTAAACACTCTCTTATACAGTTTAAAATATTACATAGATTATATTACAAGATTATAAAACCAAATTACATAATATGTTCCCAAAAGTATCTCCTATATGTGATAAATGTCAACATCTAGAAGCCAATCTGTCACACTCATTTACAAATTGTATAAAAATTACAAAATTTTGGATTGAAATATTTAGGATAATTTCGAATGTTGTTAATATAGCTTTGACACCCGATTCAAAGCTAATAATACTAGGAATATTGGAAACGGAACAAATAGTAACAACAAACCAAAGAATTTTTATTGATTATGGGTTAATAATGGGGAAAAAATTAATATTAAAATTTTGGAAAGGCCCTACATCCCCTACAATCAAAATGTGGAATACAGAAATGTCGGAGACTCTTCATCTGGAGAGATTGAGGCTTGTCTTAATGGACAGGTTAGATCTCTTCAGAGGGATATGGTCTCCATATATTGAATATTTACAGAGTCATAATGGCTTGGTACGAGGGCTTGATTGAGGCCTGAATATTAGAATGGATGAAGAAAGAAATATAATAAATCATGCCTATATCTCCAATGACGGAATAATGATTAATACTCCATTCGCTTTCATATTTTTTTCAATATCTATCTCTATCTTTTCTAACTTTATAAAAAATAATTAAAAAAGCGTATAGAAGCATATAGTCTTAAATTTCAATATTAGTAATAATATTAATATTATGAAAGTATTTAATGATGTATTTTCGTTTATGTAAAATATTGTAATTTTCTTAAATATGTTTCTATAATAAAAATATTCAACACAACTTTTATTTTTACAAGGATGTTTCCGTAACCGGCTTGCGTCTCCGCACTAGTTATCTTTGCTCCGCTACGGGATCTTTGGTGCGGAGACGGAAGCCGGTTACGGAAATGGGGCCGAAAATTACCCATGAATCTGCCCATGACCGTACTACGTCTTTTTCGTCGAGTGATCTATCTTGCTCGCTATAGGATCTTTGATCTTCACCACCAGAAACTTGTTTGGACTAGTTCCTTTTGTTACGCAATTAGGCAAATTCAGGGATAATGGTAATGCAATGTTTTTATCTTTTATGGCTTTCTGCCAGCTTGAAGGGCTGCTGATTTATTAGCCTGTCAACGAGAGTTTTCTTTCACAAAGAAAAAGATTATGTGAACTGGTAGCTTTTGTGTGCTTGGTTCTTCTGTGCCTCCAGCATTCCCTGAAGAAATTAAAGCTTTGTCTAGACCCCTCTAAAGCTTCATTACCGTGCAAATCCTTCTGACGGCAGGCACACTGCCTTGTAATTGTAGATTATTTACGCAAATACCGTGATTTTGGTTTGAACAATCACTTATTTTGTTTTTTAATTTGTTTAATCAAGGTGGAGCAATATTTTTGTCATTTTTGTATTTTTGTCATTCCTTCAGTTGTGTTTAATGTTAAAAATCCAACTCAAAAGCTGCACAAAACCATTGATTTTATTCCGGCGTCCATGTTAAGAGAGCGATTGTCCCATATTTATTAACTTCCATTTGTTTCAATATTAGGTTTTAGAAATAAGCTTATCAGTGTTATGAAAGAGTCATTCGCCTCGATTTCTTATTTACATTACCGTATTTCCCAATTTTATCTCTTATTACTATGTCATATATCTGTCAACTGTGAATGACATGATTGTAATCATGTATTGTCCTTCCGCTGACTGGGAAGCACGCAACAAAAGATTTTCACTGTTCCTTGGTACACGTGACATAGTATTAAACTAAACTAAGGTTAGACAAATGTGCTGGAGAAACTCAGCGGGTGCGGCAGCATCTATGGAGCGAAGGAAATAGGCAATGTTTCGGGCCGAAAGCCTTCTTCAGACTAAACTAAACTAAACTACTTCTTCATGTGGTGATTTATCCTGGCAGGCAGATGTGTAGGTTTTAGGAAATTCCATGGATGCTGGAGACTACAGATGCTCTCTTTAGATGTTGGTGGGCAGTCCAGTTCCATGATAATTCATTTTGTGCTAGAATTTAGAAAGTTGTATTTATTCATTTTTAGGATCTGGGTGTTGTTGTCAAGGCAAGCATGACTTGCCCATCCCAAATTGCCTTTGAGTGTGGTTGTCCCGAACAGAAGAGTTTGGAGCTGGGGCTTGGAGTCTTAGAATGAAGGATAGACCAGTTGGGAACAAGGAGAGGGGGAGAAGTCTCTTCACCAAGAGAGAAAGATCATTGTAATTCTCTACACCAGAGGGCTGTGGAGATCCCGTATCTGAGTTCATTCAGAATAGCGATAGATTTCTGTCAAAGGAACCAAGAGATGTGGGAGGAGTGCAAGAAAAAGGCTTTGTGATAGAAGATCAGCCAGAAAAGGTTCTGACTGTCCACCACATCTATGCCTATCACATTTTTATAAAAGTCTTCCCTCAACCTCTGATGCTCCGGAGAAAACAATTCAAGTCCCTCCAACCTCTCCCTGTAGGTGAAACACTAATCCAGGCAACATTTCCTCATGGTAGAGTTCCTGTACACCCTCTCCAAAGCCTCCGCATCTGTCCTGTAATGTGGCAACCAGACCGCCTATCGAGCTGCATCATGGATAGAACAGTTTAGTTTATTAATGTCATGTGTACCAAGGTACAGTGCAAAGCTGGTGTTTGCATGCTATCCATTCCAAGAATAGACTATACATGAATATAATCAAGCTGTTCATGGACCACAGATTAAAGATGTACAGAAGTATATTAATTTATCAGAGCCATAGGTAGGGTAGAGAGTCAGAACTTGATACTTTCTGATAGACAGTCAGCACCTTTTTCCACAGGATGGAAATGTCAACATCTAGAGAGTTAGCTTTTAGGTGAGAGGGGAAAAGTTTAATGGAGAGATGCAGTGCAAGTTTTCTTTTCCACAGAGTGGTGGATGCCTGGAATGCTGCCTGTGGTGGTGATGGAGGAACACAGATAAGCAGGGAATAATGGTTCGCGTTGAGACAGAGATTAGTTTAACCTGGCATTATGTTCGCACAGAAATTGTGGGCTCAAAGGCCTGTTCCTGTGCTGTATTATGTGAAGAAGGAATTTTATGGGAAACATAACTTGATTACTTTGGGAGTGGTCAGAATGTGAAACTGGCTGAATGGCCAGGCTGAGGTGAATGATATAGATGTGTTGAACCAGCAGGATAATTGGTCATGCAAGGAATAGAAGATATTACTGATAGCACACGGTGAAGTCGGTTGAGAGGTTTGCTGTACGTTGCGGTAATTAGTTAGCCTGATCCTTTGCCTAAACCATGTGTAATATGATGCAAGGAAACAAGAGTGGTACCATTATGCCCAGTGTTTGGGTGAATTAGACCAACAATGCACTACACAATAGGTTTAGATTTTTAATTGTCACATTTACAGAGGTATTGTGAAAAGCTTTGTTTTGAATGCTATCCAATCAGATAATATAAATCATAAATCAGATAATATTATGCTTAAAAACAGTCAAGCCAAACTCAAGTACAATAGGCAAATGAAGTAGGAGATAGAGCATAAAGAAATTGTGCTAGATTTACAGGGAGAAAAGAGTAGGGTGATTGTATCGGATACTCTAGGACCTGTAAAATGGGCCATCCGGCACCTTCTTAAATGGAGGTGCAAGATAGAGCAGAATTTTGCTTAGCAAACTGAGTTGTATTTGTTCACTTTTCTTCATTCTCAAAGCCCTCTCTCCACCCCTCATAGGAAAGTGACTGAACATATAAATCAGGAGTAGGGGTAGGCCACTCGTGGTAGCCCATCGTCCCAGTCATAGAAACAGAAAAATAGGTGCAGGAGTAGGCCATTCGGCCCTTCAAGCCATTCAATATGATCATGGCTGATTATCTAAAATCATTACCTCGTTCCTGTGTTTTCCCGATATCCCTTGATTCCTTTAGCCCTAAGAGATAAATCTAACTCTCTCTCTCTCTCCAGTCACTCACCTGGACCATTGTCTGCAGATCCATAAACAAGGTAAGATTAGTCCCATCAAATATTTAAGGTGAAGCAATAATTATTTATTTTTAACCCGCTTTTCAACAGTCAATGAAGAGGTATCCATGTCGACAGTGTGATCGTTCTTTCAATGCCACACACTGCCTGCGGCGACATGTTCGAGAGAATCATGATGGCGTCAAGAGAACTTACACCTGTTGGTAAGCATTGCATCAGACTTTGTGAATGTGCCTAACTTGACCAAATCGCCAAGAGGGTCTCGACCCGAAACGTCACCCATCCCTTCTCTCCAGTTGATGCTACCTGTCCCGCTGATTTACTCCAGCTTTTTGTGTCTATCTTTGGTTTAAACCAGCATCTGCAGTTCCTTCTTAAAAAAATAATAATTTTCATTTTCAATTGCCCCGTCCATTCACCTCAGAGCCCTTAAAGACTAATAAATTGTAATATAGTCATTGGTAGCAGCTAATTTCCTTAGTTTAGTTTTAGTTTAGTTCAGAGATACGTAGCAGAGACAGGCCCTTTCGCCCACCAAGTCCACAATGACCATCCTTCACCCATACACTGCTATCCTACATGCCAGGGACTATTTACAGAAGCCAATTAACCCACAAACCTGCATTTAGAATGTGGGAGGAAACCAGGAGCTCCCAGAGAAAACCCGTGCAGAAGAATGTACAGATAGCACCCGTAGTCAGGATCGAACCTGGGTCTCTGACACTGCAAGACAGCAATTCTACCGCTGCCTTTTCAGCACAATGCCACAAATACAAATAGAAATATCTCATCCAAAATACTTCCGGTTTGCAGCCCATTCGTCCATCGCTATGTTGTCTCCTGGTGTGGTTTAACTTAGTCATGCAACATGGAAACAACTACTTTGGCCCAACTTGCCCATGTCGACCAAGATATATCAACCTTTTAAAACAAATACATATTTTTTAATCTGGAGGGTGTACCAGGTGCAGTGAACTAATACACAAACAAAAAATGCACATGGCGAAATTATAATTCTCAAAATGCTCTGCTGGCTTGTTAGCATCCCTAAAGGGCAATGTCAGCTTGTCTGAAGATCAGCAGGGTGGAATGTTGCTTTTACTTAAGCAGTACTGCGAAATATTCAAAACATATATCCAACATCCAACTCCGCATCCAACACAGCATCCTCCGACATTTCCATCACCTTCAACATGATTCCTCCACTCGTCACATCGTCACATCTTCCCATCTCCACCCTTTTCCACCTTTTGCAGAGAACCGTTCCCTCCACAACTCCTTGGTTCACTCATCCCTTCCCACCCAAACCACCCCCTTCCCAGGTACTTTCCCCTGCAACCTCAGGAGATGAAACTCCAGGGAACGCAGCAGTCCTTCCAGGTGAAACAGAGATTCACATACACCTCCTCCCACCTCATCTACTGCCACCCGTGTTCCCGATGTGGCCTCCTGAGCATCGGCGAGACCAGGTGTAGACTCGGCTACTGTTTATCGCGAAACACTGGTGCTCAGTCCGCCAATGCTTGCTGGATCCACCTGTTGCTAGCCATTTTAACTCCACTTCCCATTCCCATGCCGACCTTTCTATCCTGGTTCTCCTCCATTGCCGAGTGAGGCCATACACAAACCGGTGGAACAGCACCTCTTATTCCACTTATTAATCCTTTTTCTCCCCCACCCCTTCACTGTGCCCCACTTTGACTCGCATCTATTTCTCCTCCCTCCCTCCCTTTCACCCACATTCTTTCCTCTAGCTTCACAATTCACAACTCTTCAATCATTTCGTCGCACACCTTCTATCTTTTCATTTCTAGCCTTTGTCCAACCATCTGCCTATCAACCCGCTCACCCCTTCACCTGTAAGCACCTGCCAGGATTTGTACTGTTCCTCATCTCTTGCAGCTTTCTTTCTTCCCCCCCCCCCCCCCCCCTCCACAATCATTCTGAAGAAGGATACTAAGCCAAATAGTCACTTATCCATGTCCTCCAGAGATGATTCCTGGCTTGCTTAGTGACCCCAGCACTTTTGTGTCTGTTTTTTACAAAAATAGTTCCTATTGCTGAATGCCAGAGATCTCCTTGCTGCGTGCTACAGGGAAAATCACAGCAAGGTTGTCCTCTACCGCCTCCTCCCACTGGCCTGGAAGCTGCTTCTCAAATCACATTCAGTCTGAAGGAGAGTTCCGACCCGAAAGATCACCCATCCGTTTTCTCCAGAGATGGCTGCCTGCCCGCTGAGCTACTCCAGCATTTTGTGTCTTATCAGAGGCAGGACTAAGCCTGGAGAGTGATGCGTGGATACAGGTGGGGGGGTTGATAGGCAGATGGTTGGACAAAGGCCAGAGATGAAAAGACAGATGTTTTTGTAAACCAGCATTGCTGTTCCTTGTTTTCAAGACCAATATGTATTCAAGTTCAGGGCTTGCTGCTAACTACTAAGAAAACATCTAACCTATATTGGAGCAGTGACGGAGAGCTCTTACCACAAGCACAATTCATTTATTGAATTTGAATATGAAGTAGGAACATTTCTCAAAAACTGATAATTATGTCAGAAATGTTTCAGAAATGTGGTTTTATAGAGGAGCAGGAATAGCAGCCAGGCTGTCATTTAGTTAAATTGCATAGCTCCAACCTCTTTTCTTGGTATCCTCACAAAACCGCACTTTCCCTGAGAGTTTGTACCATTTGTAACGTTCAAGCTAGCTGAGGTTTTAAACATGACTTAAGACAAGATTGAACAAATAGGTAAACCTCAGTTTCCTCCACTGCACAGTAGGAGGTGAGAGTTTGTGTCAGTTGGTAGAAGTAACAAGCTTTCATAGTTCTACAGATAGAGATCACAGTAAATTCTGTGAACTGATTGTCACTCTGAAAAAGCCATGGAGGATTTAAAAGAAATGTAATGTACTCGAGTCATCAGTTATCATGTGAGATGCAGAAGCAGTGATGTGAAGCCGTGAACTGATTTTAGAAAAAAGCCTGATATTAATTGGGATAGACACAAAATGCTGGAGTAACTCAGCGGGACTGGCAACATCTCTCGGTAGAAGGAATGGGTGACGTTTCGGGTCGAGACCCTTCTTCAGACTGAGTCGGGGGAGGGGGAGACACAGAGACAAGGGAGGGTAAGGTGTGAAAACGAGACATCAAAAGAAATGGAGATCAAGGAACATGTAGAATAGATCTTTGCTACACAAAAAGCTGGAGAAACTCAGCGGGTGCAGCAGCATCTAAGGAGCGAAGGAGATAGGCAACGTTTCGGGCCGAAACCCTTCTTCAGACCTAAGAATAGATCTTTGTTGGCTAGAAGAAGATGACAACAAAGCAAACAGAGATAAAATGTAATTGGGTCCTTGACTCCGTCCAAGGACCCCGGCAGTCATTTCAAGTGTGGCAGAGGTTCACTTGCACCTCCAACCTCATCTACTGTATCTGCTGTTCCAGGTGTAGACTCCAATATATCGGTGAGACCAACTCGGCAATCGTTTTGCTGAACACCTCTGCTCAGTCTGCCTAAACCTACCTGAAACACTTTTAACTCCCCTTCCCATTCCCACACTGACCTTTCTGTCCTGGGCCTCCTCCATTGTCAGAGTGAGGCCTAGTGTAAATTGGAGGAACAGCATCTCATATTTCGCTTAGGCAACTTACACGCCAGCGGTATGAACATTGACCTCTAACCCTTGTTTTCCCTCTCTCTCCATCCCCTCCCCCTTCCCATTTCTCCGACCAGTCTTACTGTCTCCGACTACATTTTATCTCTGTTTACCTTCTCCCAACTAACAATGATCTATTCTACATTCTCCTTGATTCCCATTCCCTTTGTCCTGTTTTCACACCTTACACTTTTTTATCTGTACACTTCCTTATCTATGTACCTTCCACTCCCCTAGCATCAGTCTGAAGAAGGGTCTCGACCCGAAACATCACCCATTCCTTCTCTCCAGAGATGCTGCCTGTCCCACTGAGGTACACCAGCATTTTGTGTCTATCTTCGATTTAAACCAGCATCTGCAGTTCTTTCCGACACATCAATATTCATAGAACTGGGGTGGAAGCTGCCGGTTCTGTAATACATCTAGTCGTTCAAGTCAGATTGAAACTGATAAAAATCTGCATGAAATTGCAAGTTATGCACAAATAACGTTCTGGTAATTATGGTATCAACATTTTGATTGTTCAGTTCTAAGAACCAATTGCGATGATTTGGAGTAGTTGAAAGAAATATAATATGGCTGAATCATCAACTTATTCAAGACAACTTAAATATTTGAACGGTCGTATTTTTCCCATTTCTTACACGATGTTTTAACCAAAAGCAGTTAATTTGCAAGTGGACTGTGCAGTTTCAAGACTAAGGACCGACGAGACCCTTCTTCAGAAGAAGGGTCTCGACCCGAAACGTCGCCTATCTCCTTCGCTCCTTAGATGCTGCTGCATGTTTCTCCAGCTACCCTCGATTCTCCAGCATCTGCAGTTCCTTCTTTAAAAAATAATATTCCAGGTGCTTCAGATGTGTGTTGTCAAGCAAACTTAGATACTGCTGTTAATGACATTGTAGGCCAGATAACCAAGTGGCTTTAAAACAGGACTTAAGGATCATCTGAACATAGGAGATTCAACCAAGGTTTATAAAGAAATAGGGTTAGGGTTAGGTCCTTGACACCATAGGGCATTGACTACTGAAAGCCTTAGCAGAGCTGCCAAATAGTACGGAATTTCAGTATTTTGTACGGAAATGCGATAAGAATACTGATGTACGATTTTGTGTTGTTACATACGGATTTTAAATACTGAGTTCAATTCAGTTTGAAGAAAGGTCTCGACCAGAAACGTCACCCATTCCATTCTCTCCAGAGTCGCTGCCTGTCCCGCTCCAGGTTCAAACAGCGCTGGCAGTTTAACGCGTGGGAATTTAAACAAAAAGCTGTCGGCTGGAGCGCTGTGGGTTCTAAATACAGAGCTACCGGCTGGAGCGCTATGGGCTTTAAACATAGCGCTATGGCCACAGCGCTATGCGTCACAGACTGTTCAGGAAAATTCTCGTATAACATTGAGTCTTTGGAATTCTCTTTGAGCCTTTGATTATTTTTCGGGCAGTGGTAGAATTCTGGATAAGCCTAGTGGTGAAAGGTTACCAGTGGGATTGCAGTTACATTGGGATTGGCCTTGATTTTACAGAACGGTAGGTGGACTCAAGGAGCAGAGAGGGAGGAGGAGCGAGGGAGAAGGGGAGGGAGGGAATAAGACGGAGAGAATTAGAGAGGGAGGGTGGGAGGGAGAGAGAGAGAGAGAGAGAGGAAGGAGGGAGAGAGTGGGAGCGAGGGAGATGCAGGCTTCCAAATGGCTTCTAAATCATGATCTGGTGCTAAAAGCAGGAAGCAGCCATTCAAACAGCAGTATACGAAGAGATGGCAATGAATGCGCTGTCAAGTAAGGTGCGTAGAAGCCATTCTTGCGTGGGTATGACCACACATAAAAAATAAAAACATTTCAGAAAAATGGCACCGCGTAAAAATACTGATTTCCTCAGCAAAATACTGATTTTCAGGTACTAGAATACTGAACTGCTCTGACAAAACTTGGTAGCTCTGCCTTTGGTCTAAGGGAGATTAGATTCAGAGAAGGTGAAAGGCAAGAAGGGGATTAAAAACATGAATAAGGACTTTAAAATCAAGGGTCTCCTAACTAGGAGACGATGCAAGTCAGCACATTTGGTTAATCACTGAACAAAACTGTTTGAAACAGTACATGAACGGTAGCATTTTGGGTGACTTCAAGTTCACAAAGGTTCACCAAGGGACTTCATCCTCACCTTTGTTTTCCCAAGCTGTCTGCTCCAGCACATGCCCAGCTGAAGGTTTCAAGCAAGCTGAGGCAAGGACAGAGTGGGTCATTGCTGTAAGATAAAATCAGGTAGATTTGGGAGAGAAATTATAAAAACAGCCAAAACAAAGTATGTAGGAAGGAACTGCAGGTGCAGGTTTATACCGAAGGTGGACACAAAGTGCTGGAGTAACTCAGGAAGTGTCCAAGAGCTGGCGCCAGGACTCAACCTGGTGGAGGTCAGCTCGCCAGACTACCATGGCACCTCCATTGTCGGCGGGTTTGGTGATAGTCGGGATTGGTGCAAAGTGAGTAGAGGGCTGAAGATGCTGCCTGACCCGCAGAATTAGTCCAAAATTCAACTACGGGTCAATGCAACTGCAAGCTTCAAACAGCAGATTCAGTGTTAAACCCGTCAGGGAGAAAGTGTAGAGCTTGGTTGGGGAACAGAGATTGGGGTGGAGTCGGATGAATTGACTATGGTGTTCCTAATAGTTATTTGGAAGACCAAGTGGTGTGTGTTCCTTATTTTTAAAAGGGATACTGTTTGTGCCTGGGCCAAAATCTATTTGTCAGCATTTTGTTCATGAGTGTGAGATTGAGCTTGGAGCTTCCCTGATCTGACGTAGGTAAACACACTCATAATATAGTGCACAGTCATGCATAGGTGTAGATTCTTCCAGGGCAACAATCTGGGTGTGCCAAACAAAATATCTTTTGGGAAAGATATTTGAGTTAGTCCTTGCTTTCGCCCCCTTTCCCCTCCCCTTCCCAGCTCTCGCACAGCCCACTGTCTCCGCCTCTTCCTTTCTTCTTCCCACACCCCCACATCAGTCTGAAGAAGGGTCTCGACCCAAAACGTCACCTGTTCCTTCACTCCATAGATGCTGCCTCACCCGCTGAGTTTCTCCAGCATTTTTGTCTACCTTTGGGAAAGAGAGTGCTTTGCCACCTAGTGGCGTAACCTGTAATTTTTAACAATCAATTATTCTAGTTCAAACCTTTATGTTCAGATCTTTTCCTTCTCTATTCTTTTGCCATACCACGACCAATAACAAAACCAACATCTCTAACACAGATTAATTGTTCCCCGACTTCACCATGTTATAGCAAAGATGTTGTCAGAGCTGGATAGAGTGCAGAGAAGATTCACGAGGATGTTGCCAGGACTCGAGGGCCTGAGCTATAGGGACAGGGGGAGCAGGCTTGGAATTTATACCTTGGAGTGCAGGAGGAAGAAGGGTGATGTTATCGAGGTGTACAAAATAATGAGAGAAATGGATCAGGTAAATGCACAAAGTTTTTTACCCAGAGAAGGGGAATCGAAAACCAGAGGATATCGGTTTACGGTGAGGGTGGAAATATTTAATAGGGACCTGAGGGCTTACTTTTTTACACAAAAGGATGATGGAGGGAACAAGCTGCCGGAGGAGGTTGTTGAGACAGATACTATGTAACGTTTAAAAAACATTTGAATAGGTATATGGATAAGACAGGTTCTGAGGGATATGAACCAAGCTTAGGTGGACTAGAGTACATAGTTTGAGGTGAAGGGGAAAAGATTTAATAAGATTCCGAGGGGTATCTTTTTCACACAAAGGGTGGTGGATGTACGGAACAAGCTGCCAGAGGAGGCAGTTGAGGCAGGGACTATCCCAACATTTAAGAAGCAGTTGGACAGATATATGGATAGGACAGGTTTGGAGGGATATGGACTAAATGCTGGTAGGTGGGACTAGTGTAGCTGGGACATGTTGGCCTGTTGGACATGTGGGCAAGTTCGGCCGAAAGGCCTGTTTCCACATTGTATCACCCTATGACTCTGTAACTAGGTGGGACCGGTGTAGATGGTGTATGTGGTTGGCATGGGCAAGTTGGGTCGAAGGGCCTGTATCCCTGCTGTATAGCTCTATGATTCTAAATAATCACTGCTTGTGGGATCTTGTCGAGTGCATATTGGCCGCCAAGCTGTCTGATGTTACAACGGTGACTAACCTTAAAGTCTGCTCCTTGGACGCTACCTCCAAATCAAGAACGACTTCCTTCCATTTCATGTCTGTGGTATCTGAGGTGGGCGATGAGTCAAGAGCGTTTTATTGGCAAATGTCCAGAAAGGGAACAAGAAAATCTGTATGCAGCAGCACAACAAACATGTATGTAAGCACAGTACTTGCTGGACACCAAAATAAACAACTAATCAAGGTGGTTTAGTTGCAGTCAGTAGCGTTCAATAGCCTGAGGATTGTTGGGAAGATGCTGCTCCTGAAGCTTAGTTTTCAGGCTCCTGTACCTTCTTTCTGATGGCAGGAATGAAATGAGAGTGTGGTCAGGGTGGTTTGGGTCTCTGATGATGCTGGCTGCCTTTTTGAGTGCCAAGTGTGCAGGAAGGAACTACAGATGCTGGTTTAAACTGAAGATAGACAGGGAAGAAGATTGCCTTCCATCACTGTGAGGAATGTGGGGAATCCGCTGTGGTGGATGTTTATGTTAACTTTTATGTGTGTCTTGTTGCTTTTTTTTAGTATGGCTGTATGGTAATACGAATATTACTGCACCTTAATTGGTACACAAGACAATAAAAGACCTTTGATGTAGCTGGAGTAACTCAGTGGGACAGACAGCATCTTTGGAGAGAAGGAACGGGTGACGTTTTGGGTCGAGACCCTACTTCATACGTTTCACCCGTTCCTTCTGTCCATAGATGCTGCCTGTCCGGCAGTATTGCTCCAGCTTTTTGTGTCTATCTACTACATATACCATCTACATACTGCACTGCAGTTGCTCTTTAATCTGCTCTGGCAGCAACTCACAAACTGCATTCTCTACTGTCAAGAAGGATAGAAGCAGTAGATACATAAGAACACCACCACTTGCGGGTCTCCCTCCAAGCCTCACACCATCCCGATCTGGAAATGTATTGCAGGCACTTCATTGCTGAGCCTAAACCCTAGAACTCCCTCCCCAACAGCAGTGTGGCAGGACCTTCACCAGAGGGACTGTTAGTGGTTCAAGAAGCAGATGGCCACCATCTTCTTAAGGTGGACAATAAATGTGCAAAATGAACCAGGGCAGGCAATAAATGCCTTGATCCTGAAATGAAAACTTTACAAATATAATTTGTATTGCTCCATGCAGAGGGATCTCCTTATTGCTGTGTGCTACAAGATACATCTTTTTCTCACAGACAGTGGTGAGTCTGTGGAATTCTCTGCCTCAGAGGGCGGTGGAGGCAGGTTCTCTGGATGCTTTCAAGCGAGAGCTAGATAGGGCTCTTAAAAATAGCAGAGTCAGGGGATATGGGGAGAAGGCAGGAATGGGGTACTGATTGGGGATGATCAGCCATGATCAGATTGAATGGCGGTGCTGGCTCGAAGGGCCAAATGGCCTACTCCTGCACCTATTGTCTATTGTCTAAATCACCACTAGGTTGTCCACCACATTCTCTTCCCAGTGGCTAGGGAGCTGCTTCCCAAATCGCACTCGGTCTGAAGAAGGACTTTCGCAACCCGAAATGTCGCCCACGCCAGAGATGCTGAATTACTCCAGCACTCAGTGTCTGTCCCAAACCACACCATTGGTCCCAAGGAACAAGATGCCAATGCCCAGAAAATATCCTCTTGGAAATGGGTCAACAAGGTGGGTTGTGGAATGAAAGAGCAGCAGATATTCCTTATCAAATGTATTTTTCAAACCTCTTTGTGCTCAGCTAAAGGAAGAAACATATCCATTAAAAAACTTTTGAACTAATCTGTAATTATTGATTGCAGTGGTTATCTTCCCATTTAACAAATAAATAAACTGTACTGACGTGACAAGAACAGTTTACAAGAGCATCATCTTTTGGTATTTCATGGATTTTGTATCATTTCCAGGTACTGCACAGATGAAAAGCACTTTTTTGCCAAGCGCTTCATGCTGGAAAAACACATCAAGCTAATGCATGGGATCCGAAACCCAGACTTCAGCCAGATGCAGAAAGCTGCAAACACAAACTCAGATGCCAAAGTGGTAAGACTTCCTTCCTCATGTGTTATTTTACAATGGGCATCGAAGGTAATCCTGGAGCTAACTACACCTGCATCTCGTGAAGGGCAGCACAATGGAGCAGTGGTAGAGTTGCTACCTTACTGCACCAGTGCTTCTCTATACAGAGTTTGTACATTCTCCCCATGACCTGCATGTGCCCTCTCTGGGGTCTATAGTTTCCTCCCACACTCCAAAAACATACAGATTAGTAGGTCGGGCCCTGGCATTCCCTCTCTCTCTATCTCCCTCCCCCACCCTAGTCGCACCAGCTTCTCATTTTCACACCACAAACTGCTTACAATGGCTTGTACCCTTTATCATTGATACTTTTTTGCATATCTCTCATTCATTGTTCTTTATCTCTCCACATCACCGTCTATATCTCTCGTTTCCCTGATCCCTGACCAGTCTGAAGAAGGGTCTCGACCCGAAACGTCGCCTATCCTTCGCTCCTTAGATGCTGCTGCACCCACTGAGTTTCTCCAGCCTTTTGTGTACCCTCGATTCTCCAGCATCTGCAGTTCCTTCTTTAACAGATTAGTAGGTCAATTGGCTTGGTATAATTGTAAATGGTCCCTACTGTGTGTAGAATACTGTTAATGTGCGGGGATTACTGGTCGGTGCGAACTCGGTGGGCCGAAGGGCCTGTTTCCACGCTGTATCTCTAAACTAAACATAAACTAAACTGCAACATTTAAAGAAACTTCTCTGAAGTAGACAGGAGCTGACAATAAAGGATAGCGGTATTGGTGGTGCCTACATCAGAATATAAATTGAGTATAGAATATAATAAATAATATAATGAACTACAGACTATAATAAAGGGCCACACAGTGGTGCGGCTGATAGAGTTGCTCACAGCGCCAGAGACCCAGGTTTGTTCCAGACCTTGGGTGCTCTGTGCGCGGAGTTTGCGCGTTCTCTCTTTGACCGCGTGGGTTTCATCCACCCAAAGATGTGCGGATTTGTAGGTTAACCGGCTTCTGTAAATTGCCTCTAACATGTCGGGAGTGGATGAGAAAGTGGGATAACATAAAACTAGTGTGAATGGGCAATCGATGATCGTAGTGGACTCAGGTCGACCGAAGAGCCTGTTTCCATATTGTATCTCTAAACTAAACTAAATAACAAAGTAGTCGAAATGTGTAGGAAGAACCGCAGATGCAGGTTTACACCAAAGATAGACACAAAATGCTGTAGAAACTCAGTGAGACAGGCAGCATCTCTATAGAAGGAATGGATGACGTTTCGGGTTGAGACCCTTCACCCATTTCTTCTCTCCAGAGATGCTGCCTGTCCCGTTGAGTTACTCCAGCATTTTGTGTCTTATCTTCTAAATGAATAAGCAAGGTTTGCAGCCCATGTCTGCTTCTAGACGCCAGTCTTGTGATTGCTAATTGTCATTTCTTTTTCGAGGAGGACTTGCCTGGCAAGCGGGTGGCCAGTGACACAGAAGCAGCTGGGCAGCCGAACTCTCACACCATAGCATCACTTCCCAAGAAGCTGAAGGTCGCAGTGTTCAAACAGTACAGATGTTCCAAGTGTGGTTACATGACCAAGAGCAAAGCCGATTTCCAGGGACACATACCTCAGCACAAGACCGATGGCTCAACCTTCCAGTGCTCGCAGTGCGGTCTCTGCTACACGTCTGCGCTCTCCCTGAACAGGCACCTCTACATTGTCCACAAGTTCAAAGAGCCCGAGACGCTGCAAGCAGGCGTGGTTCGCGAAAACGGGCAAGGCGCGCACAGTAGGGAGTCGAACACTACGTCAGAGGAAGATGTTGATCTCCAGTGCCACGTCTGCAAGGAAATACTTGACAGTGAGACAGCTTTGAGCGCGCATGTTCGGACTCACGGAATGAGGATCATATTATCCAAGCAGAATGGAGGGTCAGAACAGTGATTCCGTCAGTGCAGAGGAGAGAAACGTCAAGTCTCCAAATCGTCTTCATCCAGGACAGATGTGCAGTGATAAGCCTGGTTCACGGATACATAGCACAGCAATGTATCAACAAGTAAAGCAAAGTGGTCCTCATTCAAAGCTGACCAGTAGGATTCTCTCTGCCCATGACAGCGGAACAAGTGTTGCTTCTGGTTCCCTCGTCCTGAAACCTTTTATTGTTTCTTGTTGTTGTCGAAAGATTAGTTTTTATACTTTGTACAACCCAATGCACAATAGAACTTCACAGGGAAAGCAAGCCAAGCATGCTCTCTGCGGCCTCCACCTCCCAGTGCCCTCAAACGTCTGTGACTATTTGTTTCACGTAACTTTGCATGCCAGTCTCAAGCCCAGCTTTCAGTTCAACTCTCCACAGGCTTGTGTAGCTCACAGTCCATAATGTCACAAAATCAAAAGCACGTCTCACTGCTTCTGTCCCGGGCAATATTAGGCCAGAATTGGGTGTTAGAATGTCCGTGCCCTCCCTCTTCAAAAGCTGTTTTAGTGGCTCAAAGTGAATGGTTCCCTTCATTTTTAAAAGTTGACGTTTGACGTGCATGCAATGAGGATTCACAACGTAATGTAGGTCCGTTTAAATATCCTCATCTTCCCCCTCCCTTATTTAAAAGTAAATAGAGAGATGATACTATGAAGGAATGTCTGCAAGCATTGGCAGTGCCCCTTTCTCACCATTTGTTGTGCCATCGTTCATTGATTGTTTTTGTTTTATTTTGTGGCTTTTTATCGATTTCGTTTCCTTCGATCTCCTTGCCCGTCAACCAAGCACCCAAGTGTTTTCAACACGTGTCTTCATCTGCCTGCTACAGTTTGATCCTTTCTCCACGAGCAGATTAATAATCCCGCTGCATTGTGTCAGACAGTTGCTTGTGGAAAGTTTACATTGGAATCACAGGCCTAAGTCTCTTTACTTTTTAAATCCAGTAGAACAATGTTATGAATGTAATGCGGAGTCATTGCTCAAAAATGTGACGATGTTTCCGGTTTGTGCAGTAGCCTGAGGTTGGTTCTGATAAACCCCATGATTTATCCCTAACACGACGCATATCCAAGGTACAGGACCCCAGGGGTTGGTTGTCTTATCATCATCTGTGTGGTAACTCCCCCTCATTCCTGAGGGCTGCATGCAGCGGTGACATTTATTTCTGAGCTTTGTGACATTGCTTACATTTTTCCTGTTTCACCGCCTCTAAGTTGAAGACAGGCCACTCCGCAGTCTTCCGGCACTTCTTAGCCAGAGTCCTGAAGTTTCTTCTCTACCCTCCCACTGTGTCCTTCAATAAACCTGATATTTATCTACACTCATACATGTTAGGGCATCTAGCATCTCTGCAGCTATAATATGGCACTATTATCAAAACACCGAGACATGAACTATCCGCAGTTCTAAAGTCTTCATGTCTTTCTCCAAGGTACAAAACAGAGGAGAAATATTAATTGAGTATCTCACCATCTTCCTTTGGCTCCAGACCCTGGTTTCTGAGGCGTCCTATTTTCTCCCAGATTACCCTTTTCCCTCAATATACTTATAACATTGCTTTGGGTTCTCCTTAATCTTATCTGCCAGAGGTTTCTGTTCTCCTGATTTCATTCTTATATATGGTCCTCGATCCCCAATGAATACAGATGCCTGCACCAGCCCTATGCCATCTTTTTCCTGACCTGAGCCTTAATCTCCCGCACTAGGGGCAGCATGGTGGCGCAGCGGTACAGTTGCTGCCTTACAGCACTTGGATCACCGGAGACTCGGGTTCGATCCCGACTACGGGTGCTGTCCGTACGGAGATTGCACGTTCTCCCCGTGACCGTGTAGGTTTCTCCGAGATCTTCGGTTTCCTCCCACGCTTGGACGTACAGGTTTGTAGGTTAATTGGCTTGGGTTTGTATTCTTGGTACAAGTGTAAATTGTCCCTAGTGCGTGTAGGCTTGTGTTAATGTGCGGGGATCGCTGGTCGGTGTGGACTCGGCAAGCCGATGGGCCTGTTTTCGCACTGTATCTATAAACTAAACTAAAACAGCTAAGGTTCTGTACTCGTGCCCATCGTGGCCTTTCTCTAACAGGAATATTCAGACCTTAAATCCCCCCATCTCACTTTTATAAAGTGAGAAACTTTAAAAGTGTGAAAGTTGATTGGAATAGGTTGTTTCTCAGCAAAGTGACTTTGGGAAATAATGGGATGCTTTTAAGTTTCTGTCCAATTCCATCAAAGTTCTTCCCAATTTAGTACATTATGGACCAGCCTTGTCCTTTTCCATAACTATTATAACAAATAGAAATATGGATGTCGGTCCCAAAGTCCTTGACCACTTTCGTCTCAGTCACTTGCCCTGCCCTATTTCCAAAGAGGAGGACAAGCTTTACCCTCTTTCTTGTAGAGCCATCTATATATTACAGAAGCAAACATTCCTGAACATGCTTGATAAATTCCATCCCACCTAGGCCCCTTGGCACGATGGAGGTCCCGGTTTATAATAGGAATATTAAAGTACCCCACTCCAATCTGCAATCTCCCAGCATATTTCTTCCTCTAATTCCCGTTGACTATTTGGGGGCCAACAGCACACTCCCAACAAAATGGTCATCCCCATTTTATTTCTCAGCTCAACCATATAGCCTCACTTAACAATCCCCCAGTACTGCTGTGACATTCCCCTTAATTTAAACATCGAACGATACATCACAAGCATGGGCTCTTCAGCCCACATTGTTTGTGTCGAACATGATGCCAAGCTAAACTGATCTCATCTGCCGGTACATGATCCAATATCACTTTATTCCTTGCACTCCAATGCGCCTATCTAAAAGCCTCTTGAACCCACTATTGTATCTGCCACCACCACTATCCCTGGCAGTGTATTCCAGGCCTCCACCACTCTCTGTGTAAGCATCTCTGGAGAGAAGGAATGGGTGACGTTTTGGGTCGAGACTTCTTCAGAAGGGTGTACTAGTTTTCAAGGGGACTGGCCATGGGGGATTCCTGCATTCTTGGATTTTACTCCCTTTCCCTTTCCTGGTGGTCACCCATCTTCTTTCTCTTTGCACCTTGGGCATGACCACCTCATTAAAGCTCTTCCACCTGCTCTCAGCACCCCAGGCAATTCTCAGTACATCCATGTCCCACTCCAGTGCCTTCAAACGGCCCATCATGAGCTGTAGCTGGGCGCACTGCCCACAGGTGTGGACGTCGGGGGCAATGAAAGTTTCCCTGAGCTCCCACATCCTGCAGGAGGTGCATCCCTCTGCCCTATCTGCCATGTTCACTGCACTAAGACAAAAGAGGAAGAGATGTGGGAAAAAAAGAGAGACCTTACTTTGTCTTAACTTTTGCCTCAGCTCAGCCTCCCAGCCGAAGTCTCTCGAGCCAAAGCCTCAGCACATACCCTCAATCACCTCTCCTATAATTCTTTCGTGGTAAAGGAAAGGTCATTCAACACAGACCAGACATGATTGAAGGGAGGTGTATTCTCAAAGGGCCTAATTCTGCTCCTATGACTTATGATGTTCGCCAGAGCTCCACTCAGCTGATTGGAAGAAGCTTTGAGCCATTGCTATTCCCTGTTAATTTGGAAGAGCTGTATGTTCTCAACTCACCGGGTGACCTAAAGCACCATCTAGGGATTGGGAGACAGATGATTGAGGGATAGAAACTCTGCTGTATAGTATTTCCACCCCAAGGTACAATTTTTCAAGAAGACAGACAATGTTTTCAAAGCAAAATCACAGTGATGGAGCATGGAAACAGGTCCTTCCGCCCAATCTGCCCACACTAGCCAACATGTCCCATCTACACTAGTCCCACCTGCCCGCATTTGGCTCGTATCCCTCCAAACCTGTCCTCCTATTCATGTACCTATCTAACTGTTTCTTAAATGTTGGGATAATCTCTGCCTCAACTACCTCCTCTGGCAGCTTGTTCCATACGCCCAGTGCCCTTTGTATGAAAAAGTTACCCCTCGGATTCCTATTAAACTTTTCCCTTTCACCTCAAACCTATGTCCTCTGGTCTTCGATTCAACTACTCTGGGCAAGAGACTCTGTGTATCTACCTGATCTATTCCTCTCATGATTTTATACATACCTATAAGATCACCCCTCATCCTCCTGCGCTCCAAGGAATAGTCCCAGCCTACTCAACCTCTCCCTACAGCTCAGACCCTCTATTCCTGCAACATCCTTGTAAATCATTTTCTAAAGGTCCCCAAATGGTCCACAATTAGGCAAAGAAGCAGGGGAAAAGCTTTTAAATCTAATTGTAGCTCTTAGACACTAGTTTGTTGAAATAGGAAAGATCTCGAGTTCTTAATTTATTGAGTGGAACAGGTTTGTGATAGTTTCTGGCCTGAAATGAACAGACTATCTTGAAACGACACAGGTGAAGTCACGAGAAACTGATAAGCCTCCAGAATTTTAATCTCAATTTTTTTAATATATTATGCCAATCAAATGTGATTTTTGGTAATACATTCGCCCTGAACTCTAATTTAAAATGGAAATTCTGTTACTTGCCATTCTGGCCTGGAGGAGGTTTAGCTGCTTGTTTTCAGGAGGGGTTGATCTGCAGAGGGCACTGGTTCTTTCATTGCATCCTCTGCACAGTACCCATGCTGATCAGAATTAATGTTGGTGTAGGGAGGAACTGCAGTTGCTGGTTTACACCAAAAATAGACACGAAATGCTGGAGTAACTCAGTGGGTCAGGCAGGAATAGGTGATGTTTCTGGTCGAGACCCTTCTCCAGACTTCAGTCTTTGGACTTCAGTCTGAAAGCAGGGTCTCGACTGGTAACATCACCTATTCTTTATCTCCAGAGATGCTGCCCGACCCGCTGAGTTACTCCAGTATTTTGTATCTCGAGTTCATATTGGGATTGTTAATGGCTCTCTTCTGAGATACCAGAATGCAGAGGACCAAATAAGATGATGTGGTCAAAGTCAATTGGATCTTATGAATCACTAACTTCTTAGTTAAGATGTAAGATGAAATACAAGGAAATGTTGGTTTATACAAAAAAAGACACAAGGTGCTGGAGTAACTCTACGGGTCAGGCAGCATCTCTGGAGAGCATGGATAGGTGACATTTCAGGTCAGGACCCTTCTGATTGTGGTGGGGGTTGTCAGGCATTGATCAGCCCCCCACCACTCTTCCAGCTATCTCCCCTACCCCCACCACAATCAGCCTGAAGTAGGGTCCTGAACCAAAACGCCACCTATCCATGATTCCTGACCTGTTGAGTTATTCCAACACTTTATGTCATTTTTTTGTAAGATGCAAAATAGCAGTTTTCCGAGGACCAACAGAATGTTCAAACAGATAATCCTGAATAAGATTTTCCACGTCTTCAAAAGGCAAAGTGCGAGACAAAATTGCACTTCATCCACTTTTAAATATGAGAAAAATTACTGAAATCATGACGTAGATTTTTTTGAAATTATTCAATTGAAAATTATTAAATTGTTTAATTATTAAATTATTATATTGAAAATCTTGGAGCCGAGCTAGATTTTCAACCAGATCTCGTAATTTGGAAAAAAATCAAGCACAATTGTGGATGCTCATTTTACATTGAAATTAAATTATAGTGTCTGACTCTGCTAGTGAGGGTTTCTAAAATCATGAACTAGCCAAACAGCTATTAACCACCAAACCATTCCTTGTAGTTCAATCTTCAAACCCCAACACATTTTAGGATGAGGCGAGATTTCAAGATGCAGGGTGTTTTAGTAAATTGTGCAAATCCATTTGTGGAGATATTTCAGATGTTTCTCCTTGCTGTGAGGAAAATGTGGACTGGAGCCCAGACAAGTACAAGGAAACTGAACCTTGGCAAGGGTACATGCAATGGGTCATACTGGGGTACCTAAGCAGCCATAGAGTCGTAGAGTGATACCGTGTGGAAACAGGCCATTCAGCCGAACTTGACCACACCGGCCAACATGTCCCAGCTACATTAGTCCCACATGTCAGCATTTGGTCCATATCCCTTCAAACCTGTCCTATCCATGTACCTGTCTAACTGCTTCTTAAATGTTCGGATAGTCCCTGCCTCAACTATCTCCTCTGGCAGCTTGTTCCATACATCAACCACCCTTTGTGTGGAAAAAGTTACCCCTCAGATTCCTATTAAATCTTTTCCCCTTCACCTTAAACCTATGTCCTCTGGTCCTCGATTCCCTTACGCTGGGCAAGAGACTCTGTGCATCTACCTGATCTATTCCTCTCATGCTTTTATACACCTCTATAAGATCACCCCCTCATCCTATTGTGCTCCAAAGAATAGAGTCCCAGCCAACTCAACCTCTGCCTACAGCTCAGACCCTCTAGTCCTGGCAACATCCGCGTAAATCTTCTCTCCGTACCCTCTCCAGCGTGACAACATCTTCCCTCTATAATACGGTGCTCAGATCTGAACACAGTACTCTAAACTTCCCCTTTCACCTCCCTCTCCTTCCCCGGTTACAGTTAACCTCCACACGTGGGCTTTGCTTGTCTGGAAAGCTTTTGAACGAGTAGTTTTCCTGTCAGACCAGGTTGTGCATTGGTTTGTTTGTTTGTTTGTTTCCGTCTCTCTGCGCCCATTGTGAACGTGGGGTGGTGACGTCGCCTCTCTTGCTGTAAATCACTTTAGATTGCAGCCGACTAATGGGAGCATCTCTCTCTCTCCCCATTCTGGGGGATGGGTGACACAATCCCTTTCTATCCACTCATTCCTGTTACGCAGACATTGTCGAATGTATGAGATTGAA
Organism: Okamejei kenojei; assembly: GCA_035221665.1. Taxonomy (NCBI): domain Eukaryota; kingdom Metazoa; phylum Chordata; class Chondrichthyes; order Rajiformes; family Rajidae; genus Okamejei; species Okamejei kenojei. The sequence continues at coordinate 8,268,670 of CM069169.1, read as the reverse complement.
TTGCAGCCAACGCCAACGTTTTTCTTCGTAAACGGGCAGTGCCGTGAAAAGGATGCTCGTTTAATCTGGTTTATGCACTGCCATTCCCTCTGGTATCAATGTGAATGGCACTAAAGTAGTTTACAGGAGGACCAAATAAAGTATTTTAAAATATTTTTTTTTTTAACTGGTGTAATTCCCTGCATAAATGACCACTGTACTGTATCTTAAGTTTTATAAAATTAATTCCTTTAAAGAAAAATGTATCTCCCATATTACTCAATTTTATAAATTACTTTGGAGATTTATATTTAATTGTAGTCATATTGACTAAAGTTTTCACATACTTTCTATTTAAGTGCTGTACTACCTTATACTGTCTTGTTCAAGTGATCTGTGTTATATTACACTTCAAGGGGATATTCCAGACTCCAAGCCAAACTCTAGTGAGACACAAACATTCCTCTCCTACTTCCCAGGTTTTCCTGTCACGCGGCACCCTCTGCTCATGAGCGATGCCTTACCTGGTCCAAAGAGATTGTTAGCTTGTGTTTACTGTGTAGATGATATTTAGTAAACTTCTATCAATCCAGAGAAGCCGAATCTTCATTGGAGTCTGGAGTTTACCACTTAATATTTTTGAGCCAGAATTTAGCTCTATTATTCACTGATAAACAGTCAAAATAATTTAAAATATTTATCTGGAATTCAGCTCTGTTCACTTCCTTATTTCAGTGTCTTGATACAATATATATATGAACATTTGTACTTTTTGATAAATGTGTATAGTAAGTAGTGTGTAGAGAGACGTTTTGCAAGGTATCCCATATAGTTTGCTAAAGGTAGTTCTACATGTTATCAGGGATTTTCCCCGCCCCAAGCCATCACCCCTCTATTTAATCTGCATCCGTCTCTGTGCCTTCTTATTATGTTCACTTACAGTGCCCTCCATAATGTTTGGGACAAAGACCCATCATTTATTTATTTGCCTCTGTACTCCACAATTTGAGATTTGTAATAAAACAAAATCACATATGGTTAAAGTTCACATTGTCAGATTTTATTAAAGGGTATTTCTATACATTTTGGTTTCACCATGTAGAAATTACAGCTGTGTTTATACATAGTCCCCCCATTTCAGGGCACCATAATGTTTGGGACAGGTGGTTTCACAGGCGTTTGTAATTGCACAGGTGTGTTTAATTGCCTCCTTAATGCAGGTATAAGAGCGCTCTCAGCACCTCCAGTCTTTCCATCACCCTTAGAAACTTTTATTGCTGTTTATCAACATGAGGACCAAAGTTGTGCCAATGAAAGTCAAATAAGCCATTATGAGAAACAAAAATAAAACTGTTAGAGACATCAGCCAAACCTTAGGCTTACCAAAATCAACTATTTGGAACATCATTAAGAAGAAAGAAAGCACTGGTGAGCTTACTAATCGCAAAGGGACCAGCAGGCCAAAGAAGACCTCCACAGCTGATGACAGAAGAATTCTCTCTATAATAAAGAAAAATCCCCAAACACGGGGTGTTATGGCCTGGGCATGTATGGCTGCTGAAGGTACTGGCTCACTTATCGTCATTGATGATACAACTGCTGATGGTACAAGCATAAAGAATTCTGAAGTGTATAAGACACATCCTATCTGCTCAAGTTCAAACAAATGCCTCAAAACTCATTGGCTGGCGGTTCATTCTACAGCAAGACAATGATCCCAAACATACTGCTAAAGCAACAAAGGAGTTCAAAGCTTAAAAAAAATGTCAATTCTTGAGTGGCCATGTTAATCACCCGATTTGAACCCAATTGAGCTTGCCTTTTATATGCTGAAGAAAAAAACTGAAGGGGACTAGCCCCCAAAACAAGCGTAAGCTAAAGATGGCTGCAATACCGGCCTGGCAGAACATCATCAGAGAAGACACCCAGCAACTGATGATGTCCATGAATCGCAGACTTCAAGCAGTCATTGAATGCAACAGATATGCAACAAAATACTAAACATGACATTGCTGTGTCCCAAACATAATGGTGCCCTGAAATGGGGGGACTATGTATATAAACACTGCTGTAATTTTTATGCATTTTGGTGAAACCAAAATGTATAAAAATTGCCTTTTATTAAAAGCGGACAATGTGCACTTTAACCAATAGTGATTTTTTTAATTACAAATCTCAAATTGTGGAGTACAGAGGCAGATAAATAAATTATGGGTCTTTGTCCCAAACATTATGGAGGGCACTGTAAAAATATTTCAAATAAAAGCAACAAAATGAATCGAACAGCCTCTCCTTTACAGTCATCTCTACATTGCTATAAATATGTCCTCTACAGATATTTACGTCGTATGTTCAGCAATTATCCTGTGGCAGTTTTCTCAGTATGTCAGAGGGTGCTCTGTTTTATAAGGCTCAGAACATTTCACCAAATAAAACAGAATATTATACTTCTGTAAAATGTCTCCCCTTAATGCTGAGAAGACTAATAATCTCTTCAGTAAATATTTAAGTTGGAAACTATGGTATGGTGGGATTGGAGAGAGACTTGAGAAGATGTGGGCCACTATTGATTACAGCTGGCTGAAGAGTTTCTTGCTGTCTTTCAGACTTGACCAACACCACTGCAATTTTTTTTTTTAAGTTAATGCTTTAAATAGCAAATTGTTTGTCCAAAGTACTTTATTAAATCTGCACAATAGCTTTAATTAATTTGGATTTGCTGTTAGTACATTGATTTCTGCATTCCTCCAATCTCAGCATCTTCTGCCGCTTCCACTTGCCGATGGCGACTCAATAGCATCTAAACCTCAGTAACTCGTTATCCAAACCTCTCCATTTCATTCCTTTTCAGACACTCCTCGCACTCCATCTTTTTGACCAAGTGTTTCACCCCAAGTAATTCTTTGTACGTATCAGTACAGAATATCCTCGTTATAACAGACCAATAGGGGAGGAAAGGTGTGAGACGGAATTGCAGATGCTGGTTTAAACCAAAGGTAAACACAAAAAACACAATTGGCTGGCGGTTCATTCTACAGCAAGACAATGATCCCAAACATACTGCTAAAGCAACAAAGGAGTTCCTCAAAGCTAAAAAAATTGTCAATTCTTGAGTGGCCATGTTAATCACCCGATTTGAACCCAATTGAGCATGCCTTTTATATGCTGAAGAAAAAACTGAAGGGGACTAGCCCCCAAAACAAGCGTAAGCTAAAGATGGCTGCAATACCGGCCTGGCAGAGCATCACCAGAGAAGACACCCAGCAACTGATGATGTCCATGAATCGCAGACTTCAAGTAGTCATTGCATGCAACAGATATGCAACAAAATACTAAACATGACTACTTTCATTTACATGACATTGCTGTGTCCCAAACATAATGGTGCCCTGAAATGGGGGCACTATGTATATAAACACTGCTATAATTTTTGTACATTTTGGTGAAACCAAAATGTATAAAAATTGCCTTTTATTAAAATCGGACAATGTGCACTTCAACCAATAGTGATTTTTTTTAATTACAAATCTCAAATTGTGGAGTACAGAGGCAGATAAATAAATTATGGGTCTTTGTCCCAAACATTATGGAGGGCACTGTAAAAATATTTCAAATAAAAGCAACAAAATGAATCGAACAGCCTCTCCTTTACAGTCATCTCTACATTGCTATAAATATGTCCTCTACAAATATTTACGTCGTATGTTCAGCAATTATCCTGTGGCAGTTTTCTCAGTATGTCAGAGGGTGCTCTGTTTTATAAGGCTCAGAACATTTCACCAAATAAAACAGAATATTATACTTCTGTAAAATGTCTCCCCTTAATGCTGAGAAGACTAATAATCTCTTCAGTAAATATTTAAGTTGGAAACTATGGTATGGTGGGATTGGAGAGAGACTTGAGAAGATGTGGGCCACTATTGATTACAGCTGGCTGAAGAGTTTCTTGCTGTCTACAGCTTTCAGACTTGACCAACACCACTGCAATTTTTTTTTTTAAGTTAATGCTTTCAAATAGCAAATTGTTTGTCCAAAGTACTTTATTAAATCTGCACAATAGCTTTAATTAATTTGGATTTGCTGTTAGTACATTGATTTCTGCATTCCTCCAATCTCAGCATCTTCTGCCGTTTCCACTTGCCGATGGCGACTCAATAGCATCTAAACCTCAGTAACTCGTTATCCAAACCTCTCCATTTCATTCCTTTTCAGACACTCCTCGCACTCCATCTTTTTGACCAAGTGTTTCACCCCAAGTAAAATGTAATGGAATCATCGAATCAAATTCTTTGTACGTATCAGTACAGAATATCCTCGTTATAACAGACCAATAGGGGAGGAAAGGTGTGAGACGGAACTGCAGATGCTGGTTTAAACCAAAGGTAAACACAAAAAGGTGGAGTAACTCAGCGGGTTACTCTGGAGAAAAAGGAATGGGTGACGTTTCAGGTTGAGACCCTTCTTCAGACTGAGAGTCAGGTGAAAGGGAAGCGAGAGATAAAGACGGTGATATTGAGAGATATAGAACAAATGAATGAAAGATATGCAAAAAAAGTAACAATGATAAAGGAAACAGCCTGTTGTTAGCTGTGGGCTAGGTGAAAATGAGTTACAGACAATGAGACGCAACATGACGACTTTGAAGCTCGTACGACTTGGGTGGGGGGGAATGGAGAGGGGATGCAATGGTTACTTAAAGTTAGAGCAATCAATATTCATTACCACTTGATTGTAAGCTGCCCATGCAAAATACGAGATGCTTTTCCTCCAATTTGCGTTTGGCCTCACTGACAATGGAGGGGGGCCCAGGACACAAAGGTCAGAGTGTGAATGGGACGGGAATTAAAGTGTTTGGTAACCGGGGTCCGTTGTAACCAAGTAATGGGGTAAATATGTACAGTTTAAAAAACTGCCAATAAACATACACTAAACATGACGCACTACAGACAGGAATGGACACAAAAAACATAATACTTTAAACATTGTAAATACATTTAAAAAAAAGTTACCATATTCCAATTTTACTTTGAACTCAGTGGAACTCAGTTCCTGATATGAACAACACCCCGGTTACAACAGATTTTATTCCCTATAACCAAATCCGTATTAAAGAGGGTAGGCTATATTTATATCTGGTTAACTATATTTCTTTTTTTATAAATATTTTTGATAAAAGCATATGTACAAATAGTAATAAACGACAAATTGGTTACGGAGTTCTTACATAGCTTCAATTTTTAACTTTTTTTTAAAGAAAGAAATATATAAGATAAACTATAAACTAATAGAAAGAAAGAAAGGAGATTACAAATATAAAGATTGTGGAGATAGATCCGGGAGATGTTGAGTTCATCCAACCCTAAACTCAAGTTGTGACTATAATTTTGTGTTAAACCAGTTTACTTTTTTTAATTAAATAAATGGAGAGCATACTTTTAAAAAATAGTTCTGGTTTGTCAATTAAGACAAATTTATTTTTTCCAAATGCAAGGTCTTGGTCATTTCCGTAATCCACATTTTAATTGTGGGGGTAGCTGGTTTTTCCCAAAATTTGGGTATTAATTTTTTCGCAGTTGGTTAACTATATTTCTGGAAGAGCCTTGGAAAGTTTTTCTGTGGTAAAGTAAGTAAATTTAAGTTATTGAACAATTTTGATAACTGAAAATGCATTCTAATATCTCAGTTTTCTAAATGCAGTGGATGGTTTTGCAGAGCATTGTGCTGGTTTTCCAGTTGTCACATTCCGAGCAAATCCAATTACCTTACTTTTCGGAACAAGATATTGAACGAAGTCATGAAGAAATACCTGACTGATTGATTCTACATCAACCGCGATGGTAGGTTTTGCTGACACTCTGTATTCGCTAGACATTATTTTTATTTCTAAATAAAATGGACGTTTCATGGAAGGCAGATAGAGTACTGCAGAAATTTAGCCAACAGTATTCAATGAAGGAACCAGTCAGAAGGTAACAGGGGTGACACAGTTGTGCAGCTGGTAGAGCTGCTGTCACACGACGCCAGAGACCCGAGTTTGATCCTGACTGTGCGGAGTGTGCACGTTCTCCCTGTGACCGCGTGGGTTTCCTCCGGGCGCTCGGGTTTCCTCCCACATCCCATAGACGTGCGGGTTTGTAGGTTAATTGGCCCTCTGTAAATTGCCCCTATTGTGTTGGGAATGGATGAGAAAGTGGGATAACATAGAACTAGTGTGAACGGGTGATCGATGGTCAACATGGTGAGCCAAAGGGCTCGTTTCCATGCTGTATTTTTCAATCAATCAGGTGAGCTGCAGAGACACACTGCAATGGGGTGTCATTTGAATCCAGTATTGAATGTATTGTCTACTATCAGTAAAATGATCCCTTTTAGGACCAGTTTTAAGTCCACACCCATATTGAAGAACTCAAGGCATAGCTTGTCAAACTTGTCTCGAGTAAGCTTGTTCAAAATGCCATTTAGTTAATGGTGTCATTTGAAACCAGTATTGCATGTATACAGGTGTGCTCATTTAAATGCAGCTCTGATTATTTTCACACAGTCAATGGGTTAAAATCCAGTTTACATATTGTAGGACTATTTCATCTCTGCAGATTATATAAAATCAGGAGGTCATGTCCCCTTGGTTGATAGGTTATGGCCGACCCATTATAAATCTACTCTGAAGGCCACACTTGAATTATATACCCACGATACAATTGTCATTTGATCAGTATATGTCAGCTCCAAGAATGGAAGTCTATGTCCTGGTTGCTAGCATTATAAAGAATTTGTGATCCGTGCAGACCTGACCACAGAATAAAATGTTCCTCGTTGATCAGGTTCTTGATGCTTTATACCTATCGGAAACAAATAATCTGCCAAACTCCACGTCACAGGAGCAGCAGATTTTATCCATCAAACTCCTTTTATTCAATGATGAGCAATTTCTAATCTTGAGGGCTTTGATTGAAGTGTCCTCTGACTTACAAATTGGTTCATTCTTCCAAAGATTATATCTGTCCATATCTATGGCAATGGCACATAGTATGTGCAGCGGTAGAGTTGCTGCCTTACAGCGCCAGACACCCGGGTTCAAGTGTTTTATTGTCACATGTCCCAGATAGAACAATGAAATTCTTACTTGCGGCAGCACAGCAGAATATGTAATCATAATAAATAATATAACAAAACTCAAAAAAACAACCAACAGTGAAATAATAATAATAGTCTATTGTAATTCATTGCTTATGAGGTTGTAGTGTTTAATCGCCTGATGGTTGTTGGGAAGAAGCTGTTCCTGAACCTGGACGTTACAGTTTTCAGGCTCCTGTACCTTCTTCCAGATGGCAGTGGTGAGATGAGTGTGTGACCAGGGAGCTGTAGGTCTCTGATGATGCTGGCTGTCTTTTTGAGGCAGCAACTCCGATAAATCCCTTCGATGGTGGGGAGGTCAGAGCCGATGATGGACTGGGCGGTGTTCCCAACTTTTTGCAGTCTTTTCCGCTCCTGGACGTTCAAGTTGCTGAACCAGGCCATGATGCAACCGGTCAATGTGTTCTCCACTGTGCACCTGTAGAAGTTCAAGAGAATCCTTTTTGACATACCGAATCTCCGTAATCTTCTCAGGAAGTAGAGGCGCTGATGTGCTTTCTTTGTAATTGCATCAGTGTACTGGGTCCAGGAAAGATCGTCGGAAATATGCACGCCCAGGAATTTTAAGTTTTTTACTCTCTCCATCAGCGTCCCATTGATGTAAGCAGGATCGTGGGTCCTCAACCTTCCCCTTCCAAAGTCCACCATCAGTTCTTTGGTTTTGCTGATATTGAGAGAGAGAGAGACACACACACACCCCCACCACACACACACACACACACACACACACACAGACACAGACACACACACACACACTCTTAAAGGAAACATGTAATTGTTTTTGCTTCTTATTGTCATGTACCAAGATGCAGTGGAAAAACTTGATTGTTTTCTATCCAAACAAAACAGGCCGTACTTGAGTACAATGAAACATTACTTAGGTACAACATATAGTGCGAAAGGAAAAGGAACTGAGGGCCGATTATTATTGCGTTAAAGCTACAGAGAAAGTGCCGACAAAAAAAAGTGCAAGGGCCACAATGAGGTAGGTTGGGAGATCGGGAATATATCTGCAGCATATGAAAGGTGTGTTCAAGAGTCTGATTACACAGCAGGGAAGAAGCTGCCTTTACCAATATCATTTACTTATTTGGTAAAGCAGGATCCCGTGTGCAATGTAATCGCCAGTACTTTAAAGCCTCTTTAGAAATAGTTCTAGGAAGCTTCTGCATCCACTGAGAGATCAAAAATGAAATCTCAGTGCAGCATCTCATTCTCTAACAATGCAGGACTAACCACAGCCGTGATGTATCTACTTGGATTATGTGCTCAGGACTTGGAATGGCACGTGAATCTGCGATATTCTAAGTGAGAGTAACAGCTCTGAGCCAAATCTGAAACACAGATTTGTCTACCACAGTGATGGTACAATGATAGACTCAAATTGCTGGAGTAACTCAGCGGGACAGGCAGCATCTCATTGAAACATATAAGATTGTTAAGGGCTTGGACAAACTAGAGGCAGGAAACATGTTCCCAATGTTGGCGGAGTCCAGAACCAGGGGCCACAGTTTAAGAATAAGGAGTAAACCATTTAGAACGGAGACGGGGAAACACTTTTTCTCACGGAGAGTGGTGAGTCTGTGGAATTCTCTGCCTCAGAGGGCGGTGGAGGAAGGTTCACTGGATGCTTTCAAGAGAGAGCTAGATAGGGCTCTTAAAAATAGCGGAGTCAGGGGATATGCGGAGAAGGCAACAGGAACGGGGTACTGATTGTGGATGATCAGCCATTGAATGGCGGTGCTGGCTCGAAGGGCCGAATGGCCTACTCCTGCACCTATTATCTATTGTCTATTATCTCTGGATAGAAGGAATGGGTGACGTTTCAGGTTGAGACCCTTCTTCGGACCCTGGTACAATAGTTCTTTATTATCACACGTACCGAGGCAAGGCAAAAACCTTTTTGCATACAGTTCAGTAAATTATTACTATGCTTAAGGACAATCCCATATTAAGTAAAAGGTGTATAGAAACAGTCCACTGCGACCATGTGCATGAAACATGGAAACTGAAAATAGGTGCAGGAGTCGGCCCTTCGAACCAGCACTGCCATTCACTACGATCATGGCTGATCAACCTAAATCAGTACCCCGTTCCTGCCTTTCCCCCCACATCCCTTGCCCTTTGTTCTTGCGTCCACTGCTGCCATCTTGACACTCCGGTCCACGGGGCCTTGCAAAAACTTGCAGGGTCTGAAGAAGAAGGGTCTCGTCCCGAAACGTCACCCATTCCTTCTCTCCAGAGATGCTGCCTGTCCCGCTGAGTTACTGCAGCGTTTTGTGTCTATGCAGCTTCCCTCTTCAGGCTCTGTCATGTTTCAACTGTTATAGAAACATAGAAACATAGAAATTAGGTGCAGGAGTAGGCCATTCAGCCCTTCGAGCCTGCACCGCCATTCAATATGATCATGGCTGATCATCCAACTCAGTATCCCGTACCTGCCTTCTCTCCATACCCTCTGATCCCCTTAGCCACAAGGGCCACATCCAACTCACTCTTAAATATAGCCAATGAACTGGCCTCAACTACCCTCTGTGGCAGAGAGTTCCAGAGACTCACCACTCTCTGTGTGAAGAAAGTCTTTCTCATCTCGGTCTTAAAGGATTTCCCCCTTATCCTTAAGCTGTGACCCCTTGTCCTGGACTTCCCCAACATCGGGAACAATCTTCCTGCATCTAGCCTGTCCAACCCCTTAAGAATTTTGTAAGTTTCTATAAGATCCCCTCTTAATCTCCTAAATTCCAGAGAGTATAAACCGAGTCTATCCAGTCTTTCTTCATAAGACAGTCCTGACATCCCAGGAATCAGTCTGGTGAACCTTCTCTGCACTCCCTCTATGGCAATAATGTCCTTCCTCAGATTTGGAGACCAAAACTGCACGCAATACTCCAGGTGTGGTCTCACCAAGACCCTGTACAACTGAAGTAGAACCTCCCTGCTCCTGTACTCAAATCCTTTTGCTATGAAAGCTAACATACCATTCGCTTTTTTCACTGCCTGCTGCACCTGCATGCCTACTTTCAATGACTGGTGTACCATGACACCCAGGTCTCGCTGCATCTCCCCTTTTCCCAATCGGCCACCATTTAAATAATAGTCCCGCTTTCCTGTTTTTGCCACCAAAGTGGATAACCTCACATTTATCCACATTATACTGCATCTGCCAAACATTTGCCCACTCACCCAGCCTATCCAAGTCACCCTGCAGTCTCCTAGCATCCTCCTCACAGCGAACACTGCCCCCCACCTTAGTGTCATCCGCAAACTTGGAGATATTGCCTTCAATTCCCTCATCCAGATCATTAATATATATTGTAAATAGCTGGGGTCCCAGCACTGAGCCCTGCAGTACCCACTAGTTACTGCCTGCCATTGTGAAAAGGACCCGTTTACTCCTACTCTTTGCTTCCTGTTTGCCAGCCAGTTCTCTATCCACATCAATACTGAACCCCTAATACCGTATGTTTCAATTGTTATGGGAATGCAGTCAAAAGCTGAACCATATTCTGGGAAAACCAGTGCCATTTGGCACAGCGGAGGGACAATTTGACGAGAGTTGTGCTGACAGAGTATGTAAGGTCATATAAAAATTGTCATTTCAAACAACTGTAACAAAAATGTCTGCTGCTGCCCTCTAGGATGCAAGCAATGTATGACAGAAGAAATGAAAGAGGGTACCTGAGAAAAGGACATGGGTTGAGAGGAATATGGATCAAATGGGACTAGCTTAGATGGGGCATCTTGGACCGCATCGCTGACGTGCCTGTTTCCATGCTGAACGACTGTGAAAGGAGACACAAGGAACTTGTGTTTAAGAATGAACTGCAGATGCTGGAAAATCGAAGGTAGACAAAAATGCAATAGAAACTCAGTGGGTGAGGCAGCATCTATGGAGCGAAGGAAAGAGGCAACGTTTCGGGTTGAAACCCTTCCGCAGACCGATGTGAGGGTGGGGGGGTGGGGGGTGCGGGAGGAAGAAAGGAAGAGGTGGAGCCAGAGGGCTGAGGGAAAGCTGAGAAGGGGAGGAGAAAGTAAGGACTACCTGAAATTAGAGAAGTCAATGTTCATACCACTGGGGTGCAAACTGTCCAAGCGAAATATGAGGTGCTGCTCCTCTGATTTACTGTGATCCTCACTCTGGCCATGGAGGAGACCCAGGACAGAAAGATTGGATTCAGAATGGGAGGGGGAGTTGAAGTGCTGAGCCACCGGGAGATCAGGTTGGTTAATGCGAACCGAGCAGAGGTGTTGGGCGAAGCGATCGCCAAGCCTACGCTTGGTCTCACCTATGTAGAGCAACTAACATCTAGAGCAGCGGAAGCAATAGATGAGGTTGGAGGAGGTGCAGGTGAACCTCACAAGGAACTCATCATCATCATCATCGGCGGTCACTCAAAACGAGTATGACTGTCCTCTTTTGGGAGGACGCCTGTGCGTGACTTTGTTTAACGTGGGGAGACTGGTGCACAGACAGCCAGTCCACGGTCCTTCCCAGCCGTTGTGACGCTCCACTAAGGTCAGCCATCGTCCTCCGCCTGTTCCACCGTTGAGGTCTTGGTTGGATCGCTCTTTGTCAGGGACCTCCCCCTCGACCTCACTGGCACAGCTCCAGACGGCATCGCTCTCAGGATCTCAGGACCACACAAGCTTCTCCACCATGACAAGGTGACAATCCACAAGGAAATGCAGATAACATCAGATGTCAGAACTAGCTTGAAAAGAAAAAAGAAAAAGAGCAGCGCAAATTCCATCAGTTACATCTCCTTAAGTTTATGCAGTAAGATTGTGGCTGATCTATTAAACTCATTATCAGATTCCCCCTCTCACCTGATATCCTCTGACTTCCTCGTAGTGTTCCTTATAGAAACATATACAATTCTTAAGGGATTGGACAGGCTAGATGCGGGAATAAAAATTCAATTTGCCACCATTCACCCTTTGATAATTAAGATGATACATCGTTCTCTCAGAGTCTTTTTTTCCTCACTAAAAATATATAGTTAAGATTCATGAAATAAATCTCTGCCTCAGCTGATCGCCCATCTATTGTATTGTATATCTTTATTATAATTTTTCCTGAGTACTTACATACCCAGAGGAAACGAAAAAACATTGCTCACCCAGTCCTTGGTCTATTTTAGCCAATTATCCTCATTCCAATGTAATTTTCTTTGAGTTTAGTGTGGCAGCTTCTACCCCAAGATTCTCACCTGAATTTAAAATCCGCTGACAGGGGAAAAGGTAACCCTCGTTCACCATGTTAATGACATTGTTCAGTAACTCAATGCATTTTGTACAGGCGAGTTCTGGCAGTCTGCATTATCCTGGGAGCACCCTCATGTATTCACCCAATATTTCCACACTCTCTTCATGGTGATGGTATGTTCATGCTATAGGAGCAGAATTAGGCCATTCAGCCCATCCCGTCCACTCCGCCATTCAATCATGGCTGATCTATCCATCTCAACCCCATTCTCCTGTCTTCTCCCCATAATCTTTGAAAACCCTTGCTAATCAAGAATCTATCAGTCTCCGCTTTAACAATACCAAATGACTTGGCCTCCCCAGCCTTCTGTGGCAATGAATTCCACAGATTCACCATCCTCTGACTAAAGAGATTCCTCCTCATCTCCTTTAAAAACGTACATCCTTTAATTCTGAGGCTGCGCCCCCTAGTCTTGGACTCTCCCACTAGTGGAAACATCCACTCTATCCAGGTCTTTGACTAGTCGGTAAGTTTCAATTAGGTCCCCCCTCATCCTTCTGAACTCCAGCGAGTACAGGTCAAACGTTCATTATACGTTAACCCGATCAACTACGGGATCATTCTCGTAAACCACCTCTGGACCCTCCTTAACGCCATAACACCCTTCCTCGGATATGGGACCCAAACCTGCTCACAATACTTCAAATGCGGTCTGGCCAGCGTTTTATAGAACCTCAGCATTATATCCCTGTCTTTATATTCTAGCCCCCGGAAAGAAATGCTAACATTGCATTTACTTTCCTTACTACCGATTCAACTTGCAAATCTCTCTCTCTCTTCCTCCTGTGGGCCCTGCTGCTGTGGAGGTTATGCTCATGGGATTGTTGTGTGGCAGCAGACTTATTGAACTGGAAAACCCTGTTGGGTGAACACTGGAGGGTGTACACAAGGTGATGCTCACAGCACCGAGATCAGTTGTAATTTCTACTAAGCGTTTGAGCTTTGGTACAATGTCATTGTGGATTGTAGAAATAAGATACTGCAGATGCTGTTTTACCAAGGAAAGACACAAAGTGCTGGAGTAACTCAGCGGGTCAGGCAGCATCTCTGGAGAACATGGATAGGTGATGTTTCGGGTCAGGACTGATCCAAAATGTGGTGGGAAGATTGCAACCTTCACGTGGTCCGCCATGTTTCGATTAATGCTATCAACCTGGCGTGCACAAACAAATAGATCACATAGAACAAGTTGTCCCACAACGTTAGGCTGTGCACGCCATACGCAAGAAGAAGAAGAAGAGCCAAAATGTCACCTGTCCACGTTCTCCAGAGATGCTGACTGACCCGCTGAGTTACTCCAGCATTTTGTGCCTTTTTGTCGCTGTGGATTAGGTGTATAATCCATAGTATAGTACAGATAGAAAGCTGGAGGCACTGAATGCTTGGAAATGCAACATAATTTAATGGTGGCGGTCAAGATATTATGATCAGGGAGAAAATTACACAAGGAAAGACTGAACTGCAGGGTGTTTAGACATCATGGGGATGGGGACCCACAGTCCTGTTTATATCAACGGGTCGATGGTGGAAAGGGTCAAGAGCTTCAAATTCCTGGGAGTGCATATTTCCGAAGATCTCTCCTGGTCGCAGAACACTGATGCAATTATAAAGAAAGCACATCAGCGCCTCTACTTCCTGAGAAGATTACGGAGAGTCGGTATGTCAAGGAGGACTCTCTCGAACTTCTACAGGCGCACAGTAGAGAGCTTGCTGACCGGTTGCATCGTGGCTTGGTTTGACAACTTGAGCGCCCAGGAGCGGAAAAGGCTGCAAAAAGTTGTAAACACTGCCCAGTCCATCATCGACTCTGACCTCCCTTCCATCGAGGGGATCTATCGCAGTCGCTGCCTCAAAAAGGTTGGCAGCATCATCAAGGACCCACACCATCCTGGCCACTCACTCATCTCCCCGCTGCCTTCAGGTAGAAGGTACAGGAGCCTGAAATCTGCAACATCCAGGTTCAGGAATAGCGACTTCCCCACAGCCACCAGGCTATTAAACTCAACTCAAACAAAATCTGAACTTTAATTAGCCTACTGCACTTTATATGCTTATTTATGTGTGCGTGTGTGTGTATATATATTTTCAATGTTATATGGACACACTGATCTGTTCTGTATTTATTTCTGCCTGCAATATTCTGTTGTGCTGAAGCAAAGCAAGAATGTCATTGTCCTATCTGGGACACACGACAATAAACTCTCTTGAATCTTGAATCTCATTCATCAATGTCTCATCATGTTTTCTTTAGCAAAGCCCAGAAAGCTTTATGTTCCTGACAGGAACATTATGTTCTTTTATGTTTCAGTCTGAAGAAGGGACTCGCCCTGAAACATCACCCATTCCTTCTCTCCAGAGATGCTGCCTGTCCCGCTGAGTTAGTCCAGCATTTTGTGTCTATCTTCGGTGTAAACCAGCATCTGCAGTTCCTTCCTGCACAGTTATAAAGTTCCTCCTGTTTTACAGGCGGAGTTGCCCCCATTTCATGGCGGCCTTGCCAATGTTCTGCCTCTTTTTGCTACATCTCGGAGGACTTCAAACCAGCAAGAGGAATAGATCGGGTAGATGCACAGAGTCTCTTGCCCAGAGTAGGGGAATCGAGGATCAGAGACTGAAGAAGGGTCTCGACCCGAAATGTCACCTATTCCTTCGTCCCAAAGATGCTGCCTCACCCGCTGAGTTTAACCAGCATTTTTATCTACCTTTGATTTTTCCAGCATCTGCAGTTCCTACTTAAACAGTGAAAAGGCAGGTCAATAGCCAACAGAGAGCTCTGAGATGGAACTAATGCTGGCCTTGGCTTGGCACCTTGAGAAGGTAAAATGCAAATGGAAAACCAAGGCAACCATTAAGGCCCAATGCTAAAACAACTTACTGTTTACTGCTTGACTGACTCTGCCTTCTTGAGGGAACAGAATATCTGCTGCTTGCCGTGTGTCTGTTCTGTTGTGTTCCTCTGCAGTAATTCGCGAACAATTATTTCTTTATCAACAATAAAACTGCTTGACCTTGGGGATACCTAAAATCCCACACAGATTGCGTGCGTGCATTGCTGTGAGCTCTGTAATCGCAACGCTCAGCTGCAGGGTATAGAAGTTGAAATTAGCCGCAGGGACTAGATCAGCAGTTTCCAACATTTTTCGCCCTGTTTATCCCAGTCAACTTTAATAGCACGGAACAAGGTTATTTCACTTATTTATGAACAACTAATGATGAACAGATACCGGTACACCAGAACCAAACACAGTCAGTCAATGCGAAACAAAAATATGTACAAATACAGAATCAACAAATTTATCCCCTGGGTAGGCAAAATTTACCCCAGGTTGAGAACCCTTGGACTATAGAAGCTAGAGAATGCGTGGGAACCAGATCTGAGGGCGTAAGGTGGTTGCAGAAGAGGCAGATTGAGATAGGAGCGTCCAAACATTGTGAGATTGAAGAACATTGTGAAAATCCAGGTGACCAGCTGCAGGGGAGCTGAGGAATAAGATAGACACAAAAAGCTGGAGTCACTCTGCGGATCAGACAGCATCTCTGGAGAAAAGGAATAGGTGACAATTCAGGTCGAGACCCTTCTAGAGAAACTAGAGAATGTGTGGGAACCGAACATAGGTCGGTGGGGGCGCTGCAAGCCGGCAGCCCTGCCAGCAGAGTGTCAGTTTTTTCTCATTTTTAATTTTTTTAGTGTGTTTAAATGTATGTTTTTAATGTTTCTGTGTGTGGGGGGGAGGGGGAGGGGTAAGGGGGAAACCACTTTGGTCACCTCCTCCACGGAGAGGCGACTTTTTCCATGTCGCCTCCCCCGTGGCCTAACATTGGGGATCGGTGCAGCCTTTCCCAGAGACGCGCCCGGGGCAGCATGGACTCTCGCATTTTATTGTGTTTTTGTGCGTTCTTTTTCATTGTACCGCTGCTGGCAAATTCATTTAACTTGCACTTTATGTGCAATAGATGAATAAAACTGATTGATTGATTCTTCAGACTGGGTCTTGACCCAAAACGTCACCTGTTCCTTTTCTCCAGAGATGCTGTCGGACCGGCTGAGCTACTCCAGCTTTTTGTGTCCATCTTCAGTTGAAAAGCAGCATCTGCAGTTCCTTGCTACACACAAGTTTAGGAATAACATGTGCAAGCTCCATCCCACCGCACTGAAATATGGCTTCCTGTACAAATTAGCAACGTCAGGTGCCTGTACTATCTGTGCAAACATTTCCCACGCCAAGAATACTGTTCAATTTTCCAACAAGACGCAAAATCATAGTTGTCATATTTCACTCGGGCTAAATTCACTTTTCAACTATATGATTCCGGGGAGGAAGCAGGACAGTGCATCCTAATTTATAAGTCATAGGGTAGCGAGTTTGAGTTTGGTTTATTGCCACATGTATCAAGGTTTTGTTGCGTGCTAACCAGTCAGCGGAAAGACAATACATGATTACAATCAAGCCATCCATAGTGCACAGATACAGGATAAAACAAATAATGTTCAGTGCAAGACAATGTCCAGTAAAGTCCGATCAAAGGTATGAGGGTCTCCAATGAGGTAGATAGTTGCTCAGGACTGTTTTCTAGTTGTTGATAAGATGGTTCAGTTGCCTGATAACAGCTGGGAAGAAACTGCCCCTGAATTTGGAGGTGTGCGTTTTCACACTTCTATACCTTTTGCCTGATGGGAGAGAGGGGAGAAGAGGGAGTGACCGGGGTGAGACTGGTCCTTGATTTAAGATTCAAGAGACATTTATTGTCGCATGCACCAATTGGTACAGTGAAATTTGGGGTCACCATACAGCAATAGGAATAAAAAAAGAGCACAACACACGATAGACTTTAACATAACATCCCCACACAGCGGGATCAAAGTTTCCCACTGTGAGGGAAGGCTCCAAAGTTCAGTCATCCTCCTCTTTGATGTTCACCAGTGGTCGGGGCCTCCCGAGCCCTCCGCTGTCGCCGCTACGGGCGGCCCGATGTTCAGGCCCTCCCGCCGGGATGATGGAACTCCGACGTCGGAACGGAAAAACATTCTCAGCGGCTTGGAATTAGTGCTGCGCCGCTGCTGATGCTCAGGTCGGTCTCCGGCATTTGGAAGGCCGCGAGGGGGGGGGGGGGGGGGGGTGGGGGGGTGAGGACGCAACTCGGAGAATAGTCGCATCCTTGCCAGGAAGTGACTGGGAAACAGTTTCCCCCTTACCTCACCCACCTCCCCCACATAAAAATACTGGGAAATACTCCATCTGGGAAATACTCCAACACATACTTTTTAAACAGACAAAAAAAATGGAAAAACAGACAGACTGTAGGCAGAGGCTGCCATCATGCGGCGCCCCTAGTGGCTGGAGAGAGATTTCATCTTAAAGCCCTCCCAACAGTGCAGCACTCTTCAATGTTGTATCCATGTTTGAATGATTGGAAAGGAGCTGGTTTCGGTGTAAACCAGCATCTGCAGTTCCATCCTACACAGTTATAAAGCTCTCCCTATTTTACGGGCAGAGCTGAGGGGCCTTGCACCTTATCACTGCATCTCAGAGCACTTCAACCCAGCAAGAGGAATAGATTGTGTAGATGCACAGAGTCTTTTGCCCAGAGTAGGTGAATCAAGGACCAGAGGACATAGGTTTAAGGTGAAGGGGAAAAGATTTACTAGGAATCTGAGGGGTAACTTTTTCACACAAAGGGTGGTGGGTTTATGGAACAAGCTGGATGTTTCAGGCGTGGCCCCATTACCCATCCCATCACTGCTGGAGTAACACAGTGGATCAGGCAGCATCACTGGAGAACATGGATATGGGACGTTTTGGGTTGGGACTCTTCTTCCGTCCTGGCTCCAAGCGTCACCTATCCAATGTGTAGGAAAGAACTACAGATGCTGGTTTAAATCGAAGGTAGACACAAAATGCTGGAGTAACTCAGCGGGACAGGCAGCATCTCTGGAGAGAAGAAATGGGAAATGTTTCGGGTCGCAACTCTTCTTCAGACTGGATCTGAAGAATCACCTATTCAATGTTCTCCAGAGATAGTGCCTGACCCGCTATTACTCCAGCTAATTACTTTGTGTCTTTCCTTGCTAAATCAGCATCTGTAGTTCTTTGTTTCTACATCCTTTCTTATTTTAGCGAACATAGTATTACTCTTGCAATTCCAATACGGGCCATACTTGGAGTCCATGCCGACCATCGATCGCCCGCCCATTCACACTCGTTCACTGTTATCCCACTTTCTCATCCACTCTCTACACACCAGCGGCAATTTACAGCGGCCCAATTAACCTACAAACCTGCACGTCTTTGGGATGCAGGAGAAAACCGGAACACCCGGAGGAAACCCACGCGGCCACAGGGAGAACATGCGAACTCCACACAGACAGACAGCTGTCATGATTGAATCTGGATCTCTGACGCTCTGAGGCAGCAACACTATCTTTGTATCACTGTGCGGATTTTGTACCTTATGTTACTTTGTCTGTGTAATATGTTTTTTTGTTAATTACAGGACAGTGGAACGTACCCAACAGTGCACACTGTACCAGTAGAGAAAGCATCATACTGACGGGTAGAAAGGAACAGTTAACTACAATAGGAGAATTTCGATATTGAAGCTGCAGTAACTCAGCGAGTCAGGCAGCATCTCTGGAGATAAAGAATAGGTAGCGTTTCGAATCCGAACCTTTCTTCAAGCCGGAAGCATCACCTATTCCTTTTCTCCAGAGATGCTGCCTGATCCGCTGAGTTACTCCAGCATTTTGTGTCTGCCTTCAGTATAAACCAACATCTGCAGTTCCTTCCTACACTAAATAGATATTGAGCTCTGCAGGCTGCAATGTGTCTGGATGAGCGATGAGGTGTTCGTTCCTCAGGCTTGCATTGGTAGAGGTGGCCGCATACATTGAGGTCAGTGCGAGAGTGGGACGGTGAATAAAAGTGACGGGTAACAAAGAAGCTCAGGATTATTCCCTTGGGCTGAATTTAAGTGTAGACTGCTAGATTAACTAATTTAACCAAAGTTTGCAACAAAAAAATGAGAAACATTCTACATTAGTGAAAAAAGCAACAAAGAATCCTATTCATCTGCAACTTTTGCCTCATAGAGCATAATCACCAGAACATTAGAAGACAAAGTCTGAAGTGGAAAATCAAGGAACTACAGTTGCCGCTTAACATACAAGTGCTGGACTAATTCAGCAGGTCAGGCAGCATCTCTGGCGAACATGGATAGGTCATGTTACGGGTTGGAATTCTTCAGACTACTTGTGTCTGAAGTTTAGTTTTAAATGTTTTAATTTTAGTTTATTATTGTCACGTGTACAGTGAAAAGCTGTTGTTTGCAGTTAAAGAAAAGACTATACAAGAATATATGCTCAAGTCATCCATATTGCACAGACCATAATCCTGGCAGCTGCCTTCATTACAATGGCCATCATCATAGACTTGTCACTTTAGAACCGCAAAGTGTTTTAGTTCAATTCAATTATACTTTATTGTCACAAGTGCAGTGAAATTCATTGTTTTTCCATACAACCCGTAAAATCACACAGCAGACCTCACCTAGGCCATCCACAACTTTTGAAACTTGTCACCACGTTTCTGCCGCTGACAAATTTCAAGAGTTCTTAGTACTGTCTTATCGTCTCGCAGCAACAAACCAGTCCTGCCGCTGCACATGACCGCAGGCAGCCTGCCGGGTCCCTCTTTGTTCTCGGCCGCCCTCCCTGACCCTTATAAAGACCTATTTTTATAAGGTCATAAGTGATAGGAGTAGAATTAGGCCATTCGGCCCATCAAGTCTACTCCGCCAATCAATCATGGCTGATCTATCTCTCCCTCCTAACCCCATTCTCCTGCCTTCTCCCCATAACCTCTGACACCCGTACTAATCAAAAAGCTATTTATCTTTGCCTTAAAAATATCCATTGACGACCTCCACAGCCTTCTGTGGCAAAAATTCCACAGATTTACCACCCTCTAAAGAAAATTCTCCTCATCTCCTTCCTAAAAGAATGTCCTTTAATTCTGATGCTGTGCCCTCTGATCCTAGACTCCCCCACGAGTGGAAACATCCTCTCCACATCTACTCTATCCAGGTCCTTCACAAGGTCTTTCAGTAAGTTTCAATGAGGTTCGTCCTCATTCTTCCAAACTCCAGTGCCATCAAACGCTCATCATATGTTAACCCAATCATCCCCTCATCCCCAATCATGCTGTTATCACTGAACCATCCGACCACAGAAGTCCTGAGCTACTATCTCCCTCATCGGACTATCATGTATCTGTACACTATGGATAGCTCGATTGTAATCATGTATTGTCTTTCTGCTGACTGGTTGGCACGCAACATAAGCTTTTCAGGTGACAATAAATAAACTAAACTGTGTAGGAAGGAACTACAGATGCTGGTTTAAACTGAAGGTAGACACAAAAAGCTGGACTAACTCAGCAGGTCAGACAACATCTCTGGAGAAATGAAATACGTGACTTCTTGAGTCGAGACCCTTCTTGAGTCTGACAGATAGACACAAAAAGCTGGAATAACTCTGCGGGTCGAGTAGCATCTCAGTAGAAAAGGAATAGGCGACATTTCAAACTGAAAAAGGGTCTCAACCTGAAACATCACCAATTCCTTTCCCCCAGAGATGCTGCCTAAGCTACTGAGATACTCCAGCTTTTTTGTGTCTCAACTAAACTTGTTCCCCGTGCTTCGGCAGCCTCGACCTTCCCGGGCCGCGGAGTTTGAACCGGCCCGTTCGCGGAGCTCGGATTCAGCCGCAGGACTTGCTTACCATCACCTGGCGGGGTCACAACATCGGAGGCCTGGATCGCCTCAGCGCAGAGGGAGAACAAGGAGGGAAGAGACAAGGACTTTAAGACTTTTGCCTTCCATCACAATGAGGAGGTGCCTGGTAGACGCACTGTGGTGGATGTTAAACTGTGTTTATTGTGTGTTTTTATTTTATTAGAAACATAGAAACATAGAAAATAGGTGCAGGAGTAGGCCATTCGGCCCTTCGAGCCTGCACCGCCATTCAATATGATCATTCAACTCAGTATCCTGTACCTGCCTTCTCTCCATACCCCCTGATCCCTTTAGTCACAAGGGCCACATCTGACTCCCCCTTAAATATAGCCAATGAACTGGCCTCAACTACCTTCTGTGGCAGGGAATTCCAGAGACTCACCACTCTCTGTGTGAAAAATGTTTTCCTCATCTCGGTCCTAAAGGAATTCCCCCTTATCCTTAGACTGACCCCTTGTTCTGAACCTCCGCAACATCAGGAACAATCTTCCTGCATCTAGCCTGTCCAACCCCTTAAGAATTTTGTAAGTTTCTATAAGATCCCCCCTCAATCTTCTAAATTCTAGCGAGTAGAAGCCGAGTCTATCCAGTCTTTCTTCATATGAAAATCTTAACATCCCAGGAATCAGTCTGGTGAACCTTCTCTGTACCCCCTCGATGGCAAGAATGTCTTTCCACAGATTTTGAGACCAAAAGTGTACGCTGTATGTTATGACTGCAAGGCACGAAATTTTGTTCGGACTGAAAAGTCTGAATGGCAATAGAGGATACTTGATATATGACAATAATTAAAATTTAAAAAAATAAAATTGAACTTTATTTTTTTTTTTTTTAAATATGTAGAAAATTAAATATGATGCAAACATGTTAATGCTGCTGGGCGAGGGGTTGAGCAGTGCGAGTGCTTGTAGTTTGCAGGGAGGGATGAATGTGCTTCCTCTGGGCTCTGGGCCAGTGCTCTCTGGTCAACCTGGCGCTGCCTCATTGGAGGGGCGGCCCGCCGGCCGGGAGGGGGCGTGCCGGCGCCGGCCCAGGGTGCAGCGCGCGGCCCGGAGCCCATAAAGCGGCGGGCGGGCGGCCGGCAACTTCCGGTGCGGGCGGGCGGGCGGAGTGGCGGGAGGTGCCGCGTGTCCGTGCAGTCGGCGCCCGGGGGAGCAGGGACACACACACACGGCGGCGGCGGCGGCGGCGGCGGCGGCATGATGTCGCTCGATTTCCTCAACGATGTGCGGCGCATGAATAAGCGGCAGGTGGGTGATGGCGGCGGCGGCGGCGGCGGGACCCTCGATGGCGGCCGCCATTCCCCGCTTGTGCCTCCCACAGAACTCCCCTCCCCCCTCCCCTTCCCTCCCCTTCCCTTCCACGTGTCTCTCCCTCCCACCCCCCTCCACACACACTCTCACTCACCCCCCCACACACACTCTATATAACACCCCTCCACACACTCACTCATCTCCCCACACACACACATTCGCTCACACTCACCCCCCCCCACAAGCTCACACGCTCACACACTCACCCCCCACACTCACTCTCACACACACTCACCCCCACACACAGAAACTCACATTCGCCCCCCACACTCACTCTCACACACCCCTCCACACACTCACTCATCCCCTCACACTCGTTCACACTCGCTCATCCCCTCACACACTCACTCATACACACTCAGATACATACACTCAACCCCCCCACACACACTCACTCATCCCCTCACACACTCAAGACTCACTCACACACACACTCACCCCTCCCCACGCTCATTCTCACCTCCCTACGCTCACTCTCACCTCCACACACTCACTCTCGCCCTCACACACACACACACAGTCTCCCTCTCTTCCACGTATCTCTCCCTCCCCCACAGTATGTCCCACCTCCCAACCCCCCCCCTGCCACAGTTTATTCCTCTCTCTCCCCCACAGTGTTTCTCTCTCCCCACTCCACTTGTGTGTCCAACCTCCACCACAGTGTGTTCCTCTTTCTCCCCTATGCTGAGGTTATGAGGAGAAGACGGGAGAGGGATCAGCCAAATTCTGCTCCTATCTCTTATGATCACACAGTGTGTCCCTCTGCCAACCACACACTTTCTCCCTCCCACAGTCAATCTGTTCCCACCCAGCACCGTGTCACCCCTTTCCGCTCCCTCACTGTGTCACTCTCCCAACCACCTTTCCCTAGTGTTCCTCTCCCCTCATTGTGTCCCCCTCTCCACCTGCAATATGTTCCACCCCCTCTATGTCCCTCTCCCCACGGCATGTCCATCTTTCCCTCCTTCCCCACAGTGTCCCTCCTCTACAGTGTGTCCCTCTCTCCACCCCCTCTAACAGAGTGTCCCATCCACACATTGTGTCCTTTCGCCACCCCTCCTCCACAATGTGTTCCCACAGTGTATCCTTTTCCCCACCCACCCACATAGTGTGTCGCTCTTTCCCCCCCCCCCCCCCCCCCCCCCCCCCCCCCCTCCACAGTGTGTTTCCACCTCCCCTGGGGTTAAAATGGAAGATGGGTATACTTGTGATGGGGTCATAGGAGAGTAAGGGATGCTTTGTTCCTGGCCCATGAGGCTTATCTTGGGATTGTGGACTCCATATGGAAACTCATTTGGAAAGGGACGGTGTCTTTAACAAGTGTAGAAATAGCCTGGTGCTTACACTTAAGAAGATAATAAGCACAGGAGTCACAGCTAATGTGTGATTAGCCCGCTGGACAGCTTTCTCCACGTTATTTTCTGATCCACTGTTTAAAAAACTATCATAACCAGTAATGTACTCTTCGAGCCTGCTCCACCACTTGGTGCTGGATCCTTTGTAGGCCTGGAAGTTACTTTCTCCCTGTGCCCCTCACTATTACAGTTTAACTATCTGCCCGTCTCTGCCTTAAGTATATTCAACAGCTCCTCTTCCACAGGTCTCTGCAGTAAAGAGTTCCAAAAATTTGCAATCTTTGGCCAATGTATTTCTGCGCGTCCATTTGAAACGCATGGCTCCTTAATTTGCAACTGTTTCTGTTGATTCTAGGAGCCTCAATGAGGGGAAAGGTCCACTGAGACCCTGTTTCATTACACTAGAGTGAGCATAAGATCTAATTGTTCAATCTTTCTATGTATATCAACCCCTCAGGGCTAGGAATTAACCAAGTATACCTCTGTTATCTCCAATGCAAGCATGATGTTCCTTAAATATGGAGCAGTATACAAGATGTGCTTTCACTAGTACCCTGTAACCAAAGATCCTATAGCGGAGCAAGATAGATCACTCCTGCTAAATGCGATGGGCTGTCGTGTAGAACGGAACGTGGGCCTTTTTTTCATCCATTTCAGTAACCTGACCCGACCCGCAGTGTAATCAATGTTGCGGGGGAACAGTTTGTGTTAATAAATTATAATTCTGAAAATGAGGAGAAGATTTTTACCAAGTAACTTTTATTTTTACGAGGATGTTTCCGTAACCGGCTTCCGTCTCCGCACTAGTATCTTTGCTCCGCTACGGGATCTTTGGTGTGGAGACGGAAGCGGGTTACGGAAATGGGGCCAAAAATTACCAATGAATCTGCCCATGACCGTACTACGTCTTTTTCGTTGTGTGATCTATCTTGCTCGCTGTAGGATCTTTGGTAACACTATCAAAACTTTTATACTCCACAAACCTTACAATAAAGTCCAATATTCCATGCCCCTTCCAAATTGCTTGCTCTACCTACATGCTAACTTTTTTGACCATGCTACTCTTGCCACAGATACCTTCTTACTAGCAACATTTTAATATTTTCATCAAATAATACTTTGCCCATTCCTCCTTATTTCCATCTTGTATAAACTTTGCACTTTCCTACGTTGCTGTCAGTGTGCCAAATTCTTTCACTCACTTAACCAATCTCTAATTCCTTTGCAGGCTGTTTGTATTCTTTGCAAAATCTGTTAATCTATCTGTCGTATTGTTGGTACATTTGGCTACAATACACTCAGCCTCTTCATCTGAGCTATTAATATAGATTATAAATAGTTCAAATAATCCCCATACCATTTAAACTGCAGTCATATTTTGCGAACAAATATTTTTTCTCTCTTTTTTTTCTATCTTTCAGCAATTTCCTAGCTGGATTGATTTTTTTTTACTTGAAATCTTTTAGAATTTATGAAATACTCTTTAGGTCCAAATAAATAATATCAGCAATAATAAATGGACATTTTATTGTCATATAATGTAGTTTCATCAACATTTCAATCAAGTTCTTATAGCACAACCCTCCATTTACAAATCCATGCTGGTTTAACAAGTTAATCAATACATTTGTTTAATTCGGGATCATTATAGATTCTCATAATTTCCTGGCAAATCACATTAATTGATCTTTAATGGCCAGGTTCTATCCTCCCGCCATTTTCAAATAGCAGAAATGACGTGCATTTCTTTTTCAGTCAAAGGAATTTTTTTTAAACGAGAACTTTGTGCAACGGCAATGAGATTATTGAACTATTCTCACCTGCTTTGCTTAAAACTGAGATGGAATATGTGTAGTCTGAGGACATTGCCGTATCTATCTCTGTTTTTGAGTAGTCTCATACACTGAATCAGTATTGGCTGAAGAAGAGTCTCGATCCAAAACGTCACCTATTCCTTTTCTTCAGAGATGCAGTTTGAC
This sequence comes from Okamejei kenojei, assembly GCA_035221665.1. NCBI lineage: Eukaryota > Metazoa > Chordata > Chondrichthyes > Rajiformes > Rajidae > Okamejei > Okamejei kenojei. The sequence goes on along the minus strand of CM069169.1, from coordinate 8,242,854 downwards.
CCGCCGAGTTACTCCGGCCTTTGGTGTCTATCTTAGCTTTTTTGGGGTGCCTTTCTTGTCCTAGATAGAGTCAAAGAGTGATACAGTTTGGAAACAAGCCCAACATGTCCCACCTGCCAGTGCTTGGTCCATATCCCTACAAACCTGTCCTATCCATGTACCTGTCAAACGGTCTCTTAAACGTTGGGGTAGCCCCTGCCTGAACAACCTCCTCTAGCAGCTTGTTCCATACACCCACCACCCTCTGTGTGAACACATCCTCTGCTGTTTCCTTGAGTTCATATGACTTGGCTCTATTCACTGCTCTAGACTTTTATGATATTCCTGTCTTTTGTTTTCATGCTCCTTTGCTACCTGTTCTGTTGCCATTTGCTCTCGATGGGATCGGCACTAGTATTTGCATTTTGCACTGTAGCTTTATTCTCTTATCTCTGATCATCAGTGGCTTTCCTGGCAACCACAACACCTGTTGCTCTGCGATTATAGGCAGATCCTGCACAGCAGTAAGCCTTTATTTGAGCAGCTTCCACTGAAGCACTGCCATTTTGTTCACTAGTCAGTTTACCCTGTACCGACGTTCACCACACAGAAGTCAGCAGTGGTTAGATCTGGAAATGTATACGCTGCTTTTCATTTCTTTCCTTCAAGCTCAGTCACATTATTATTCAATGAATATTCATGCACCCTTTAGGCTGTTGATTAGTTCTGTTTCATCGGTCAATACCAAATTTAATGTAGACACAAGAAACTGCAGGTGCTGTAATCTTGTACAAAGTGCTGGAGGAACTCGGCGGGTCGGGCAGCATCTGTCGAGGGAAAGCACAAGCGACGTTTCAGGGCGGGTCTCTTCCAGCTAGCCCTTTCTTCACCCCAAACAGTCTGGAGAAGGGTCCTGGGACTCAAATGAGTTACTCGCAGAACTTTTTTTAATAGAAAAGCAGAATCTGCATTATCTTGTATCCATAAATTAGCGGCTTGTTCTTCTGAGATGTGAATTTACTTTTAAAATAGCGTGAGGGTTCATTGTTGGAAAAATCTTGCACTGCTGAAGTGAAGTTTACAGTTTAGTTCAGCTATTGCAGAAGCTATCTGCTGTCCAGATGATTCAATGCAACATATATGTGAACTTTGAGGGCCCACACTTGTAATTTATTGATGTTATGATCTCTTTTTCCGGTGTCATGTTCCTATTACGTTGGATATTTTCACATCCAATTCTCAAAGTTATTTGTATAAAGTCTAAGAAGGAACTGCAGATGCTGGAAAAATCGAAGGGAAATAAAAATGCTGGAGAAACTCAGCGGGTGAGGCAGCATCTATGGAGCGAAGGAATAGGTGACGTTTCGGGTCGAGGCCCATCTTCAGACTGAAGAAGTGGTCTCGACCCAAAACATCAAATATTCCTTCGCTCCATAGATGCTGCCTCACCCGCTGAGTTTCTCCAGCATTTTTATCTACCTTTTGTGTAAAGTCTGAAGTACGGCTCATTCCTTCCCAAGGGCAGACTTGTTCACAAAACTCATTCTTTTTGCCCTCGCCCTCATCACTTTTTCATCGGCAAACTCTCCCAGTTACACTTTCATTTGGCAGATACACATCTCTTTATCCCAAGTTGACCACTTGATCCCATTGTTGCTTGTATGTTGTAGGCTCACACCACATGGAAACGTGCCCCCTGGCCCATCGAATACCCATCTACGCTGTTCCCATTTTATTCTTGCCACATTCCCACCAGCTCCCACCTGACCACATCTTGCGCCCTACCAGTGGTAAATTTGGATGAACATACCAATACCAGGATGTGGGAGGAAACCGGAGCACCTGGAGGAAACCCACACAATCATGGGTCGGCACGATGGCGCAGCGGTAGTGTTGCAGCCTCACAGCGCCAGAGACCCAGGTTCGATCCTGACTACAGGTACTGTCTGTACGGGGTTTGTACGTTCTCCCTGTGAACGCGTGGGTTTTCTCCAGCTGCTCCGGTTTCCTCCCACACTCCAAAGATGTATAGGTTTGTCGGTTAATTGGCTTTGGTAAAATGTCCCTAGTGTGTGGGATAGTGCAAGTGTACGGGGATCGCTGGATGGTGCAGACTCAGTGGGTCGAAGTGCCTGTTTCAGCACTCTACCTGTAAAAAACTAAAACATAAGGAGAACTTGCAAATGCTAGAGGGGCGCAGTTGAACCTGGCCGTTACTGTTTGTGTTTATCTGTAGCTGTGAGGCAGCAGTTCTAATAGCTGTGCCGCTATATCCGAGGTACAGATGGTGAGACCGTTGATTTCAAAATCCACTGACCAAGCAATGCATGAAGATGTGTGGCGGAGAGCGAGGAAATTAGAACAGATCATACCGAACACACCTTGGTGTCAGCTAGGCTTACTGTGGAGGGATTATGCATTTCAGCAGCTATCTAGTGCAATAGAAATTGGCCATGGTAACTTAGAACAGACTCTAGACCATTTGCTAAGGCCAGCAGAAAATGGTGGATATATAATACAAATGTGTAAATGATTTCTTGATGTGATTTCAAATGTTTTATGTCCATGGCAAGTTATTGCAGCTAGCGTTGTGTATCATTGAAGTAAGCATTCTTGTGGTGCCTTCGTCATATGGACTGTCTAGATAAGGCTGCGATTTTCCACCACTTAATAAGTGATAGGCAGCAATTTTTTTTATTCTTGGGTGCAAGCATGCTAGATGTCAAACGCTAGATTGGGCAGTCACGGTGGCGCAGCGGTAGAGTTGCTGCCTTAGACCTGGGTTCGATCCTGACTACGGTTGCTGTCTGTACGGAAGTTTGTACGTTCTCCCCGTGACCTGCGTCGGTTTTCTCCGAGATCTTCGGCTTCCTCCCACACTCCAGTTTGTAGGTTAATTGGCTTGGTAAATGTAAAAATTGTCCCTAGTGGGTGTAGGATAGTGTTAATGTGTGGGGATCGTTGGTCGGCGAGGACCCGGTGATCTGTAAACTAAACTAGAAGCTAGATGTTTAGATTGTGCTAGAGTTTGCTGTGGAAATTGATAACATCGACTGTGAATTTCCATCTACCTCCCATTTGCTTGTGTCTCCCAACTCCACGCCTCCCCTTACCCCACCCGGCAGCATCTTGCACCCCTCCCTCCCTCCTCGACCTACCTTGCTCACTCTTCCCTCCCCCCATTCTGCCGGCTCTCTTCCCTCTCCATTTTAAACCCTGAGGTAGCGTTCTCAACCGGAAACGTTGACAATTCCCATCTACTCACTCCACCTGTGGAGTTCCTCCAACAGTTTACATCTACATGGCCAAGAACCTACCTGCAGGTAGACACAAAAAGCTGGAGTAACTCAGCGGGACAGCCAGCATCTCTGGCGAGAAGGAATGCGTGATGTTTCGGGAGATGGTGCCTGTCCCGCTAAGTTATCCAGCTTTTTGTGTCTAGCTTCAGTTTAAACCAGCATCTGCAATACCTTCCTACACACACTACATGCAGGTGCAGGAATGCAGCAAAACATGCAATGGGAGGTTGCGAGATACATGCTGAATGTCACCGTTCAAACATTGATCTTCCCCCACCTATGTCACAGATTGGGAACTAGCGCACACTGATTAAGACTGATGCACTTTTAATGGTACAATAAAAACTAATTGATCAAAGCCTCTTGGGTGAAAGTTAAATTTTATATGGGGAGAATATCTCTCAGGTCTTAATTTTAAGATTTTCATTATACTGTTCTCTGTACAATTTTTTCTGCTTTCCATATCTGGTGAATGAATTCTAATTAGACAATAGATAATAGATGCAGGAGTAGGCCATTTGGCCCTTCGAGCCGGGACTGCTATTCAATGTGATCATGGCTGATCATCCCCAATCAGCACCCCATTCCAGTCTTCTCCCCATATCCCCTGACTCCGCTATCTTTAAGAGCCCTATCTAGCTCTCTCTTGAAAGTATCCAGAAAACCGGCCTCCACCGCCCTCTTGAGGCAGAGAATTCCACACACTCACAACTCTCTGTGAGAAAAAGTGTTTCCTCGTCTCCGTTTAAATGGATTACGCCTTATTCTTAAACTGTGATCCCTAGTTCTGGACTCCCCCAACATCGGGAACCTGTTTCCTGCCTCTAGCATGTCCAAACCCTTAATTATAGCATGCACATCCTAATGGAGACAATGGATTGCACATTAACAAAACCAGTTTGTTGGTGGAGGTCTTCTTTTCTCTGCCCTTTTTAAAGCAAGTCCCTGTTACCCTTTGGAGCAGGGTCTCTGGAGACAGTGGAGTCCAAGTTCACAGGACACTGGTGCCATTCTTCAGTTGTCCGAGAAAACATTTGACACTTTTTCTTAGTTTGGGAAGCTAATGGGTGAACTAATGTTGCAAATGCCGTTGTGTATCTGGTGTGTTGGAAGAATTGAGGAACCATTGTCTGCTGCAGTTGGTGACACGCAATGATTTAAAAAACGCCTTCAGGTCGGGTCCGGGGGGAGTTCCCCCTGCCATGGGTACCATGTAATCCTGTGCTACCCGTCTTCCCACACCTGGTTTGCCAGGTGAGGAGGGGGCTGTGGACCCCCAGCAGGAACAAAAACAGCTGTCAAAGGGGGGATGAGCTTCTAGCGAGCCAACGGCCATCCAAGCTTCAATAGCAGTTGCGATCACTGTCGTACACAGCATTGTAAGGAATGATGATAAAGCACACCCACACCAAAATCTGGAAGTCCGCAGGAACTGGTGGACAGAGATATGTGGTGCATTCATCACCGTTCCCGTTGGAAACCAGCACCACTGCGTCGCTAATGTTTTCAATGATGATTCAGGTTAGAAGTCGAGTTTTAATGAAGGAGTATACAAGAAAAATATACAAAGAAACTGCATGGTACCATGTGCTGGAATCCTGAGCTAAACACAGTCTGGAGAAACTTAGCAGGTCAGGCAATATCTATGGAGGGGATGGATAAACAACATTTCAGGCTGGGACCCTTCTTCAGACGTTAGATAAAAAGGAACTGCAGATACTGGTTTACACAAAAAGGACACGGTGCTGGAATAACTCAGCGGATCAGGCAGCATCTCTGGAGAACATGGATAGATTACGCCACCTGTCCATGTTCTCCAGAGGTGCTGCCTCACTCACTGAGTTACTCCAGCATATTGTACCCCTTTTCAGACTCTTCTGCAGTCTGGATCTCTGACCCGAAATGTCATCTGTCCATTCCTTCCACGGATGCTGACTGACCTGCTGACATCCTCTCCCACTGTGTGTTTGCAGAAATGAAAGTTTGTGTTGCAGGTCACCATCCAAATTTAATTTGAAGCACACAAATATTTTGGAGAGTTATTCCCCCCCCCCATTTCTGGATATTCGCTTCCCTGCACTGGTTTGTGATAGTGGCTTCTTAACTTGAACCAATGATGGTCTGTGGGTAGAATTAATAATTGGACAAGCACTTGAGTAGAGACCAAGAGTTTGGTATTCACTGGAGGTGTGAGACCCAGTTTAGAGATACAGCATGGAAACGGGCCCTTCGGCCCACCCTGACCGTGCTGTCCAGCAATCACCCGCACACTCGTTCAATCCTACACACTGGGGACAATGTACAGAAGACAATTAACCTACAGACCTGCATTGCTTTGGAATGTTGGAGGAAACTAGAGCAGCCGGAGAAAACCCACGCAGTCTCAGGGAGAATGTACTAACTGTACAGACAGCACCTGAGGTCAGGATCAAGCCCTGGTCTCTGACACTGTAGGGCAGCAACTCTACCGCTGTGCCATTGTGTTCCTCACCAGTGCATATAAAATACATTGTTTGTTCTCTGTGAATGGATTCAACGATGAACTTGCATACATATTCACTGAAACCTTGGCCTGAGTTTGCACATTGTTTTGTTTCAGCTGTACTATCAGGTGTTGAATTTTGGCATGATCGTGTCATCTGCGCTGATGATATGGAAGGGACTGATGGTTCTCACAGGGAGTGAGAGTCCAATCGTAGTTGTACTCAGGTAAGAGATTAGTCTTTAATACATTTATTATTTTTGTTGACTTTTCAGACACGTCTTGTTAAAGGGAGACGCAGAATGCTGGAGTAACTCAGAGGGACAGGCAGCATTTCTGGAGAGAAGGAATGGGTGACGCTTCGGGTCGAGGCCCTTCTTCAGACTGTTAAAGGATGTTCTCTTTCCTTTCCCCCCACTCTCCCTCGCCCATCACCATTCCAAAGCCATTGCCTTGGGTTGAAATGAGCCTGCATGATTAAAGAGTGTCCGAGGGCCTCCAATGAGATAGTTGGTAGGACAGAACAGTTCTCGAGATGGTGGTAGGGTGGTTTGGTTGCCTGATAATAGCTGGGGGGAAAACTGTCCATCAATCTGGAAGTGTGACTTCGTACTTCTGTACTTATTGCCTGGTGGGACTGAGGAGCAGAGGGAGAGACTGGGGTAACTGGGGTCCTTGATTATACTGGTGGCTTTGGCGAGGCAGCGTGAAGTGTGGAAAGAGCCAATGAAAGGGAGGTAGACACAAAATGCTGGAGTAATTCAGGGGGACAGGCAGCGTCTCTAGAGAGAAGGACAATAGGTGCAGGAGTAGGCCATTCGGCCCTTCGAGCCAGCACCGCCATTCAATGTGATCATGGCTGATCATCCCCAATCAGTACCCCGTTTCTGCCTTTTCCCCATATCCCCTGACTCTGCTATCTCTATTTAGCTCTCTCTTGAAAGCATCCAGAGAACCCTCGTCCACTGACCACTGAGGTCGAGAATTCCACACTCGCCACTCTCTGTGAGAAAAAGTGTTTCCTCGTCTCCGTTCTAAATGGCTTACTCCTTATTCGTAATGGGTGTCTTTTCGACAAAAGGGATGTTGGTTTGCGTGATTTGTGCTGCGACCACAACACTCTGCATTTTCTTGCGTTCTTGGATGGAGCTGTTCCCAAAAATGATTTAATCAGGCACTTCTGCTCCCTTTTCAACATATGTGGTGATAAATCAAATTTGATGATAAATCAAATGTTGCGTATACGGTTATTAAAAGTGGGAGGATTGCACTCTATTCATGATGTGGAAGTGATTCTTGTTTTTTAATGAAATCTTCACAAGTCCCCAACTTGTATTCATGTGCTGCATTCGTTGAATGTGTTTCAATCTAAGAGTTTGGCTAGCTGTGAGCATGTACACTGAAGCAAAAGGCTTTTGGTGCAATGAAGATTATATAGTGCATAAACCTACTTAGATCAGAAGGAGTCTGGGATAAGTCTCTGAGGGGAAAAAACAGTGGATATTAAAATTCTGGAATAATCACAAAAGGTTGTGTTAATTTGTAGGTAGGACAGTGTCTGGGAATAGAGAACTAAAATTGATATTCCAAGTCTATTAAAGGGGGTCAGCAGTCTGTATTGTTAAGTTTCTCTCCACAGTCGCTGTCTGGCTAGGATATTTTTAATCATTAAATATATTTAATTCACCAAATAAAACCCTGAGAGGAATAGATTGGGTAGATGTCCCTTGCCCAGAGTAGGTGAATCGAGGACCAGAAGACATCGGTTTAAGGTGAAGGGGTAAAGATATATTGGGAACCTTTTCACACAAAGGGTGGTGGATGTATGGAACAAGCTGCCAGAGGGGGTAGTTGAGGTAGAAACAGTTAGGTTCATGGATAAGCCAGGTTTGGAGGGATACAGGCCAAACGCATGCAGGTGGGACTAGTGCAGCTGGGACAGGTTGGCACATTGGGCTGAATGGCCTGTTTCCACACTGTATATAACTAAATGACTTGCATGAAAAGTATTTTCCTTTCAAAAAGGAACAAATCATATTTGAATAAGTTGCAGTTCAAAGTTGACTGAGTTGTAGAATTTGATCCCAAGTTATGGTCAAGTTGATTGTCATATGCACAAGTGTGGCGAGGTGTAGGTAGGTAGTGTGACATTACAGGCCCCTTCTATACTCCTTGTACACCCACGACTGTGCAGCCAAATCCAAATCCAACTCAATTTACAAATTCATTGACAACACCACCATAGTGAGCCAGATATCAAATAATGATGAGATGGAGTACAGGAAGGACTTCGAGAACCTTACCTGGTGTCAAGACAACCTTTCCATCAATGTCAGCAGGACAAAGGAGATAATGAAGCAATACACATACTCAGTATAAAATGACAATGCCCAGGTCAGGATGGTTGAAAGCTTCAAGTTCCAAGGAGTAAATATCAGCAGCAGTCCTGCACTAGCCATATCGAAGCAATGGCCCAACAAGCACACCAACGCCTCTACTTCCTTAGAAGCCTCAGGATGTTTGGCATGTCCCAACCACTCTCACCAACTTCTACAGATATGCTGTACAATGGATTATATCGGGATACATCACAGCATGATTTGGGAACAACTCCACCCAAGAAATTGCCGAGAATTGTGGACGCAGCCCAGACCATCACGCAAACCAACCTCCCTTCCCTAGACTCCATCTACAGTTCATGCTGCCTCAGCAAGGCCATCAGCATAATCAAGGACCAGTCTCACCCTGGACACTCCTTCTCTCCGCCCTCATCGGGCAAGAAGTACAGAATTGTGAAAATGCGTACCATCTGATTGAGCGACCGTTGTTATTAGGCACTGAACCATCCTATCACCGACCAGAGAGCGGTCCTGAGCAACCATCGACATCATTGGGGACCCTTGGACTATCTTTAATCTGAATTTACTGGACTTTATGTTGCACTAAACGTTGTCCCCTTTATCCTGTATGTACACTGTGGACGCTTGATTGTCATGTGTAGTCTTTCCGCTGACTGGATAGCACGCAACAAAAGAACGTTTCTCTGTACCTCAGTAAATGTGACAATAAACTAAACTAAACAAGACTCAGGCAACACACAAAAACATACTTTGCATGTTCTGCAAGACAATGAAATGAATAAAGAAAAACTGCACAAAAGTTATCAGCGCAAAAACACAATTGGAGAACATGTCCATGGCTGTGCAAGAATGTTCCATTTCCAGGATATTGTTAGGTTTTTGCATATTGGTTCAGGAACCTAATGGTTGCAGGAAATCAGCTCTTCCTGAACCTGGTGGTGTGGGACCCCAGGCTTCTGTACCTTCCTGCCCAGCGGTAGAGGCAAGAAGAGGGGTTTGCCCGTATGGATGAAGTCCCTGATGATTAATGCTGCCGTCTTTAGGCAGCACCTCATATAGATGCTTACAATGGTGGGCAAGGCTGTGCCCATTATGAACTGGGGTGAGTTTACCACTCTCTGCAGCCTCTTGTATTCCTCTGGGTTCGAATTGCCGTACCAGGCCGTGATCCAAACAGCTGGGATAATTTACAGCCCGAGAATTTGAAGCTGCTATTTCTCCCCACTACCAGCCCTCCAGTGGAAACTGGTGTGTAGTCTTCCGAATTCCCCCTTCAGAGTCAGCGGTTACTTCCTTGGTTTTGTTTAAAAACCATTTGTTTGGTTTAGAGATGCAGCTTGGAAACAGGCCATTCGACCCACCGAGTCCGTGCAGACCAGCAATCCCCGTACACTAACGCTATCCTACACACACATGGGACAATTTACAATTGTACCAAGCCAGTTAACCTACACACCTGTACGCCTTTGGACCCAACCGAAGATCCCGGGGATAACCCACGTAGGTCATGGGGAGAACGTGCAAACTCCATACAGACAGCACCCGTAGTCAGGATCTAACCCGGGTCCCTGGCACTGTACGGCTGCACCTCTACCGCCGCACCATCATGCCGCTCTCAAATGTTGATGTTGAGCGAGAGATCACTGTTGCAGCACCAGCTAACCCGGTAGTCTACTTCTGTTCTGTACGCTGTGCGGTGCACGGTGCCATCTTTGAATCACGAGTGGACCTATGCTTGGCTCGTAGGTGGAAAAATAATAAAGCACCTTTAATTGTAAACCAAAGGTTTTTGGCCATTGTATGTCAGTGGTGTCTGCTGGACATGAGTCATCTGGTTGTGGTGCAGATGACGATGAAAGGGACTGGTGAATAATCAACTCTGTGAACAGGATACGAGAGGGGTGATGGCTTTTAAACTAAGATGATGGTGGAGGTAGAATAACTGGGTGCAGATCACAGGTCCACCACCGCATTTTCCGGCTGTCGTGGTTTTGGGGCCTTCTTGGATTGTCTGTTTTGCCAGACCAACATAGGTCATGTCTCCAGGAGGAGTCGAGCGGTATCGGAGCAGGGAGCCGAGATACCGGCCTGTAAAGTCAGCTATGGGAACGGATCTGCCGGCTCCAGCCAGGACGTGGTTCCAGAGCCCCGGCCACAGGTGGCAAATACGATCGATCGCGGAAGTCCCAATGAGGTCGAGATCGGCCCGGCCTAGGGCCACATTTTTGGGGGGCTTCCGGGGAGGGGGGTTTCAAATGCGCTGATATAATTTTATAAAGGAGATGCTGGACCACCAGTTGCTGGATAATCAGTGGTGAACCTGTAGTTATAACAATGCTCTGAAATATTGCTTTCTCTTCTGATATTCTTTCCGTTTACTTCAGTGGGAGCATGGAACCGGCGTTCCATCGAGGGGACCTGCTATTCCTGACAAACCGCGTGGAAGATCCTATCAGAGTCGGAGAAATCGTTGTCTTCAGGATTGAAGGGCGAGAAATTCCAATTGTGCACAGAGTGCTGAAGATTCACGAGAAGTAAGTGGCCCTGAGCCAGAGAAACATAGAAAATAGGTGCAGGGGTAGGCCATCGGGCCTTCGTGCCAATATGATATGATCTTGGCTAATCCTAAATCAGTACCCCGTTCCTGCTTTCTCCCCATATCCCTTGATTCCGTTAGCCCTAAGAGCTAAATCTAACTCTTGAAAACATCCAGTGAATTGGCCAGTTGCTTACGTTATCCCTTTTCTGTACGTGTTTCCCTGTGGTGGGGTGGGTCCCTTATTTCCTTTTCACCCCGCCCCACTGGGGGATGGCATGAATGCTGATTTTAAAATGCTTTGGCCATTTTCCCCTTCAAATATCCAACCCTATCCCAAGATTCAAGAGAGTTTATTGTCGTGTGTCCCAGATAGGTCAATGAAATTCTTGCTTTGGTTCAGCACAACAGAATATAGATGGTATGATTACAGAACAGATCAGTGTGTCCATATACAATTGTATAAATATATACACAAATGAATAAATAAAACGGATAAAGTGCAAATAAACAGATAATGGGCTATTAATGTTCAGAGTTTTGTTTGAGTTGAGTTCAATAGCCTGATGGCTGTGGGGAAGAAGCTGTTTCTGAACCTGGACGTTGCAGTCTTCAGGCTCCTGTACCTTCTACCTGAAGGTAGCGGGGAGATGAGTGTGTGGCCAGGATGGTGTGGGTCCTTGATGATGCTGCCAGGCTTTTTGAGGCAGCGACTGCGATAGATCCCCTCGATGGTAGGGAGTTCAGAGCCGATGACGGACTGGGCAATGTTTACTATTATTTGTAGTCTTTTTCGCTCCAGGGCGCTCAAGTTGCCGAACCAAGCCACGATGCAACCGGTCAGCATGCTCTCTACTGAGCACCTGTAGAAGTTAGAGAGATCCTCCTTGACATACCGACTCTCCGTAACCTTCTCGGGAAGTAGAGGCGCTGATGTGCTTTCTCCCGAAAGGGTTGTGGCGGGAAGTGCTGAATATATTGTTCCAGTTTGAATTGCTAATCAACACTGCAATAGATCATGAAGTTCAGATTTTTCTTTTTTCCGACTTATAACTTGTTCTTTCCCATGTCAAAGCCCCCACTCTAATTATAGAATAAAAATTAGTTTTTATAATTACAAGTCCTAATTGTACTGGACTCCAATCTGTCCTCTTCAGCCGATCCTTTCACTGTGCCAACCTCGCGTGGCTCATGCTTTGCATGCCCTGAGCCTCCTTTTCCCCCTTGTAAGATGTGTTGAACCACACCCTGTCCCATTAGCAAATGTCAATTTTTATTTGATTTGCATTGGGTTCTTTGGTCCAAAGAAGGTTGCTATATCTTTGCTTTAATGTATGTACTTTATAGATACAGCATGTAAACATGCCCTCTGCCCACCAAGTCCACACTAATCATTGATCACCCATTGACTAGTTCTATGTTATCCCTCTTTTGCATCGCACACATTAGGGGCTATTTCCAGAAGCTAATTAACCTATAAACCCGCACGTCTTTGGAGTGTGGAAGGAAACCGGAGCACCCGGAGAAAACCCACGTGGTCACTGGGAGAGCGTACAAACTCCGTACAGACAGCACCCGTAGTCAGGATCGAACCTGGGTCTCTGGCGCTGTGGTTGGCAAGGGGAAATTGGTCCGAGTTGCCTATTTCCATGCTGTATGACTATGTAACTGGAAGCAGTTGATGCAGTTTGTCAATTTTAATATTTGCCCATTTATAAATCATGCTCTCCAAGCCTCTACTCAATGTGTAGACCTGGTGCTAAAGGAATGATTGCTTTGCTGCAGAGAAAACGGAGACATCAAGTTTCTGACAAAAGGCGACAACAATGCTGTGGATGACAGAGGCCTCTATCGCCAGGGACAACATTGGCTCGAGAAGAAAGATGTTGTGGGAAGAGCTCGTGGGTGAGTTGCCTATTTTGTTTCACATCTGTATCCTTCAGCTGGGAGGGCTCGCCAAAATTTGAGAAGTGGCTCCGTTGAAGGATGAAAATATTATCTTAGACAATAGGTGCAGGAGTAGGCCATTTGGCCCTTCGAGCCAGCACCGCCATTCAATGTGACCATGGCTGGTCATCCCCAATCAGTACCCCGTGCCTGCCTTCTCCCCATATCCCGAGCGCTAATTTTAAGAGCCCTATCTAGATCTCTCTTGAAAGCATCCAGAGAACCTGCCTCCACCTACCTCCGAGGCACAGAATTCCACATACTCACCACTTTCTGTGAGAAAAAGTGTTTCCTCGTCCCTATTCTAAATGGCTTACTCCTTATTCTTAAACTGTGGCCCCTGGTTTTGGACTCCCCCAACATCGGGAACATGTTTCCTGCCTCTAGCATATCCAAACCCTTAACAATCTTATATGTTTCAATGAGATCCCCTCTCATCCTTCTAAACTCCAGAGTGTACAAGCCCAACTGCTCCATTCTCTCAGCATATGACAGTCCCGCCATCCCGGGAATTAACCTTGTAAACCTACGCTGCACTCCCTCAATAGCAAGAATGTCCTTCCTCAAATTAGGGGACCAAAACTGCACACAATACTCCAGGTGTGATCTCACTAGGGCTCTGTACAACTGCAGAAGGACCTCTTTGCACCTATATTCGATTCCTCTTGTTATAAAGGCCAACATGCCATTCGCTTTCTTCATCTTCTGAAATAGAGCAGGAAAAGAAGGCAAATGACAGATGCCGGGGCATCAACACAAGTCAGGACCAGGCTGAAGTTCAGAAGTAAACAATCAGAGAGCAGGAGAAAAGATTAGCGTCAAAGGGCATCATCTGGGATTAAATACTCATCTGGGATTTGAACAAGAAGCGCAAAGAAGGTGGGGCTGAGCAGCGGTTTAGTTTAGAGTAGAGATACAGCGCGGAAACAGGCCCTTCGGCCCACCGAGTCTGCGCCGTCCTGCGATCCCCGCACACTACCACTGTCCTAAACACTAGGGACAATTTAAAAATCCGCCCGTCTTTGGAGTGTGGGAGGAAACTGGAGGACCCAGAGAAACCCCACGTGGAGAAGGTCAAACTCTGTACAGACAGCACCCATAGTCAGGATCGAACCTGGGTCTCTGGTGCTGTAAGGCAGCGAGTCTACTGTTGTGTCACCGTGCCACCTAGATATATATTTTTCTTGAAGGCTGTGATACACTCTGGGTACATGGCTTTTCACCGAGGAGGGAGATTATGGTGAATGCTCAACAGAGGAGCATGTATTGGGAGGAGGGGGGGACGCACCTTGTTGGAGTAACTCAACGGGTTAGTCCCCTATCCATGTTCTCCAGAGATGCTGCCTGAATAGATGAGTTACTACAGCGCTTTGGTCAGTTTTTTTTTGTAAACCTGCATCTACAGTTTCTTGTTTCGACATGAGTTTGAGTTTGGAGGAACTCAGCGGGTCATGCGGCATCTCTGCGCAAACGTGGATTGGCGGCGTTCCGGTTCAGGTGACGAATGGTCCTGATGAAATGTTGCCTATACATGTTCACCATTAGTATGTACAGGCTACAGCAGCACTAAATTTTACAGGCCTGCACTATAATATGTTATAGGAGCAGAAGTAGGCAATTTGGCTCATCAAGTCTACTCCGCTATTCAATCATGGCTGATCTATCTTTCCCTTTCAACCCCATTACCCTTGACACACGTACTAATCAAGAATCTATCTATCTCTGCCTTAAAAATATCCAGCCTTCCTAATTGCCCCGTTCAGAATTAGTGAACGAGCATTTAGAAAGATGATCTTTCTATACCTTGTCCAATGTCAGGCGATAGATTATAAATTTTAAGCAGTGCACAGTTTCTATGACCAAAGCATAGGATAGGTGCATTATTGTACATGGCTGAAGTGTGAAATAGTTTTGTTTAGTGGTACATGGTGATGGGTAAATGTTCAAAATGTTTTTGCATTAACATCTTTCCAACCTCCATAGCACAAATGGCAGATATATTTTGCTGCTATTGCTATCGGCAGCCTGTCATCAATTATGTAATGCAAATGCTTTACTGTACATGTTGGTGACAGTGGTGGTGGCTGGTGATTTATTTTTGGCCCTGTTTGAGAGCTGGAAGTTTGTGCAGATTAACAGCTCTGTTTTTACACTTGTAACTTCTTCCAATTTTGTCCAACGTTCTTGATCCCAAAATACTGGAGCCTCCCTCCCTAAATGTGTGACAGCTCGTGTATTTGTTTCATGGGGGCGGAAGGAGTTGTCTAAAGTCCTGAGCTCTGTATTGCAAATCATTCTGATGCTACCTAATTTAAGGGTGGCACAGTGGGGCAACTGGTAGAGCTGCTGCCTCACGGCGCCAGAGACCCAGGTTAGATCCTGACCTCGGGTGCTGTCTGTGTGGCGTTTGCACGTTCTCCCTGTGACCGCGTGTGATTCCTCTGGATGCTCCCATTTCCTCCCACAACCCAAAGACGTTGTGAGTTAATTGGCCTCTGTAAATTGCTCCTGGTGTGTAAGGAGTGAGTAAGAAAGTGGGATAACATAGAACTAGTGTGAATGTGTGATCTATCGCTGGAGTGGACACGGTGGGCTGAAGAGCCTATTCTATTTCTAAATTAAACTAATTTAATATGCAAGATAAACACAAAATGCTGGGGTCAGACAGCATCTCTGGAGAAAATTGAATAATGACGCTTTAAGAACATGCCTTACTGGTGTCAGTTGCCCAACATCCAAACACACTATTTTGGTAAATCTTAAACTAATTTTGTCTGTTCTAACTTTAAGAGAGGGAGAATTCTGAATTGTGCCACATTGAACGTAGTGTTCATGTATAAAATAGACAAAAATGCTGGAGAAAGCTCCGCGGGTGAGGCAGCATCTATGGAGCGAAGGAAATAGGCGACATTTAGAAGATATGTGAAATTTAGTTCTGTTTAGTTTAGAGATACAGGCCCACCGCGTCTGCGCCGACCAGCGATCCCCGCACATTAGCATTGCCCTACACACACTGGGGACAATTTTTCATTTATACCAAGCCAATTAACCTACAAATCTGTAAGTCTTTGGAGGGTGGGAGGAAACTGAAGATCTCGGGGGAAAAAACTCACGCAGGTCACGGGGAGAACGTACAAACTCCGTGCAGACAAGCACCCGTAGTCAGGATCAAACCCTGGTCTCTGGCGCTGTAAGGCAGTGGCTCTAACTCTGTGCCGCCCAATATTTAAGAACTGAATCTAATTGATTTACAATCTGTATCTACATTTGTACAGAGTATTTAAGTTCCCATATTGTGGGGATATGAACATTTGCAAGTCAGTTACCTGATTGTTTTAATCACAGCCATCTGTGAGCTAAGGAGTATTGTAGTGCTCGGTACTAAATTCTTTATTCCAAACCATGTAGCACTGGTACTGCAATTAATTATACCATGCTGATGAGCTTTTTGTAGCTTTAGTGTTCTGGTTAAATGAATCCTGTACAACTCGCTATAATTTTCCACAATAAAGCAGCGGTAGATTTTTGCACTGGTGAGTCTGGCTCACGTGAAGCACTTCAACCCGATATCCATTTGGGAATAACTCAGCGGGTCAGGCAGCATCTCTGGAGAAAAGACATGGGTGACGTTTCTGGTTGGGGCCCTTCGCCCGTCTGAGAAGGGCGACCCGAAATGTCACCTGTCCTTTATCTCCAAAGATGCTGCCTGACCCGCTGTGTTACTCCAGCACTTTGTGCCTTTCTTCGTTCCGCATCTGCAGTTCCTTTTTACACATTTTGGCAAAATATGCTCAGGGCATGCCTACTTTGAAGAAGTTCTCCTCCTCTCTGAGTCTGAAGAAGGATCCCAACCTGAAATTTCACCCATCCTTTTCTCCAGAGATGAAGCCTGATCCGTTGAGTTGCTCCAGCACTTTGTGTCTATCTTTGGTATAAACCAGCATCTGCCGTTCCTTTCTGAATATCCATTTGGGTGTGTTTAATTAAAGGCCTTGTATGAAAATGGAATGAAGCTCCTTGCAGTTGATTTGATATTGGAGGAGCTACAAATGTAGGTGTTGAGTATTGCAATCTGACCAAAAGTGACAACATTACTATTGAACCTAACTACCTTGAAACCAGAACAGCTAAAAGTTCCCCCATTCCACTTCATAAAGAAGAAGCGTCTCGACCCGAAGTGTCATCTATTCCTTCGCTCCATTGATGCTACTGCCTCACCCGCTGAGTTTCTCCAGCATTTTTGTCTACCTTCGATTTTTCCAGCATCTGCAGTTCTTTCTTAATCATAAACAAACCATGTTTTGACTTGCTGATAGAAACATAGAAATTAGGTGCAGGAGCAGGCCATTCGGCCCTTCGAGCCTGCACCGCCATTCAATATGATCATGGCTGATCATCCAACTCGGTATCCTGTACCTGCCTTCTCTCCATACCCCCTGATCCCTTCAGCCACAAGGGCCACATCCAAATATGGCCTCTTAAATATGGCCAACGAACTGGCCTCAACTACCTTCTGTGGCAGAGAATTCCACAGATTCACCACTCTCTGTGTGAAAAACGATTTTCTCATCTCGGTCCTAAAAGACTTCCCCCTTATCCTTAAACTGTGACCCCTTGTTCTGGACTTCCCCAACATCGGGAACAATCTTCCTGCATCTAGCCTGATAAATGCTGTTTCTGCAGCATTCTTACATTTATTCCCACCTTGAGGAGAGATTCATATTCTTTCTCTCCCAACAAAACTATGGTCCATAATTAACGTTGGATTTTGAAGGCTATATTAGTGTGAGGTTGTAACCCAGAAACCAGGCTGCAACTGCACACGGATGATCGATGGCTACTCTCGTGCATAATGAATAGCACGTAAGTAAGCTCCAACATTTATGAAATGAAAACGGGAAATATTCTGGGGCCGAGAATATTCTCCGTTGAAGCAGTCACAGAGCTATATACATCTTAGGGTGGCGCAGTGGTAGAGCTTACAGTGCCAGAGACCTGGGTTCAATCCTGACGACAGGTGCAGTCAGTACGGAGTTTGTAAGTTCTCACCGTGACCTGCGAAGGTTTCCTCTGTGATCTTCAGTTTCCTCCCACACTCCAAAGACGTACAGGTTTGTAATTGGCTTGGTAGAAATGTTAACACCTTCCTAGTGTGTATAGGGTAGTATTGATGTGCAGGGATTGCTGGCCGGTGCAGACTCGGTAGGTGTTCCGCGCTGTATCTCTTAACTAAATGCGTAAAACAGGCCTTTCGGCCCACCTTGTCTATGCTGACCAAATTAGCATGGTAGACTAGATCCATTTGCCTCCACCGGCCCATATTCCTCTAAATTCTTCCTGTCCAAATTCCTTTTAAAACTCATGATTGTATCGGCTTCCACATGTACGGACTCCCCTCTGAGCAAAAATGTTGAATGCTCGATTTTTTTTTTAATGCTCTATCCTGAGAAAAAAGACAGAGTTCACTTTATCCGTTATCCACTTTCTCCATCGTGATTTTGTACCTGTCAATAAATAAGGTCACTCTCAGCCTCCTGCCCGCCAAAGAAACAAGTCCCAGCACAAGGAAAAACCCCTCGGAAGAAGAAAGCTTGAAGAGAGGTGTGGACTGCAGTAAATTACAATGTGATGGTTCGATTTGGTTCCTCCCTCTGATACTGAGTTACTCCAGAATAATGTATTTTTGTACACACCAGCATCTGTACTTCCTTTTATCTCCATTGATGAATCAAGTTATCATTCTGTACTTCAGATGGACAATGCTCGCAAGGCTGCATCTCTCCTATTAATAATTAAATGATTACAATTGGGTGTATTTACATTATGACTCTTAGACATTACAAATTTGTTCATGACCTTAACACATTTGATCTTGTTTTTTCCAGGTTTGTCCCTTACATTGGCATAGTGACCATTCTTATGAATGACTACCCCAAATTTAAGGTAACCTTAATTGAGTGGTGTTTCTGGTGCTTATGTTTAGTGACTGCGTGTGTGTATTTTTTGCTTTATTTAACGGTGTGTCGACCTGTTCCCCAGTACGCAGTGCTCGTTTTGCTGGGACTGTTTGTGCTGGTCCATCGAGAGTAAAAGACAGAAGGACATCGTCTGAGGAGAGCAGTGGAGTTTCACACTCGGGGCCAAGTGTTCCAGGTGACCAATGGTCGTGCGATCCTGCAGCCATTCCCAGGGACTCCTGCTTCCTGACAGATGTTGATTCGGTGTTTTTTTTATGAAGATCTGTGCCGTAGAACCGTTGAATGATGGACAGAAAGATGCCATCTACCATGCAAACGCTTTTGGATTCTGCATCTTAAATTTCTAGTGCAAAGTGATCATTGGCTTATCTGGCAGAGACGGGGGGGGGGGGGGGGGGGGGGGGGGGGGGGGGGGGGGGGGGGGGGGGTTATTGTTGGCAGTGGGCGGTTTTAAACTCCGGGGTTGCAATTCCGAGCTTGGACCTTGTGTGGTTTGCTGTCGATGTTTCGGTATAGATTGAAAGTGTTCCATCTTGCAGTCAAAACGTGTAGGAAGGAACTGCAGATGCTGGTTTAAACCGAAGGTTGACACAAGAAGCTGGAGTAACTCTGCGGGTCAGATTGCATCTCTGGAGAAAAGGAAGAGGTGATGTTTCGGTCGAGTGTGAAGAAACCTGGAAAATCGCCCATTCCTTCTCTCCCGCGATCCTGCCTGGCCTGAGTTGCTCCAGCTTTTTTGTGTCTATTTTCTATCCTGCAGGATTGTGTGTTGGCTCTCTGCTGACAGACAGCACGAGCACATCGCATCGCCTCCCCTCAGTGCCAGCTTTATGGTTCAGTGACCAACTCAGACACTGGCCAGAGGGCCGTTCTCCCTGTGACTGAGTTTGCCTGTCCTGCCTCCTGCACCTCACTAGTGAATCCCAGTCTATCCCAGCAATCCCAACTGCAGTGTATACAACCCACGGACAGGAGCTGACACTTGTAAAGATAGTTAAAACCAGGGCCAAGCATATAGCACAACCAGGAATTTTATATAATCTTTGGTAAGATAGAAAATGCCCAGATTCTCAGCTTTAATTCACCATTTTGAGATTCATTCCAGAATCTAAAGTATATCAATTTTGGACAATTGTCTATTATTGTACAATTGTGTTACATAGATAGTACAATTGGGAATCCTATTGTGTGATTAAAATCAACAAGTGAAATAGGTAGCAGGTGGAACCATATCTGTGCAAAGAAAGCCATTAATGTTTCAGATCCAACGTTCTTCGTTGCTACAAAGAAAACAAGTTAGTTTGGGTGGAACTGTTAACTGCTCTGCTTGCCATAGGTGCTGCCTGGCCTGCTGAGTGTTTGCAGTGTTTTTCTTATTTCGGGTCTCCAGTACCTGCAGGTTTTATTTAGATTTTCATCTTCTCTTTCCAGTCTTACTGGATGGAATGGTGGCAAACTGCAGGTGTTTTTTTTAATTTGCATTTAGGACAGATTTTTGGCAATCTCTTGAGCTGAAGACAATTGATTTACAATATATTGCACAAAATGGGCAATACCCTGCTGGGAATCTTAATATATCAGAACATAAGAAATAGAAGCAGAAAGAAGTATGCCATCCAGCTCTTCACACCTGCCCTGCCTTCCATCAGTGTCGTGTTTGGTCTAATATCACAGCAGCATTTTCCATCTGCGCATCCCAAGATTTCTCCCCTGATATCTAAGAAATCTCTTGGCCTCTTTCTTGACTACACTCAGTAACTGAGCACTGGAGGGTAGAGAATCCCAAAGATTTGTCCCCATGTGTCAGATCAATCTGAAATGCCCGTCCCTGTATTCGGTAACAGTGTCCCCTGGCCCGAGACGACTCAGCCAGGGAAACTACCTCCTTGCATCTAGCTAGCCACACCCTTGTGGGGATCACTTTTCCCAAACACTGGAGACTACAATCCCAATCTACTCCATCTCTCCTCATGTTGCTACTGGAACCTGTCGAGTTAACTACCATTTGCCTTTCTCCATGCTTTTCATCGCATTTATTTGAGGGCGGGGGGCTGCATACAATTAGATTACTTTGTGCTGAGAACCTGGCAGTTAATCATAATCGAGTGTTAAGGATTATACACATATGAACCCTGGCACATACTCTTGCTTCGTCCAGTAAAGCTATATCTTCAAATATTAATATGGCTCACTGCAGCTGCTTGTTAACTGATAATAGGCAATATGATCAGTGCTTATCTCTCATTTTAAACACATTGGGTCTGTTATGGACATTTTTAGTATTTCTGTGCTTCAGATTGCACAAAATCTCTGCTCATTGTTTCTTCGTTTGGACTGCACCAACCTTTCAAGCCCACCCTGCCGTTTTATTTTAAACAACAAACTGAATTTGATTTGTGCATATCCTCGACTTTTCCTTGCAACCGGCAAAATCAAAAATTATTTGGTAACTAACCCCGTGAAAATAAAAGCGGTTGCTGTTTTTAATTTGCAGTTCGAATTACACAACACTGAAGCTGACTTTGTTGTACTGTCATTGAGATTGCCAGCGTGATATTTTGGAAGCAGAGTCCCTTGTATTCATGATGATTCCAATTTACTTTGTACGGCTATACTGTGAGAAACTGTGGCCCTGTACCCTCAAGAAGTCACTTCTCAAGAATCTTGTTGGGGTTGGTGAGTTGGGGGAAAATCAGTGCATCAATAAAACCATTTCTGTAATTTGCAGTTTTGTGTATTCCTTATTGAGTGTTATGAACGTCACAAGCTACGTTTGGTGGTAATAAACTGTTCCTTGATCTCTACGCCATCGTCCCATCATGATCACACACAGACAGCAGTGTTTAAACTGACATTATGTACGGCACATATTGTTATGGGCTGCATGGCTGTACTTTCAAAGATGAAAGTCTGCACTGTTACTCTTCAAAGATGTTGTCAAGCTGGAAAGGGGACAGGGAAGATTTACGAGGATATTTAGTACAGTTTAGAGATATAGCGCGAAAACAGGCCCTTTGGCCCACCGAGTCCACACCGACCAACGATTCCTGCACATTTACACTATCCCACACACATCACACACACACACACACACACACACACACACACACACTAGGAGCAATTTACAATTATACCACGCCAATTAACCTACAACCCTGTACGTCTCTTGGAGTGGGAGGAAACCGGAGAAATTGAAGAAAAAGCACGCAGGTCACAGGGAGAACGTACAAAGCACAGTTCAGACAAGCACCCATAGTCAGGGTCGAACCTGGGTCTCTGGTGCTGTAGGTGCAGCAACTCTACCAGCAATTTCATTCAAACCAAGTTGTTTGAATGACAATAATAGGCATTCTATTCTATTCTACTGCGAGGAGTGGTACTCTTGGAATGCATGAGGATGAGGTGTGATCCTATAGGTGTACAAAATCATGAGAGGAATAGATAAGGTAAACACACAAAGTCTCTTGCCAAGAGTTGAGGATTCAAGAACCAGAGGACATAGGTTTAAGGTGTGAGGGGGACGATTTGATAGGAACCTGAGAGGTAATGTGACGTTTAACATAGAAACAGAGAAAATAGGGGCACGAGTAGGCCATTCGGCCCTTCGAGCCTGCACCGCCATTCAATATGATCATGGCTGATCATCCAACTCAGTATCCCGTACCTGCCTTCTCTCCATACCCTCTGATCCCCTTACCTGCCTTCTCTCCATACCCTCTGGTCCCCTTAAGAAATGTTTGGATAGGTACATGGATAGTATAAGTTTAGAGGGCTCTGGGCCAAGCACAGATGGGTGGGACGTATAGATGGGACATGTTGGTCGGTGTGAGGGAAGTTGGGCCAAAGGACCTGCTTCTACGCAGGACTCTACATCTGAAAGTTACTTGGTTCAGTATATAAAGGCAGCACTGAACAGAATGTTGGGGGGCGGGGTAAATCCTCCCAAGTGCCATGAGATGAGAAGGGTTTTGGCCCGAAACGTTGCCCATCTCCTTCGCTCCATAGATGCTGCTGCACCCGCCGAGTTTCTCCAGCATTTTGTGTAAACCCTGCCATGTCTGAAGAAGGGTCTCGACCCGAAACGTCAACCATTCCTTCTGTCCAGAGATGCTGCCTGTCCCGCTGAGTTACGCCAGCCTTTTGTGTCTCCTCATTAACCCTCCATGTGACTCCAGCAGGCCACTCCTGTTAACGTGTACTATTGATACAGCTCCAATGAAATCGAGACACAAGTCTTAGAATAAAGGGGAAGCCATTTAGGACTGAGGTGAGAAACAAACTTTTTCACCAGAGAGAGTTGTAAATTTGTGGAATTCCCTTCCACAGAGGGCAGTGGAGGCCAAGTCACTGGATGGATTTAAGAGAAAGTTAGATAGAGCTCTAGGAGCTAGTGGGATATGGGGAGAAGGCAGGAACGGGCTATTGATTGGGAACGGTCAGCCATGATCACAATGAATTGGCTCGAAGGGCCGAATGGCCTCTTCCTGCACCTATTTTCTATGTTTCTATGCAGATGCTGGAATCTTGCGTAGAACACAGCGCTGGAATACCTCAGCGGGTCAGTCTGAAGAAGGGTCCCGCACTGAATCAATGCCTGTCTGCCTCTTCCACAGTCCCGCCTGACCAGCTGAGTATCTCCAGCGCTTTGTGTTCCATTCAAATTGAATCTCTGTTGGCGAGCTTCCTGGTTTTTTCCTTTTGTCCTTCCTCATTAACCCTCCATGTGACTCCAGCAGGCCACTCACTACCTGCAGGGGGAGGCCAGAAGACCAGAGAGTCGAGCTGGCTACTACAGACGCGATGTCAGTAGGAGAGGCCGAGGGAGCAGGGTATTGCTTCCACCGCCAGGACACACGTGTGGTCGGGCAAGGAGAGGCACGTCTGGCTTCCAGCAGCATGGGGCTCACCTGGAACAGGGTCGCTCTAGTGCATTCAACATGTGGATCTGACTTCCTCGTTGTAAACGGCGGCAACACTGCATTTGTGGGTTAGACAGCAGACCATAGGTGTAGGAGTAGGCCATTCGGCCCTTCGAGCCAGCGCCGCCATTCAATATGATCATGGCTGATCTTCCCCAATCAGTACCCCGTTCCTGCCTTCTCCCCATATCCCATGACTCCGCTATCTTTAAGAACCCTATTTAGCTCTCTCTTGAAAGTATCCAGAGAACCGGCCTCCACAGGCAGGGAATTCCACAGACTCACAACTCTCTGTGTGAAAAAGTGTTTCCTTGTCTCCGTTCTAAATGGCTTACCCCTTATTCTTAAACTGTGGCCCTGGTTCTGGATTCCCCCAGCATCGGGAGCATGTTTCCTGCCTCTTGCGTGTCCAAACCCTTAATAATCTTATAAGTTTCAATGAGTTCCCCTCTCATCCTTCTAAACTCAACAGTGTACAAGCCCAGCTGCTCCATTCTCTCAGCATGTGACAGTCCTGCCATCCCAGGGAATTAACCTTGTAAACCTACGCTGCACTCCCTCAATAGCAAGACTATTGTGCTGTGCGGTTTCACTGTCCTGTGAATGAACCATCGATACCCCCCGCTCCTCTCTTGGCCAAGGCGTTCCCAATTTTATCAATCACCATCATGTCGATTTTAATTCTCCATAATCCACAATAGTTTCACCGTGCTTATCAATTTCCAACTGAGCTTCAAAGGTCCCTAATGTGGAGATTTTGTGAAATCCCTTTTTCCCACTCATCCTGTTTACACGTTTTATCTGAAGGGTTTCGGCCTGAAACGTTGCCTATTTCCTTCGCTCCATACATGCTGCTACACCCGTTGAGTTTCTCCAGCATTTTTGTCTACCTTCCATTTTCCAGCATCTGCAGTTCTTCTTAAAAACTTCTTACACACGTTTTATCACTTAGAGTGGGATTTACAAAAAAAATCAGCTGACATGTATAGTGTAGGTTGCAGAGCACCGAACAACAACATTTTAGTTTTATTTGTGTTCATTTAGCTTAATATTGGTCCATTTTCCCCCCTCTAGATCCTAGGTAGTTTTTAAGTGCAAATGTGAACTGGGTTTGTGGTTTTTACTGAACCTTTGTCTGGTTTATGTAACATAAGTGCTGGGCATTCATCTCTGTGACCTCAGTCTATGGAGGAACAATTAGGATCTGCAGATCTAAAATCTACCAAGATTGCACAGGTAGCTTTTGAAAAAATTAAACCACGATGTGAAAAATATACATCTTCTAGATGCGCAGGGACGCATCCTCAGTGATGTGATCTGGGGTCATCGGGTGTTTCGGGTCTCACAACATCAGACACCCTCGCCCAGGCGACCCAGCCGGGGTTGATCAGGCCCCGACTTGCGTCCCAGCAGCAGCCGCCCACGGATCAGCCATCTTAGTAACCGCTCTGCAGGGGCTGGGAGACTCTAGTGCGTGGAGGGACTGGGCTCTGTGGAGTAAACACAGACTGGGCTCTGTGGAGTGAACCTGGCCGGGCTCCTCCTGCGTCTCACCAGGTTCAAGGCCTGTGCGCAGCACCTCTTTCTCATCCGAGCATTTAATTTCTCGCCTGATGGATTTTTAGGCCACGGTGGGTCATTAGGCCTTTCCGTAGCTGTCGAATGGAACTAAGGATGTGTTGGTGACTTAGCTGTTAACATGCAAGTTTTCAGACACTGAGTGAATAGCCTTCATATGAAAAGCTTTGTGAAAAGCCGCAGTGTCATTTGTCTCCAGTCTCTACTCTTTGTCTCCACCAAGAGGACATGCCTTTCATTTGCAAACATGCCATTGGCCCCAACACTGCGAAAATTGGGAGAACCCTATACTTTAATCTCTAATTTCTCAAACGGTACTTAGTTTTTCTTTAGATACAGGAATTTGAAATTGCTGCCATTGTAACTTTAGGCAGGAGTGATTGTGATAAACATTCGCCTTTTCTTAGCTCAATATATGTTATGTTTCATGTCGGGATGTTGAAATTGTTTGAAAGATACAGCATGGAAACCGGACAATTGGCCCTCCAAGTCCATGCTGACCACCAATCACCTATTTTCACTGTGTTTAGTTTAGTGATACAGCGTGGAAACAGGCCCTTCGGTCCATCAAATCCGTGCCAAGCACGATCACCAGAACATGATTCTACATTATCCCAGTTTTGCATCCTACACACTAAGAACCATTGACAGAAGCTAATTACCCTATAAACCTTTACGTCCTTGGAATGTGGTAGGAAACTGGTACACCCGGAGAAAACCCACCCAATTCCCTTCCAGGCTTAAACTTAGAACAGTGAACTGCTTAACTGAGTATCTAGCCCGTAAACACATTGAGGCATGCTACCATGTTGAACAGGATATTTATCAAATAGCATTAATCTCCACTTTTTCTCACAGAGAATGGTCTGTGGAATTCTCTGCCTCAGAGGGCGGTGGAGGCGGGTTCTCTGGATGCTTTCAAGAGAGAGTGAGATAGGACTCTTAAAAATAGCGGAGTCAGGGGATATGGGGAGAAGGCAGGAACGGGGTCCTGATTGGGGATGATCAGCCATGATCACATTGAATGGCGGTGCTGGCTCGAAGGACCGAATGGCCTACTCCTGTACCTATTGTCTATTATCTATTGTCCATGTCACATGTAATAGCAGTGCAGATTTCAAATGAGAGAGGTTTATGGAGCTTCTTTGGTGAGATAGTCTGAGGGTCTATTAGTCTGATAGTCTGAAATACAAAGCTACACACAGTGTATCTTAAACGTTGGAGTAGTCCCTGCCACAACCACCTCCTCTGGCAGCTTGTTCCAAACTCACCACTCTTTGTGTGAAATCGGGTAAATGGGAAGATAAATTACCTGCGGGGTTAAATGAAAGGATTGTCGGTTCAAGAATTCAAATAAAAATGAAGCCTCGTGGAGTTTTTTACACGGGTGGCGCAGCGGTAGAGTTGCTGCCTCTCAGCGCCGGAGACCCGGGTTCGATCCTGACCCCGGGCGCCGTCTGTACGGAGTTTGTACCTTCTCCCAGTGACCTGCGTGGGTTTTCACCGGGTGCTCTGGTTTCCTCCCACACCCCAAAGACGTGCAGGTTTGTAGGTTTATTGGCTTCAGTTAAAATTGTAAGTTGTCCCGAGTGTGTGTAGGATAGTGTTAGTGTGCGGGGATCGCTGGTCGGCACGGTCTCGGTGGGCCGAAGGGCCTGTTTCCGCGCTGTATCTCTAAAGTAAAGTCTAAATAACACCAACGATTCATTTTCTTTCACAAACGTATTTGAAAATAAGTGTCCAGAGGTCAGGATGATCGCAGAGTGTGGAGGGCGAGAGGTTTTTGAAGAAATATATGCAATTACATACAATTTATTTTCTGGGCAGCGCTTCTGACAAAGTCGCGCTATATATAGATATTGTAAGGAGAGAGAGGGGCGAGGGGGCCTCACAGGCAAGATAACTGGAATGTAATTCAAAACACACTGCAGATAGTGGAAATCTGAAATGGGAACAGAAAATAGACACAAAATGCTGGAGTATTAACCCCTGTCCCACTTAGGAGACCTAAACAGCAACCTCTGGTGACCTTGCCCGCCACCCGTCGGCCCAACTTACCCATGCTGACCAACTGCACTTGTCCCACCTGCCTGTGCTTGGCCCATATCCCGCTAAACCTGTCTTATCCATGAATGATGGTGATCATATTGGCGAGGATTCTCAGGGACAGGATTCACGTCCTTTTGGTAGTGGTTGGGCTGATTAGACAGACACAAGCAGCGTGGTTTTGTGAGGGGCTGGTCACATCTTTTAAACTTCACTGAGTTTTGTGAGGAGGCGGTGAAGTTTGAACATTGGGGGGGGGGGGGGGGGGGGGCGTTAAACGTGGTCGACATGGACTTACTTCAGTGAGGCATTTGGCATTTGGCGAGGTCTCTCACGTCGGCTGATCTAGAACATTAACATGCGTGAGATCTCACGGTGACATGTACTTCAGAACGGACTGACTTGGGTGTGTGTGTTTGCGTGTGAGTGAGAGTGAGAGTGTATGTATTGTATGAGTGTGTTATGTGGTGTGTGTGAGTGGTGTTGTGAGTGTGTGTGAGTGTGTGTTGATGTGTGTGTGAGTGTGTGTGAGTGTGTTGTGAGTGTGTGAGTGTGTGTGAGTGTGTGTGTGATGTGGTGTGTGTGGGAGTGAATTTGGGTGTGAGTGGGGTGTGTGTGTGTGTGTGAGTGTGTGTGTTTTTGTGTGTAAGTGTGTGAGTGTGGGTGGTGAGTGTGGTGTGTGTGTGTGAGTGTGTGTGTAAGTGAGTAAGTGTGAGTGTGAGTGTGGGTGAGTGTGTGTGTGTGTGTGTGAGAGTCGTGTGAATGTATGTAGTGAGTGTGAGTGTGTGTGTGAGTGTGGTTGTGTTGAGGTGTGTGTGAAGTGTGTGTGTGTGTGAGTGGATGTGTGTTTGTGAGTGTGTGTGAGGGTGTGTGATGAGGTGTGTGAGTGTGGTGTGTGTGTGTGTGTGTGTATGTGTATGTGTGTGTGTTGTGCTTGTGTGTGAGTGTGTGTGTGTGTGTAGTGATTGTGTGTGTGTGTGTGTGTGTGTGTTTGTGTGTTGGAGTGTATGTGGTGTTGTGTGTGTGTTTGTTTGTGAGTGTGTGTGTGTGTGTGTGTGGTGAGTAGTGTGTGTGTGTGTGTGTGTGTGTGTGTGTGTGTGTGTGTGTGAGTGTGTGTGTGTGTGTGTGTGTGTGTGTGTGAGTGTGAGTGTGTGTACATTATTTGGTCGACAATGTGGGTAGGTTGTCTAGTAAGTTCACGGAAGACACCAACATTGGTGGAGTTGCGACCAGGGATGAAGCCACCCATGGATACAGCGGGCTACAGGTCAGCTATGGATATGGGTGGGGAAAGCCAGTGTTGAAATGCAGCAAGACCCTGTGGTAGGACTGATCACAGATCCAGCTGAAGAAGTGTCACGACCCATTCGCTCCACGGTAGCGGCCTGACTCACGGTCAGAGTTCCTCCAGCACTCCGTATTCTGCTCCAGGTTCCTGCATCTGCAGTTATAGTCCACCATCGATCCAAATGGCCCCACACCGACCCACACGCCCCGCCCGCCCCCTCCCTGCGTCTGGCTCGCGTCCTTCTAAACCTTTCTTATCCATGTACCTGCCCAGATGTATTTTAACTGTCGTGATAGTGCCTGCCTCAACTACCCCCTCTGGCTACTCGTTCCGGACACTCAGCGCCTTCCGTGAAAAATGTTGCCCCGCAGGTTCCCATTAAATCTTTCTCCTCTCACTTTAAACCTATGAGCTCTGGTTCTCGAGTTCCCGATTCTGGGTAAAAAAAGAGACTCTTTGCAATTACCTTACCCAACCCCCGCGATCTGTAGTTTCGTTTCGTTTATTTTAAGTTGTACCAAAAAACACAGACAAACTTTTGGTTGCGTGCTATCCAGTCAGCCGAAAGACTGGACATAGAAACATAGACAATAGGTGCAGGAGGAGGCCATTCGGCCCTTCGAGCCAGCACCGCCATTCAATGTGATCATGGCTGATCGTCCCCAATCAATAACCCGTGCCTGCCTTCTCCCCATATCCCTTGACTCCACCAGCCCCTAGAGCTCTATCTAACTCTCTCTTAAATCCATCCAGTGACTTGGCCTCCACTGCCCTCTGTGGCAGGGAATTCCACAAATTCACAACTCTCTGGGTGAAAACATTTATTCTCACCTCAGTCTTCAAATGGACCTCCCCGTTTTTTCACTGAGAGAACCTAAGACTAGTTGCCCCTGCGTGTCTGGACTCGCCCAACATTGGGAATATTTTTTCCTGCATCTAGCTTGATCCAGTCCTTTTTTTAAAATAATTGTACATGTTTCTATAAGATTCCCCCTTCATCCTTCCAAACTCCAGTGAATTACTCTATGATGACTGTACACTCGTGCCGTCCATAGTCCAATTAAATATATTCAGAGGGTCTCCAGTGAGGTAGATAGTAGCTCAGGACCGCTCTCTGGTTGGTGGTGGGATGGTTCAGTTGCCTGATAACAGCTGGGAAGAAACAGTCTCTGATTCTGGAGGTGTGTGGTTCCAC
Source organism: Okamejei kenojei (assembly GCA_035221665.1). NCBI lineage: Eukaryota > Metazoa > Chordata > Chondrichthyes > Rajiformes > Rajidae > Okamejei > Okamejei kenojei. Next base: position 8,213,247 of record CM069169.1, on the reverse strand, counting down.
CGCCATTCAATATAATCACGGCTGATCATCCAGAATCAGTTCCCCGTTCCTGCTATCTCCCCATATCCCTTGATTCCGTTAGCCCCGAAGAGCTAAATCCAACTCTCTCTTGTGAACATCTTCTAGAGGTGTGGAGGACCAGTCCTTTTATTTTAAAATAATGTTATATGTTTCTATAAGATTTCCCCCTCATCCCTGTGAATGCTCCAGTGAATACAAGCCTAGTCTTTTCAATCTTTCCTCATATGACAGTCCCGCCATCCCAGGGATCGATCTGGTGAACCTACGCTGCACTGCCTCAATCACAAGGATGTCCTTCCTCAAATTAGGAGACCAAAACTGTACACAATACTCCAGACGTGGTCTCACCAGAGCCCCGTAGAACCTCTCTACTGCTGGACTGAAATGCTCTTGTTATGAATCCACTTCGCGCTGCCTCTGCCTTATGTTTCGGGTCGAGATGAGCATCGCTCCTGGAAGACCAACCCACCCAACTCTCGCTCATCTTGTCATGTATCCGCCCCTGCGATAAGCAGACCGGGCTTCGGTGCGTTAGCACCAAGGGTTGGGTTCAGACAGATCCGCCCACCGTCCGCTGTTGGGTATAAGAGGCAGGGAGCAAGGAAACGGCGAGACAGAGCGGTGGAAGGGCGAGAGTGTCCAGCGCCGGTCTTGCCCAGCCACCCACACACTCACTCTCACTCTCTCTCACTCACTCTCACTCTCACTCACACTCACTCACTCTCTCACTCAACTCACTCACTCTCTCACACTCACTCACTCTCACTCACTCACTCCTCACTCACCTCACTGCACGCACTCACTCACTCACTCACTCACTCACTCACTCGCGAGGGAGTGTGACTTCACTCACTCACTCACTCACCACTGGCACTCACTCACCACATCACTCACTCACACCACTCGGCGCAGGCTCACATGAGGACATGTGAGCTAGCGTCACCGCTCGCAAATGGCACCGTCTTCCCCGGCCGCAGCTGGGACGATCTCGGCAGCCTCGTCACCTGCCTGGCCGTCCTCTCCTACCTGGCAACCGTCCCCGCCTCGTCCACACCTGGATCACACCGTCCACCGAGGGGGACGGTGTGGGCCCAAGAACAAAGTCAACCCGAGGGGGGAATCTCTGCCACAGTGAGGAATACATCGTGTGCGGGACTCGGGGCGTGGTGACGGGGACTCAAGGGGGCTTTGCTACGGGCTCCAAGGGGCTTTGGATGGGGGGGTAGGGGAGAGAGGAGAGGGGAGAGAGAGAGGGCGAGAGAGGGAAGAGAGGGGAGAGGTGAGAGAGAAATAGAGGGGAGAGGGCAGGGAGAGAGGGAAGAGAGAGAGAGGGAGAGAGGGAGAGAGGGAGAGGGGAGATAGAGGGAGAGAGAGAGGGAGAGCAGGGAGAGAGGAGATGGAGAAGAGAGGGAGAGGATAGAGAGAGGAGTGAGAGGGAGAGAGGAGGAGAGGGAGAGAGGAGGGGATAGAGTGAGAGAGGGGAAGGGAGGGGGAGAGAGGGGGAAGAGTGAGGAGAGAGAGGAAGAGGGAGATAGAGAGAGAGAGGAGAGAGACGGGAGAAGGATAGAGGGGATAGGGGAGAGAGAGAGAGAGAGCGGGAGAGGGGGTTTTAGGGTGAGGGAAGTGAGAGGGAAGAGAGGGAGAGAGAGGAGGAGAAAGTGGGAGAGGGAAGGGGTGAAGTAGGGAAGAGGAGATGGGGAGAGAGAGGGAGGTGTGAGAGAGAGAGTGCGGGATAGAGGGAGAGAGGGGGAGCGGCAGAGGGAGAGAGGGAGGAGAAGGAGAGGGGGATGGGAGAAGGGGGAGTAGAGAAAGAGAGTGGAAGAATGATAAGGGAGAGGATGGAGAAGGAGACGAGAGGGAGAGAGGAGAGGGGATGGAGAGGGATAGGTAGAGAGAAATAATGGGGCGGGAGAGAGAGAGAGAGAGAGGAAGAGAGAGGGAGAGAGGGAAAAAGAGGGGAGAAGGGACGAAATAGCAGGGAGAAACGGGAGAGAGGGAAGAGAGAGGGGATAGAGAGGAGAGAGGATGGGGATAGTCAGAGAGGAGAGAGGGAGAGGCGAGATCGGGAGAGAGAGGATGGATAGAGGAGAGAGAGAGCGGGGGAGAGACAGAGGACGGGGGAGACAGAGAGGGGAGAGGGGAGAGAGATGGAATAAGAGAGCGGAGGAGAGAGAGAGGGGATGGGAGGAGAGAGAGAGGGAGAGGGGGAGAATAGAGAAGGGAGAGGGTAATGGGCGAGGGAGAGAGGGAAAGAGACAGGAGAGAGAGAGAGAGAGAAGAGAGATGGAGAGAGAGATGTTGAGTGAACCTCTCGCGGTCTGGGCCATTTGAGTAACCTCTCGCCATAGTAACTGAAGGGCCAGGGACTCATCAGACGAACAGTGTCGCCGGAAGAGTGAGACAGATGCTTGGTTTTCAGCCGAAGATAGACACAAAAGCTGGAGTAAACTCAACGCCCCCCCCCCCCCCCCCCCCCCCCCCCCCCCCGGACAGGCAGCGTCTCTGGAGAGAAGCAATGGGTGACGGTTCGACCCGAGCCATCACCCAATCCTTCTAGCCCCCCTCCAGAGTCTGCTGCTTGTCCCGCGTGAGTTTACTCCCAGCTTTTTTGTGGTCTATCTTCGGTGTGAAATCTGCAGGGGTTCCTCACTTCACTATAAACGGAGACATTGACAAAACTAAGGGGGATTACTGAAAATCGCGCCTCAGTCCCGGCTCATAATCCTTGGCGCTCCTCAAAACAGCGCTCGAGTTGCTGCCTCAGCGCCAGAGATCCGGGTTCGATCCCGACTACGGGTGCGTGGTCTGTACGGTACGGAGTTTGTATGTTCTCCCTGTGACCTGCGTGGGTTTTCTCCAAGACCTTCGGTTTCCTCCCTCACTCCAAAGACGTACAGGTTTGTAGGTGAATTGGCTTCGGTAAAATTGTAAATTGTGCCTAGTGTGTGTAGGATAGTGTTAAGGGCCTGTCCCACTGTACGAGATCATTCACGAGTTCTCCCGAGTTTTCCCCTGATTGGAACTCGGAGAATGTCTGTAGCGGGTCCGTATGAGTTCGTGGATGTCTCGTAGCGGCTCGTACGAGTAAAATTTTTTTTTTCATCACGAGTATTCATTTACTCGTGGACCAGTTTCTGCCACAGTGTTGAAAAAAACCTCACGAGGTTTTACCGGATTTCCCGAGTACCTACCGTGGACTCGGAGAGCCGGGGACCTGAATCTCTAAACTAAACTAAACTAGTATACGCTCTTCCCCTGTCTCTCAGTCTGAAGAATGGCTTCGTCCTGAAACGTAAAATAAGATCAAATAGAACAAGGAGTTGCCCTACAACTTTGACGCAAGGAGAAGTCCCGAAACGTCAACTATTCCTTCCCTCCAGAGATGCTGCCCGACCCGCTGAGTTACTCCAGCATTTTGTGTCTATCTTCGGTGTTAAACCAGCATCTGCAGTGAGTTCCTTGCTACACAGTGCAAGGATACACCAGCCCGGGTCTAGCCCCGTGACAGTACGAGTTTGTAAATAGACAATAGACAATGCGGTGCAGGAGTAGGCATTCAGCCCTTCGAGCCAGCACCGCCATTCAATGTGATCGTGGGCTGATCACATCCCCAATAGCAGTTACCCCGTTCCTGCCTTCTCCCCATATCCCCTGACTCCGGAGCTATTTTTAAGAGCCCTATCTAGCTCTCTCTTGAAAGCATCCAGAGAACCTGCCTCCACCGCCCTCTGAGGCAGAGAATTCCACAGACTCACCACTCTCTGTGAGAAAAAGTGTTTCCTCGTCTCCGTTCTAAATGGCTTACCCCTTATTCTTAAACTGTGGCCCCTGGTTCTGGACTCCCCCAACATCGGGAACATGTTTCCTGCCTCGAGTGTGTCCAAGCCCTTAATAATCTTAACAATAATGTGTGTGTGTGTGTGTTTGATCATAGGACATTTTATGGGGAAGAAGAGTGTGTTTGATTATCCAGCTGGACATAACGGGACCCCGGCGCGACTGCCCCCCACCCCCCCTGAGGACCACAGGGCTTTGGGGACCCCGCTGGGCCGGAGGATGCTGGAGTTAGCCTTGGCTCAGGGGGCAGAGGGGAGGCTAGTGAGGTACGACTCCGGCGCTCAGGTAAGTCGACCCTTTGGCGGTCCTGCCCTGTGCCCTCTCCTCTCATACACTCATACAGCGCGGAAACCGGCCCTTCGGCCCACCTTGCCCACACCATCCACACTAGTCCCGCCAGCGAGTCCAGCGAGTCCAGCAAAGACCAAACCATAGCCCGAAGCCCGAGAAATGTGTTGAACCAAACTCTTATAGTGTTTTTTTTTTTTTTTTTGCGCAGCGGAGTGGGACGTGGAGCTGTCGTTACCCGCACTCAGCGCCAGAGAGCCCGGGTTCGATCCCTGACGTGCGCCTGCTGTCCCTGTGCGTGGAGTCTACGCGATCCCTCTGAGACCGCGAGGGGGCCCTCCGGGTCCTCCGGTTTCCTCCCACATCCCAAAGAGACGCGCGGGTTTGTAGATTACTTGCTCCTGGTGTGTAGCGAGTGGTTGCGAAAGTGGGATTACATGGGGCTAGTGAGAGCGGGTCGGCATGGACTCTGTAGGGCCGAAGGGCCTTTTCCCGTGCTGTCTCTTTCAAGCAATCAAACACATGCAGTTCCAGTGTGGCGCAGGTTTGTCCCGGCGCTTGAGGAGTAAATGTTATTATAAGAAAGTTTATCTTAAACATTATCCATGTCTAATTTCAATGAGCTAAACGCATATAGGGTGTGTTACATTAAACATACACGTTTTACGTGATACCTGGACCATTTAGGGTGCACATTGCAACAAGCGTATCACAAATCGCTCCCAATGCGTGAGGAGTGTGGTGTTCCTTGTCTGTTATAAGACCAGAGTATTTCTGAATAAGAATTCCAACCCGAATCGCCGCATATTCGTTCCTTCCACAGAGTTGAAGGCTCCAGACCTGAATTTAGAAAGATGGGGGTGGAGGGACTGATCTCATTCAAACCTACCGAATAATGAAAGTATTGGGGGAGTCTAGGACCAAAGGGCACGGCCTCAGGGGAAAAGGACTTCCCCTTAGAATGGAGATGAGGAGGAATTGCTTTCCAGAGGGTGGTGCAGTTCATTGTGGCGGCTGATTGATACAATCTTGATTAGTAGGGGAATCAAAGGTTACTGGGAGAAGGCAGGAAAACGGGGTTGAGGGGGAGGGGTAGATCAGGCATGATATAATGGCGCAGCAGACTCAATATGATAGAACATTATTTATCCCAGGAGGAAATTTGATCTGCCTTCAGCCATAAAACACAACAAGATACACAGAACATGAAGTGACGAGTGGAACGGATTGGGGATGTGCAAAAGATTGGGGGGGGGGGGGGGGGGGGGGTATGGGAGAGTCAGTCTCAGTCACCCCACAACAGAGGAGGGGAGGAGATGGGGAGAAGAGATGTACAGTTTGAGAGCCACAGGGAAGAAGGATCTCCTGTGGCGTTCTGTGCTGCATCTTGGTGGGACCAGTCTGTTGCTGAAGGTGCTCCTCAGGTTGACCAGTGTGTCACGGAGGGGGTGAGCTGTATTGTCCAGGATGCTCCGCGGTTTGAGGAGCAGCTTGATGGGCCGAATGGCCTAACTCTGCTCGGATGTCTTCTGGCCTTACTGCAGCTTGTTGTGTTTGACACAAGTACATCGCCTGTAGTCCACTCCGACACTGTCTGTGCACCCAGAGTCTGTACGAACGTTTAACCCCTGTTTGTTTTCCAGGAAACAGGATTAATAACAAAGATGATTGAGAGATATGTTAAAAACACGAAGATATGATGACGGTCAAGCTGAACCTTGGTGAAGATGAGACATCAACAACCTCCTGGGGCTCAGGATAGGACAGAAACAGGCGAACGTCGGACGAAGTAGGTATGAGGCTCGCTAACAAACGAAGAAACAGGGCGATAAGGAGGAGGAGGGGAGTTACAACCAAACGTAGCCATTTTACTGTAACAATAGTGCATTCACGTCACCTACTTTATGTATTGTTTCTGTACACTTATCCACAAATTAAAGAGGGAGCAAGGACTATTCTATATTTTTCTGACTTTTTTGCATTGTTAAAGCACTTTTAATGTAAACCGTCAGGTTATAAGTGGCGAATAAAGAATATATTGTTTAAGCAACTAGTATTTCCACTTTAATCGCGAGGAGAATGGACTCAGAGATGCGGTTTAGATGATGCTCTCCCTTAGTGCAGGTCTTGGGGGTGGGGGGGCGGTGGGGACGCGAGCACCCATGGGTGGGGCTCGGGCTCCAGTGGCCGCAGTAAGTGGTTCAGCGAGCCCAGTGACATAAACAGGCCCTCGTACACTAGCTCTAACCTACACACACTAGGGAACATTTACCATTTTACCGAAGCTGATTGAATGACAAACCTGTACGTCTTTGGAGTCTGGAAGGAGACCGGAGCACCTGGAGAAAACCCACGCGGTCACGGGGAGAATGTACAAACCCCGTGCAGACAGCACCTGAGGTCAGGGATCGGACTCGGGTCTCTGGCGCTGTAATGCCCCTGTCCCACTTAGGAAACCTGAACAGAAACCTCTGGAGACTTTGCGCCCCACCCAAGGTTTCCGTGCGGTCCCAGAGGTTTTTGTTCAGTCTCCCTAATGGTCGAAAGTGGTTTCCGTTACGAAGACAAAATCTAAGGCAAGCCGGGTTGCATGCTGTTGAAGGTGGTTGCCCGGAGGACAAAACCTTCCGGAACCGCACGGAAACCTTGGGCGGGGCGCAAAGTCCCCAAGGTTTCCGTTCAGTTCCTAAGTGGTACAGGGCATAAGGCACAACTCTACACTGCGCCACCATGCTGCGATCCTGCCTGGGTGCTGTCAGTGTGGAGTTTGCAGTGAAAGCGTGGGCCTTCTCGTGCTGCCAGTTCCCTCCACAGACAAGTTAATTTGCCTTATCCTATCATCCGATCCGATTTTTACTTTAAACCCCTGGTTTGAATCTTCAATTTAATGTCAAACCCTTCACATGTCCTTTTATTGTTATCATTTTTTAAAGACCACGCCATCTGTATGAACATTGAATTCTAAAATTTTAAGTAACTACCCCAACCCCTCTCTCGCTTCCCTCTCCCCACTCCTGCATGTTCTTTCTCACTTTCTCCTACCTCCAACCCCAACCCCCTGCTCCTTTCCCCTCATTTGTAAACTCATCACCCATCCACAAGTCCTTCCTTTCCCTTTCTCCTCCTCCTCTCTCTCCTCCCTCCCTCCTCCTTTACATTTCACACCTTCTTTGCGTTATCTGGCATCCTTTTGTCTCCCTTTCACCCCTTCCTATTGTCCACCCATCTGCCAATTGAACCTCCCTCGCATGTATCCACCTATCATTTGCCTGGCTTTGTCCTGCCCTTGTCTCTCTTTTCCAGCTTCCTCCTCACCCCCCCCCCCCCCCCTACTAAAATTAGCACTAAAAGGTTGTGGCCTGAATCCCTGAGATCCTCCAGCATTTTGTGTTTTGCTCCAGATTCCAATAGAAACAGAGAAATATAGAAAATAGGTGGAGGAGGAGGCCATTCGGCCCTTCGAACCAGCACGGCCATTCACTGTGATCATGGCTGATCATCCCAAATCAATAACCCGTGCCTGCCTTCTCCTCACATCCCTTGGCTCCACTAGCCCCTAGAGCTCTATCTAACTCTCTCTTAAATCCATCCAGTGATTTGGCCTCTGTGGCAGGGTATTCCACAAACTGGGAGTGGCGGTGCTGCCCTGGCAGCAGCGGCTCGCCTGCAGTCCGTCTGTTTTTCTTTTGTTTGTTGTTTTAGCGTTAATTTGAGTTATTATGTAGTGTATGTGTGTGGGAGGGGTGGGGTGCGGGAAACGGTTTTAGTCTCTTCCTTTTGGGGGGGTCGCGACTTTTCTTGTCGTATCCCCCGTCTCCGTCTGCGTCTGCGCTGAGGCCTAATGGCGGAGCTGGCGGCCTCCAAACTGCGACTGACCTCGAGCTCCGTAGGCAGAGCCAGCAGGACTTACCACGCGGGCTGGCCGAACTTCGGTGCTGCGGCGGTCCAGGCGTTCCGGCGGCCCGGCTCGGAGCCTGGCGGCTTTCCGGGCGGTGGCGGCGGCAGCAACTTGCGGAGACCTGGCCAGCAGGTCCATGGACGAACATCGTCGGAGCATCGCAGGTCCACAGGTTTTGTGACCTGTTTTTTTCCGGAGCACCCGTGGCAACAGCTGCGTCCGTCCCGCTGGACAGGAGGGCGGCACCTGCTTCGCAGCTTCGACCGCCCCGGCCGCGGAGATGGGAACCGCCCGCTCGCGAGCGCGGTTCACCCGCGGGACTTGTTTGCATCACCCGGTGCGGTCACAACATCGGAGGCCCGGGTCGCCTCAGCGCAGAGGAAGAGGAAGAATAAGAAGGGAAGAGACAAAGACAAGATTTTTGCCTTCCACCGCAGTGAGGAGGTGTCTGGTGAACTCACTGTGGTGGATGTTAAATATGTGTTTATTGTGTGTTTTGTTATTTACTATGTGTATGACTGCAGGCAACAAAATTTCGTTCAGACCTCTAGGTCTGAATGACAATAAAGTTTTCCATTCCAAATTCCCAACTCTCTGGGTGAAAAAGTATTTTTCTCAACTCAGTCTTAAATTCTCACCTCAGTCATAAATGGCCTCCCCTTTATTCTAAGTCTGTGGCCCCTGGTTCTGGACTCGCCCAACATTGGGAACATTTTTCCTGCATCTAGCTTGTCCAGTCCTTTTATAATTTTACATGTTTCTACAAGATCCCCCCTCATCCTTTTAAATTCCAGTGAATACAAGCCTAGCCTTTTCAATCTTTCCTCATATGACAGTCCCGCCATCCCAGGGATCAATCTCGTGAACCTACGCTGCACTGCCTCAATACACAAGGATGTCCTTCCTCAAATTAGGAGACCAAAACTGTACACAATACTCCAGATGTGGTCTTACCAGAGCCCTATACAACTGCAGAAGAACCTCTTACTCCTGGACTGAAATCCTCTTGTTATGAAGGCCAACATTCCATTAGCTTTCATCACTGCCTGCTGTACCTGTAAGCCAACTTTCAGTGACCGGTGTACAAGGACGCCCAGGTCTCTCTGCACCCCTCCCCCTTACCTAACCTTAAAACTCTATTGAGATAATAATCTGCCCCCCTTGTTTTTGACACCAAAGTGAGGATAACCTTACACTTATCTATATTATACTAAATTAAAATAGTAGAAGGAACTGCAGATGCTGGTTACACTGAAGATAGACACAAAGTGCTGCTCCTAATGAAACGCTACACAAAGTACAGGCAGGATCTCTGGATATAAAGGAATTGCTGATGTTTCGGGACCAGGGTTGTGAAGGATGGGTACTCCACGAACGAAACTCACACTAGCACCTTGTTGTCCCTTTTTTAACACCACATCTGCCGTTCCTGTAACTCTACCTTCTCCTCTGGCAAAACATAGCCAATGAACCCCATCCACTCCAATTTGAAGGTTAACATTATCATTTTATTATGTTGTACTTTTGTGAGTATTTTATTTTTTATTTTTTCTTTGTTTTGTTTCCTTTTTTATTTTTTATACATTTAATGGGCCCCTCAGCTTCCTATTGAATCATCCCCCCCCCCGCCCCCCCCCCTCTTGTTCCATGAGTTCCTACCCTGAGAAAAGGGATGTTTAAGAAGGAACTGCAGATGCTGGAAAATCGAAGGTAGACAAGAATACTGGAGAAACTCAGCGGGTGAGGCAGCATGTATGGAGCGATAGGAAATAGGCTACATTTAAAATAAAATTTTTAAAAAAAAGTTTTTTGTAACCAAGGTCCTCGACCTAGAAACTCGCCTATTTCCTTCACTCCATAGATGCTGCCTCACCCGCTGAGTTTCTCCAGTATTTCTTGTCTACCTGAGAAAAGGGACTGTTCATTATGATGAAAGAATGGGTCGACTGGGCTTGTAATTACTGGAATTTAGAAGGATGAGAGCGGATCTTATAGAAACATATACAATTCTTAAGGGATTGGACAGGCTAGATGCAGGAGCAATATTGCCCATGTTGGAAGGAGTCCAGAAACAGGGGTCACAGTTTAAGAAAATGGGAACATTTCGGACTGAGATGAGGAAAAACGTTTTCATCCAGAGAGTTGTGAATCTGTGGAATACCCTGCCACAGAAGGCAGTGGATGTTTTTCAAGGAGCGAGATGGATTTAGCTCTTAAGCTAAGCGGAATCAAGGGATATGGGGATAAAAGCAGGAATGGGATAACTGAAATCTGGATGATCAGACATGATGATAATTGAATGGTGGTGCTGCCTCATGCTAAATGTATGTCTATGATTCTATTCACCCTATCTATTCCCCTCACAAAACAATGTGACGTACTTTGGAAAGACCTGACTCATGAAAGACAAGCCTTACTATTCATGGACTGCGATGGTACAAAGACCATAATTAACACACCACAGTTTATTTCCAACATATGATCAACTCTTGGTAGACAGTGGACATCAATGGTGGCTCCTTCTCTCGTTAATTGTCAAGAATTACCTGCCGATGCTTGCAACCCAAATTCAATCTAAAGATGTGCTTTACACAAATCAGTGGATATTTCTGCCTGGGCTGGGCAGTGGGAAGCAGCACTTTGTCAGAACACATAAAGCAATCTTCCTCCAGCACCAGCACCAGTACCGTGCGGGTTATTGGAACGATGCAATGTAATGTTACAAAATGTCAGCAGACCATAGGAAATAGAGGCCAAGATAAAATTTTGATGTGAGCCACTTAATAACAAATAGCCCAAAAAGACTAGCGTGGAATGGCAGGATTTAAGATCATGTAAATAAACACACCGTTTGTGTGTGGAGGTAGCGAGTAGGTGGAGCGGTAGGTTTTGTTACCGTCACCAGCGCCAGAGACCAGGTTCGATCCCGACTACGGGTGCTGTCTGCACAGAGTTTGTACGTTCTCCCCGTGACCTGCGTGGGTTTTCTCCGGGATCACTGGTTTCCTCCCACGCTCCACAGGCGTGCAGGTGTGTAGGTTAATTGGCTTGCTGTAGCAGTAAGTTGTCCCTTGCGTGTGTAGGATAGTGTAAGTGTGGGGGAATCGCTGGTTGGCGTGAACTCGGTCGGCCGTAGGTCCTGTTTTCTGTGCTGCATCTGTAAACAAAATTGGAAAAGAAGAGATTAGTTTAATTTGACATCATGCGTGACAGACACTCTGAGCCAGACGGTCTGTTCCTGCGCTGTACTGTTGTTCGATGATCATCATGTTCGCCTCTTTACTTCTGGCCCCATCATCACATATTCCTTGATTTGCTTCATACTTAAAACCCTATTAATCTCATTATTGAACATGATTTAGTGGGTGGTGCAGCGATAGAGCAGCTGCCTTCCAGCACAAGAGACCCAAGATTGATGCTGACCAAGGGTGCTTTTTGTAAGGAGTTTGCATGCTCCCCCCCCGTGACCGTGTACTCCTGTTTCCACTCACACTCCAAAGACGTACATACAGGTTTGTCGGTTAAATGGCCTTGATTTTAAAATTTTGGAAATTGTTCCTAGTGAGTAGGATAGGATTAGTGTGCAGGGATCACTGGCTGGCGCAGACTTGGTGGGCTGAAGGGCCTGTTTCTGCGCTGTATGTCTAAACTAAACTAAACAAAATAATCAGCCACGGCCCTCTATGGTTCAATATGAGGGAGTTACTCCATCAGTTTGTGTCTTTTTTTGTGGGCAAATGGGACTAGCTTAAATGGGGCATCTTGATCTTCATGGGTGAGTTGGGCTGAAGGGCCTGTTTCATGCAATATGACTATGACTCTAGGGCAATGGTAAGTTAGGCAGGAACCACCATCTCTGAAGGACAATAGATGTATTTTACCACAATTCAGGTATTTCATGGTGCCTATTACTAAGAAAAAAAACAGATTATTAAATTACTGGAACGAGCTACTAGAGGAAGCTATAGCACTGGATACAACTGCGACTTTCAAAAGACATTTGACCGACATATGGGTAGGAAAGGTTGAAAGGGATGTGGCCCAAATGCAAGCAAATGGGTCCAGCACGAAGTATCATCATGGTTGGCATGGACAGGTTGGGCCGAATGGCCTGTTTTTGTGCTGTATAACTTTACAACTCAAGTCATTTACATTCCTCACTTGCATGCTGGTATTTGAATTGATATTTTCAAATACCTGGCGGGAGACGGCTTTTCGGAGCTCCCGCAAAGGCAACTTCTCCCGTCGAATCGCGGGGTTAAAAATGACCCGGAGCGGGGCCTTACATCGCCCGCCGGGGGGTTTAACATCGGGAGAAGAATAAAGAACAGGGGAGGGACAAGACTTTGCCTTCCATCACAGTGAGGAGGTGTTTGGTGATTCACTGTGATGGATGTTTATATAAATTGTGTTAATTGTGTGTCTTGGTTCTTTTTCTTGTTTGTATGACTGCAGAAACGTAAACGAACTTGGGTTCAAATGACAATAAACGTTATTCTATTCTATTCTATTCTATTGAGCAGTTTGAAGCATCTTCTGCTCTGTGCACTGGGCACCTTCTCCCTTGAGCCTGTTTCATGCTGCATGACTCTATGACTCTAGGACAATGGTAAGTTACGCAGAAACCTTCAGCGCTGAAGGACAATAGATGTATTTTACCACAAAGCCTATTACTAAGTTTAATAGGCACTGTGATTATTAAATTACCTGGAAAGAGCTACTAGAGTAAGCTATAGCAGTGGATACAACTGTGACTTTCAATAGACAATAGACAATAGGTGCAGGAGTAGGCCATTCGGCCTTCGAGCCAGCACCGCCATTCAATGTGATCATGGCTGATCATCCCCAATCAATACCCCATTCCTGCCTTCTCCCCATATCCCCTGACTCTGCTATCTTTAAGAGCCCTATCTAGCTCTCCCTTGAAAGTATCCAGAGAACCGGCCCCCACCGCCGTCTGAGGCAGAGAATTCCACAGACTCACAACTCTGTGATTAAAAAGTGTTTTCTCATCTTGGTTCTAAATGGCCTACCCCTTATTCTTAAACTGTGGTCCCTGGTTCTGGCCTCCCCAAACATCGGGAACATGTTTCCTTCCTCTAGCGTGTCCAAACCCTTTATAATCTTATATGTTTCAAAAAACATTTGGACCGATATATGGATAGGAAAGGTTTAAAGGGATGTGGACCAAATGCAAGCAAATGGGTCCAGCATGAATTATCATCATGGTTGGCATGGACTAGTTGGGCCGAATGGCCTGTTTCTGTGCTGTATAACTTTACAACTCAATTAATTTACATTCCTCACTTGCATGCTGCTATTTGAATTGATGTATTTTATAAATAGGAATATAGTCTTCTGGATTATCAGCAAATAACTCAGCACTGTATCTTATTTTGTAGCCTGACCCGCTGGGTTACTCCAGCATTTTGTGTCTTTTTTTGTAAACCAGAATCTGCAGTTCCTTATGTCGACATTAACCTAACAATTGGTCAATAAAAGTGACAGACAGATGCTAAAACTAGTCGATATGTCCCCGCGCCTTCCTGGCTGCGGGAGGTAAAGCCTGAAGGTGGTCAGGCGAGGAGAGAGACAATGGCTCGCTGGACAATCCAGACAAAAGGACCGGGGACTCTCCCAAAGTCTCATCGGGGGCCGCCCGATGGCTTGCCTGTTGGCAGGACCAGTAACCCATCAATTGGCTCATCGGACGGCGTAACTAAGAGCTGTTGACATCGAACCTTTTTCACACAGAGTTGTGAGTCTGTGGAATTCTCTGCCTCAGAGGGCGGTGGAGGCAGGTTCTCTGGATACTTTCAAGAGAGAGCTAGATGGGCTCTTAAAGATAGCGGAGTTAGGGGATATGGGGAGAAGGCAGGAATGGGGTACTGATTGGGGATGATCAGCCATGATCACATTGAATGGCGGTGCTGGCCCGTAGGGCCAAATGGCCTACTCCTGCACCTACTGTCTATTGAACGTGAAGAGCATGGGGCTGGTAGGAGGGTGAAACGGGGTAATACCTCCAGCACCTTCCAGGTCGGCTGCAGGAGACTCCCCTGGGACACAAAGATGGCCCGACGGGCTGACTGAACTTGGGTCTCGACTCGAATGGGTCTCGACCCATTCCTTCTCTCCAGAGATGCTGCCTGTCCCGCTGAGTTACTCCAGCATTTTGTGTCTATCTTTGGAATATACACCAAAGATAGACATAAAAGGCTGGAGTAATTCAATCCAACCGGGATGGCGGGACTGACATATGTGTAATACAACGCTCACATGTGTAATATATGCAAAAAGGGTTTCACTGTGTAATTGCATATGTGATTTTTGAAGCATCTTCTGCTCTGTGCTCTGGGCATCTCCTCCCTTGTCCCAGAGGAGCCGCCGGCAGCAACGCGGCCGCTGTCCAGCCGGGGGCGCAGCTGAGCACCACCCCCTTTAATGGGCCGACGGTAATTGAGGGTGCGGCGCTGCCCCTTTAATGGGCCGCAGGCCTCGGGCCTAGATTTTCTGGCCCCCCCGGCTCCCAGGTCCCCTCGGCCGGCCAGGCATGCCGCTGGTGCTGCTGTGCGGGCTGCCGTGCAGCGGCAAGAGCCGCAGGGCGGCGGAGCTGGGCCTCTACTTGCGGGAGGAGGCGGGAAAGAAGGTGGTGGAGGTGGCGGAGCGGAGCCTGGCGATGGGGCGCAACCTGGTGTATGCGGGTGAGGGCGGGGGGGTAATGGAGGGGGCAATGGGGCGAGGGGGCAATGAGGCGGAGGGGGTAATGGGGGGGTAATGGGGGGGTATGGGGGGATGGGGGTGGGGCAATGAAGGGGAATGAGGGGGCAATGATGGAGGGGGTAATGAGGGTGGTAATGAGAAGGGGCCAATGAGGGGGATAATGGGGGGCAATGAGGGGGTAATGAGGGGGAGGGGACGATGAGGGGCCAATGAGGTGCAGGGGAATGAGGGGGAGGGGGTAATGAGGGGGCAACGAGGGAGGGGCAATGAGGGGGTAAGGAGGCAATGGGGGGTAATGAGGTGGAGGGGGCAATGAAGGGTAATGAGGGGGTGGGGGTAATGAAGGGGAATGAGGGGGGTGGGGGGTAATGGGGGGAGGGTAATGAGGGGTGCAATGAGGGGGAGGGGGCAATGAGAAGGGGAGTGGGGGAGAGGGTAATGAAGGGGGGAGGGGCAATGAAGGGGGAAGGGGGTGATATAGGGGGGGAGGGAAGGCGAGAAAGGGGATATGGAGGGGGCAGGGTGTAGAGAGTGGGGGGTAATGCAGGGGTGTGGTGGGGGTCAAAGAGGGGAAGGGGAGATGGAGAAGGGAGATAAGAAAGATGGTGGAGATGGAGGCAAGGTGGGGAGGTGGACGGGGATAGTAGAGAGGGGGAGAGAGGGGAATGATGGTAAGAGTGGGAGGTGAGGGAATAGTAGGAAGGGAGAGAGTAATGAAGGGAAGGAGGTAGGAGTAGAGATGGTGAGGGGAGGGGAAAGGGGAGGAGGAGAGGTAGTGTCTGAGAGAGTGGGGTAAAAGAGGGGGAAGAGAGGGAGAGAGGAAAGGGTGGTGTGGGGTAATGTGGGGGGTGTTGGTGGACAGCAGTGATGCCTAAACCCTAATTTAGTTACAGTAACATTCCCCATTTGTCCCGTAACAAAGGAGTGGTTTAATGCATTTTTCTTGGCGTAACATACGAGTTTCACTTGGGGTTGTTTGTCCGGCGGCCCTATGCGCCTGCGCACTGTGCCCAAGAATCAGCTGGCTGCCCGGATGTGCGGCACAGGCGCACTTGGAACAAGGTGCCGGCGGGGTCTGCGCCTGCGCACTGGGTGGGGGTGGGGGTGGGGGGACAGTGATGTTTGGGCTTGGAAAGAGCGGCCCTGGCGGCAAGAAGGGTCGCGCGGCCGAAACGCCGCCGGGCTCTCCCATCCTGCGAGCTGCCTGGCAAACCGGGCTGAGTTATAAGTTAATGGCGCCGGCGATCACCAGTCAAAGGAAAGTTCCGTAACAGCATGTTTGGCTCGAACCGTAAAAAGGTTATTTCGAAGTGACAAAATACGGCGGAACTGGATACTTGATCTTGTCGCAGACTGTTTCTTTAATTGGCCTCATTGTCAGGAAGGTTGCCAGAAATTCAGAATCAAGTGGGTGAAACAATGACCTAACTGCAGACGGTTATACAAAGATGATGGACACAAAGTGCTGGAGTAACTCAGTGGGTCAGGCAGCATCTCTGACCCGCTGAGTTACTCCACCATCGGTATAAACCAGCATCTGCAGTTTGGTCATAAGTGATAGGAGTAGAATTAGTTCCTTTCTCAAGAAGAAGTGGGAATGGGTGACCGGTGGGCCAAAGGGCCTGTTTCCATGTTGTATCTGAAACTAAAACAGTATAGAACTAGTCTTTAACCAGTGGTCTCTTTTTTTATTGTAGATTCTCAGATGGAGAAAGAGCTTCGGGGAGTATTGAAAGCTGAAGTTGAAAGGTAGAGTAAGGGTATTGATATAGTATGGGGTTTAAATTATAGCACTTTTTGTAACTCATTAAACTATTCATGCTTTTAACTGTCGTGCAACTGGTTGCTTGCCTAGTATCGACCCTTGGATTCACCAGAATGTAAACCGCACACTACCCACACAAGGGAGTGAAGGTTCTTTTTACCTCCTGCCTTATACACTCCCCTGCTTGTATCCTCTACCATTAATATTTATTCTGTCTCCTATCTGTGCATTGCTTGGCATGCCATTGCTTCAACTCTAGGAATTGGCTCTTTCTAATATTGGCATTTCTTACCCAGTCACTGTTGAAGCACGTCCTAAAACTCTAATGCTACAGAGCATTGTTAATTGTGCTTTGGGTGCAGTATAGACCAGTGAGTCTTGTAGTTCATCTTTTGTACAACTTTATAAAATATTGTAACAAAAAGAACTGCAGATGCCTCAAATATATCAAAGATAGACTCAAAATGCTGGAATAACTCGGCGGGTCAGGCAGCATCTCTGGAGAAAATGGATAAATCACGTTTCAGGTCGGAAACCTTCTTCATATCCCCACCCAAAACGTCACCCATGCATTTTCTCCAGAGATGCTGCCTGACCTACTGAGTTACTCCAGCATTTTGTATCTATCTTTATAAAATATTGGTTTGACCATAAAAGGAATCAGAGAGCTGGAGTAACTCAGCAGGTCAGGCAGCATCTCTGAAGAACATGGATAGGTGACGTTTATGCTGCCTGACCTGCTGAGTTACTCCAGCACTTTGTGTCCTTTTGTATATTAACCAGCATCTGCAGCTCCTTGTTTCTACGTTGGTTAGACATACGTTGTGCAGTGCTGATCGCTCCACTATAGAAAGGACGTTGCTTCACTGGAGAGGATGCAGATGAAATTTACAGGGATGTTGCCTTGGGGGATGAAGTGTTCTGGTTACAAGGAGAATTTGGATGGACTGGGTTTATTTTGTGGACAAGGCTGGGAGCTGGGGGCTGGGAGAAACCTAACCGAGGTATACAAAAGGTGGTCAGTACAAAACCTTTCCCCACAGTGGAGTTGACTGCAACTAAGAGCACAGCAGAAAATTTAGAAGGGGTAGAGAGAAGAATTATTTTATCCAGAAGGTGGTTGAAGGGTACTATCTGTGGGCAGTGGCGGACTAACCAGGGTGTCAGAATATAGAAACAATCAACTGCAGATGCTAGTTTACAAAGAAGGGCACAAAGTGCTGGAGTAACTCAGTGGGTCAGGCAGCATTTCTGGAGAACATAGATAGTTGATGTATCTGGTTGAGACTCTTCGTCAGACTGAATTCGGCAGAATCAGGATCGTGACTGTAACCTATGGCATGTTTACAGACCTAGTATGTATCAAAAGGTTGAGTAACACTGTGATTGATTCAGTGACGTAAACCTTTCTCTGTCTTTGTGGTCAGAACTGACTCCTGTAACAACCTGTGAGCATTACCTCTGTCTGTGCCTGGTCACAGTACTCTGTCATTCTGACGTCCTGCACACATTTGAGGTGTGAAATATTTTTGTCTTGTACTGTCAGCGGCATCAGAGATATATTTAACAGTTCTGTTTTGTCTCGCAGAACTATTTTTTTTGTAGAAACCAAGGGACTGCTGCAGATGCTGGTTTACAAAAAAACAGCGCAGAGTGTTGGTGTAACTCAGCGGGTCAGGCTGCATTTCTGGCGAACATGGATAAGTCCGAAGAAGGGTCATGAGATGCAGCCTGACCCGCTGAGTTATTCCATCACTTTGTGTCTTCCTTTTTGTCTATTTTTTTTTTTTGTGGATGAATGGCAGCTTGTCTTTAGATTCTATATATATGCCAATTATTACATAATATTGCCTTTGATCAGCATTAAAAATATTGTACTTATCTAAAATAACCCTCAGCAGGTCATGAGTGTGGACAGTAACTCCAACACACAAGCCATTTAATCTCACTCGCTCTTCTCCCCATTCACACACCTTTCCTTTATTGTTTCCGTTCACACCTGTACTTGATACAGTGGGGAAACAGGCCCTTTGGCCCATCAAGTCTGCAGCGACCAGCAATCCCCGTACACTAGCACTATCCCACACACTGGCGACAATTTACAATTATACCAAGCCAATTAGCCTACAAACCTGTACGTCTTTGGAGTGTGGGAGGAAACCAGGGCTCCTGGAGAAAGCCCACGCAGTTCAAGGGGAGAACGTACCATCTCCGTACAGACAGCACCCGTACTCAGGAGCGAACCCGGGTCTCTGGCGTTGTAAGGCAGCAACTCTACCGCTGGGCCTCCGTACTGTTCATCAGAACGGTCGTCAATCTGAAACGTTAACTCTGCTTCACTCTCCGCAGATGCTGCCTGACCTGCTGAGTGTTTCCTGCATTACTAATATCATTTCATATTTCCACTATCCACAGCACTTTGCTGAAACCTAGATTCACTTCATTGAAACCTACCGAATAATAAAAGGCCTGGATAGAGTGGATGTGGAAAGGATGTTTCCAGTGGTGGGAGAGTCTAGGACCAGAGGGCACAGCCTTAGAATAAAAGGACGTACCTTTTAGAATGGAGATGGAGAGGAGTTGTTTTAACCATTGGGTGACGAATCTATGGAATTAATTGCCACTGATGGCTGTGGAGGCCAAGTCATTAGTTATTTTTAAAGTGGAGGTTGATAGGTTCTTGATTTGGAAGGGTGTCAAAGGTTCGGGGAGAAAACTGGGTAGTTAGTTTAGTTTGTAAAGTGCACTGACATACAGTGAAAAGCTTTTTGTTGGGTGCTATCCACTCAGTGGAAAGACTATACATGGTTACAACCAGGATGTCCACAATGTACAGATACAGGATAAAGGGAATAACGTTTCATGCACGATAAAAGTCCAGTAAAGTCTGATTAAAGATAGTCCGAGGGCCTCCAATGAGGTAGTTGGTTGATCAGGACTGCTCTCTAGTTGGTGATAGGATGGTTCAGTTGCCTGGTAACAGTTGGGGGAAAAAACCCGACCTGAATCCCAAGAATGTGGTTGAAAGGGAAAAGTAAATCAGCCATGATTGAATGGAGGAGCAGACTCGATGGGCTGAATGGCCTGGTATTTGCTCGTATGTCGTGTGGTCTTATGGAATTAATGACTGTCTATCTTATAATAAGATGGTTATTTAATTGGAATTGTTCATACTTTTTGGCAATGTGCTGTGCTAACATGTTTGGTTGTGTGTCTAGCCCCTCTGCAGGTTGTGTGTCTAGCAGATCACACTCACACCAGGGGTAGACATTGGAAGCATATCATTCTCAGACCACAGACAATGCTTAAGCAGGGAACAGAAGACTTGCATGGAAAAACTTATAATTATAGAAAAAGGTACAGGAGTAGGCCATTGGGCCCTTCGAGCCAGCACCGCCATTCAATATGATCATGGCTGATCATCCAAAATCAGTACCCCGTTCTTGCTTTCTCCCCCTACCCCTTGATTCCGTTAGCCCAAAGAGTTACAACTAATCCTCTGTCTGGCTGAATAACAATGCTGTTTTACAAGAGAGTGAAAAATGAGCACGGCAACAGTTAAATCCTTGTACCATGAGTGTATGTCCATGCTGTATTTTAAACTGTGATATATCTTTATTTCCTAGAAAAATCAATAAAGAAGATGTTGTAATTATGGATTCTCTAAATTACATCAAAGGTAGGGGGAGTGACAATGAAAATGATTCATTGACGTACGAATGCTTTTTAAGTTATTTTGAAAACCGTGATGTGTGAAGTGGGTTATTGGATACTCCTATCTTCCTCTTTTTGAGTTTAGCTTATAGTCACGTGTTCCGAGGTACAGAGAAAAGCTTTAGCTGCACGCTAACCAGTCAGCAGAAAGGCGATACGTGATTACATTGGTGCTACCCACAGTGTACAGATACATGATACAGGGAATGATGTTTGGTGAAGTAAGAAATGTTGGTGTCAGAGTAGCTATTTGAAAGAGTGGAACTATTGTAATGAGTGATTTCACATCCACTTCAGTGATTAACACACACGCGCGCACTTACACACACACACACGCACGCGGCTTGGGTGCCATCTTGGATCATTTTCTCGTGATGGCCACAGGTGGAAATCGGATGAGAAACTTCTGAATGCTGGAAGTTGGATCCAAGACCATTTTTTCCCGGGATCAGGAACTTGTGGCACCAGTTGGTAGTGTAGTTTAGAGATAGAAAGCTTTATTAGCATGGGCGTTAGGGGTTATGGGGCGAAGGCAGGAGAATGGGGTTGAGAGGGAAAGATAGATCAGTCATTATTGAATGGCGGAGTGGACGATGGGCCAAATGGCCTAATTCTGCTCCTGGAAGTTCAGAACATATGAAAATAAAGTTCTGATAGGAAAGCAAAATGCTGACAATGTTTGCGTCAAGCAGCATCTGTGGAGAAAGAAACATCGCTTTGGGTCAGTGGTCTTCATAATGAGGTAATTGATCCAGAATCGTAACTCGGTTGAACAAAGGGTCACGCGGCAGTGGATTGGATTTCGCAATATCTATGTTTTCGGATAGTTCCAACCAGTCACTTGGCTCAGAATCCTATTATATACAACAGTGGGCAGCACAGTGGCACAGCTGTAGAGTTGCTGCTTCGCAGCGCCAGAGACCCGAGTTCGACCCTGGCTATGGGTGCTGTCTGTGTGGAGTTTACACGTTGTCCCTTTGATTGTGCGGTTTTGCTTTGGTTTTCTGTCACATCCCAAAAGCATGCGGGCTTGTAGGTTAGTTGGCCTGTGTGAAATTGCCCAAAGCATGTAGGGCGTGGATGAGGATGTGGGACAACATCGAACTAATGTGACTCGATGGTCGGCGTGGGCTGGAGGGCCTGTTTCCACGCCGCGTCTCTCAACTAAACTAATGATATACTCTCACAGTGGACGTTTTGCGTCTCCCTGTCAGAGCCGATGGGGCTTTGGTTTCAAGTATGGTCTAAAGGAGTGATTAGGCAAGGTTTTCATTGGAGCATCGGCATACAAGTGATGGAGCCATTGATCTTGAACCATGTACTTCTGGGGAGCATTGAACAACACAGTACAGCACAGGAACAGGCCAAACGCCCCCCCACTGTCCTTGCCGACCCAAATGCCGTTACACTAATATCTGCCTCCACCACATA
Source organism: Okamejei kenojei (assembly GCA_035221665.1). Taxonomy (NCBI): domain Eukaryota; kingdom Metazoa; phylum Chordata; class Chondrichthyes; order Rajiformes; family Rajidae; genus Okamejei; species Okamejei kenojei. The sequence continues at coordinate 8,191,570 of CM069169.1, read as the reverse complement.
TTTCACTTGGGCAGCTCACAACCTTGCAGCACGAACGTTGATTGCTCTAATTTAAAGCAACCCCTGCATTCCCGCATCCTCCAGCCTAGTCATCGTACTAGTTCCACTGTTCACATCTCTGTATCCCTTCGTTATCACCTCTTCCCTAGCCAACAATGGGCCATTGTGGGCTCCATGCTGGTCATCTGTGGCCAGACCTAATTTTTCTGGCCGTTCCTCCCCTCACCTTTCAGTCTGCAGAAGAGTTCCGACCCGAAGTGTCGCCCATCCTTTTTCTCCAGAGATGCTGACTGACCCGCTGAGTAACTCTAGCACGCACGTGATCCATATCCCACCATTCCCTGCGTGTGTCACATCCCTAGCTAAAAGCCTCTTATATGCCGCTATTATCAAGAACCTTTAGTAATATTGGATTCATAGGAGGTGGTCTTGGAGGGGAGGATGCTCCTCAAACTGCGGGGCATCCTGGAACATACAGCTCACCCCCTCCGTGACACACTGGTCAATCTGAGGAGCAGCTTCAGCTTCAGCGACAGACTGGTTCCGCCAAGATGCAGCACAGAACGCCACAGGACATCCTTCTTCCCTGTGGCTATCAAACTGTACAACTCCTCCCCCTTCTGTCGTGGGGTAGACTGACTTCCCCCCCCCTCCCCCCTCCAATCATTGCACATCCCCAATCCTTTCCACTCGTCACTTTAATTTCATGTTTCATGTATTTTGTTGTGTTTTAAGACTGTTGGCAGACCAATTTCCCTAGATAGATAAATAAAGCTCTATCGTATCGTATTGTAAAGATTACAGTGAGGCTATCACGGTTCATCCCGAGCAGTTGTGCAACAAGACACACTGATCTGCCCCATACTAAGACAAACATCAATGGCTGCCGGACGATCACCAACTGGGCGAAGACTCACTTTGGTCCGTGTGAGGCCTCCGTGCTGACAGCAGCTGTCGTCAGCATCGAACCCACGTTTGTGGCGCTGCAAGGTAGCAACTCTACCGCTGCCCTTGGAGGATGAGGGGTGGTCTTAGAAGTGTATCAAATCACAAGGGGACTAGATAGGATAGCTACACAGAGTCCTTTACCCAGAGTAGTGGAATCAAGATCTAGAGGACATAGGTTTAAGGTGAGAGGGCAAAGATTTAAGAGAAACCGGAGGAGCATTTTTTTCTTACAGACTGTGATTGGTATATGGAACAAGCTGCCAGGGGAGGTGGTTGAGTCAGATACTACACAGCATTTAAAATACATTTGGACAGATATATGGATAGGAAAGGTTTAGAGGGATATGGGCCAAAGGCAGGCAGGTGGGACTAGTGTAGAGCGGGCATCTTGGAAGGCGTGGGCAGGTTGGGCTGTTTGACTTGATGACTAGGATTGACTTTTTTAACTGAAAAGGGGAGAGGTGTTGCTGTAGAAACATAGACAATAGGTGCAGGAGCAGGCCATTCGGCCCTTCGAGCCTGCACCGCCATTCAATATGATCATGGCTGATCATCCAACTCAGTATCCCGTACCTGCCTTCTCTCCATAACCCCTAATCCCTTTAGCCACAAGGGCCACATCTAACTCCCTCTTAAATATAGCCAATGAACTGGCCTCAACTACCTTCTGTGGCAGAGAATTCCAGAGATTCACCACTCTCTGTGTGAAAAATGTTTTTCTCATCTCGGTCCTAAAAGATTTCCCCCTTATCCTTAAACTGTGACCCCTTATTCTGGACTTCCCCAACATCGGCAATAATCTTCCTGCATTTAGCCTGTCCAACCTCTTAAGAATTTTGTAAATTTCTATAAGATTTCCCCTCAATCTTCTAAATTCTACCAGTACAATGTACATTGATGTAATGTGCACTTGCAACTAAACTCCCAAACTCATTTGTTTTCAGACTCATTTCCAACTTTTTTTAGCTGTGTCTCGGACCCCCTTGCTAGCCTTCAGTTCATGTGGGAGGAGGAGGCGGCTGCACCAACTGGATACACGGAGGTAATAAGGGAGGCGTGAGCATGCGATGGGTCGACATCTAAAGACCACGCATGTTAGGGTTTGTAAAGAAACCGCCAATTTAGCTTGTCTGAGCTGACGAGTCACGGTGATGGGACTTGGCGATATATTAGCAGCTGAGTGGATAATGGGCCCAATTAATCAAGGGGCCAGGTCAGAATGACTTTCGATCCTGCATTTTATCTTGAGATGTGAAAATATTGACTCACTGCGTCTAATTTTGTTGCAAATGTGTGCATCGTTCTGACTGTTCTCTCAAATATAGGTTACAGATATGAACTGTTCTGTTTGATAAAGCACACACAGACTCCACACTGCTTGGTAAGTAGCCATTAAGTCTTGTAATGAAATGTGGATGATTGCAGGTTTTCTCTGTATCTCTCTCTTTAAATATAATACAGCTGTTAGCTCCAATCTGCGTTTATCTAAGACGTTCCTTGTGTGATCCCCACACTTAACCTAACCAGGCACATTTGAAAATTGTGAATAACTGCACTCAAACCCTTTTCTTAATCTGTTTTTCTGTGCTTGTATCTAACTGGAACAATTGAGATATGCAGTAAAATATTGAATTACAAATCGTTTTTCTCACTGCTCTTTTATGCCTACTGAGAATTTCCTCTCTGCATTTTAATTCTTTTTACGGAGGGAGGGTGAAAGACACCTTCACAAGGCATTAAACACAAAGTACACACTGTCAAACGTCACTCCCCAATCATCCATTCCTTCTCTCCAGCGATGCTGCCTGTCCCGCTGAGTTACCGCATCTTTCTGTGTCTGTCTCCGATTGTGATGGGACTTACTAATCTCCCTGAGAAACACAACAAATATCTTGGTTTTTACGGCTCATTTGCAGGCTGCTCCTCTGACGTTGGGCGTTCTGAGGTGTCTTACTTTGGTGGTACAGCACAGAAACAGGCCCTTCTGCTCACGTTGTCCTGGACGACCAGCAATCACCTGTACATTAGTTCCACCCTAAACACGCTAGGGTTATCGAAGCCAAATAACTGCACGACTTTGGTATGTGGGAGGAAAGTGGAGTGCCTGGAGAAAACCCACTTGGTCACAGGGAGAACGTACAAACACTATACAGACATCAGCCGCAGTCAGGATTGAACCTGGGTCTCTGGCGTTGTGAGGCAGTAACTCTACCGCTGTGCCACCCTCGATCGGCCCAAACCGATCCTGGAGCTGGGGTCTAACCTGCAACCTCTGTTCTGGCAGCTGGACACGAGTCCAACACACATTGTGGAGCTCTTCTCTGACACTGGCACGCGTAGAGGCACTGGGTGAGAGGGTTTGGAAGCCTTTACGTGGCTACAAAAGTGTATTCAATCATTTCCAACCTCCAGAGAACGGAATTGGGGTGTGCATGAGAGGTAAAAGGAAGTGGGCACTCTTCACACTTCCTGGTGCTTGATCCTTTTGAAGAGACTGTGGGAGCTAATTTGGGCACTAAAATCTTAAGAACACTAATGTATTGATGAGATAAATTAGTTTTTAAGTGACTAATGATTGCATGATGAATCTTAGAGGGGATCCATATGGCACAGCTGTAGAGCTGCTTCCTCATAGCTCCAGAGACCCGGGTTCGATCCTGACCTCGGGTGCTGTCTCTGTTGGGATTTGCACGTTCTCCCTGTAACCCTGTGGGCTTCCTCCGACATCCCAAAGACATGCAGGTTTGTAGGTTAATTGCCGTTATTAGCAAGTGGGGAGTGGATGAGAACGTGGAATAACACAGACTTGATATGAACAGGTGATTGATGGTTGCCGTTGACCTGGTGGGCCGAAGGGCCTGTTTCCAGGCTGTATCTCTGAATAGACAATGCTGGCGTCTTAATCTTCTCGTTGCAAATTCCTGGAATGAGAACAGTTAAGTATGAACTGACAAGTATGGGCTTAAAAAAAAGACACAAAGTGCTGGAGTCATACATGGGGTCAGGCAGCATCTCTGGAAAACATAGACAGGAGATGTTTTGGTGGAGACCCTTCTTCAGGATGAGCTAATGTATTTTGCAATGTGTTTAAGAAGGAACTGCAGATGCTGGAAAATCAAAGGTAGACAAAAGTGCTGGAGAAACTCAGCGGCTGAGGCAGCATCTATGGAGTAGAGGAAATGGGCAACGTTTCGGGCCGAAACCCTTCTTAGATCCTTCTATCGCTCCATAGATGCCGCCGCACCCGCTGAGTTTCTCCAGCACTTTTGTCTACCTTCGTGTTTTGCAATGTCACATGCAGTAATTGACAGGGAACGCAGGACTGTGGATAAACAACAAGCCCTTGACATGCAAGCTCTTTACTCCCTGAAAATGATGAGAAAGGCAGAGACGGCAGTGAAGAAGGCAGTCAGCATGCTTGCCTGCCTTTACATGCGAAGGCATTGAGTAAATAGACAATAGGTGCAGGAGTAGGCCATTTGGCCCTTCGAGCCAGCACCGCCATTCAATGTGATCATGGCTGATCATCCCCAATCAGTACCCCGTTCCTGCCTTCTTTCCATATCCCCTGACTCTGCTATTTTTAAGAGCCATATTTAGCTCTTTCTTGAAAGCATCCAGAGAACCGGCCTCCACTGCCCTCTGAGGCAGAGAATTCCACAGACTCACCGCTCTCTGTGAGAAAAAGTGTTTCCTCATCTCCGTTCTAAATGGCTTACTCCTTATTCTGTGGCCCCTGGTTCTGGACTCCCCCAACATCGGGAACATGTTTCCTGCCTCTAGCGTGTCCAATGCCCTTAACAATCTTATATGTTTCATGTGAGTTTGGATGTTACATTGCAGCTGTACTGAACATCGGTCAGGCCGCATTTGCAGTACTGTGGACACATGCGATCACCACTCTACAGGAAGGATATGGAAGCATTGGAAAGAATGTAGAGTAGATCATCAGGGTGTTGCCAGGAATGGAGGACTTTATAAGGAGAGTTTGGATTAGGTGGGAGGCTGAGGGCTGCCCTTACAGAGATTTATAAAATCATAAATGGCATATACAAAGCAGATGGAATCTTGTTCCCAGAATGAGGGAATCTTAAACTAGAAGGCGTAGGTTTAATGTGAGAGAAATATAAAGGAGATACGTGGATATGAAAGGTTTAGAGGGAAGATTGACACAAAATGCTGGAGTTACTCAGCATCATCTCTGGAGAAAGGGAATAGGTGACGTTTAGGATCAGCTATCTTTAGTGTAAACCAGCATCTGCAATTCCTTCCTACACAGCCCAGAGTTCTTGATGGCTCCTGTTCCATTTTAAAATGTTATCTTTCATGCCTTTGCTGTCGCTGTTGTTTGCAGATTCACTGTGAGACTGCGGTTGACGTCTGTTCATCGTGGAACCAGAGCAGGGAGCCGGAGCAACAATACTCCCAGGAAATGTAAGCCCATTGACTCCCTCCACTCCCCCTCACCCTCCCCGAGTCAACATCCACCCTGGCACCTTCTCAGCTTGTCTTGCCAATGGTTCAACTAGCAACCACTGCATTTAACTCATTGATCTTCACTCATGCTCTGTTATATAGTCATAAAGTGTGGAAACAAGCCCTTCGGCTAAACTTGTCCACAACGACCAACAAGTCCCATCTACACTAGTCTCACTTGCTTGCATTTGGCCCATATCCCTCTAGCCTATCCTATCCATGTACCAGTGTAATTGCTTCTTCAACGTTGCGATAGTCCCTGCCTCAACTACCACCTCCGGCAGCTCGTTCCATACACCCACCAGCTTTTGCGTGAAAATGTTATCCCTCAGATTCCTATAAAATCTTACCCCCTTCACCTTAAAAGCCATGTCCCACGGTACGAGTTCATTCCAAGAGCTCTCCCGAGTTTAAAAAAAAATCAAACTCGTGGTAAGCACGGAAAATGAACGTAGCGGTTACGTCGGAACTCGGGGACGTCTCTTAGCGGCTCGTAACGCTAACGGCAGTTACTCGGGAAGACTCACAAACGGCAGGTAAGCACGGGAAGACTCATTAAGATTTTTCAACATGATGAAAAATATCCACGAAAGCCCCGAGTACCGACGAGCGGCCATTACCGTAAATCTCCGAGTTCGAATCAGGGCAAACTCGGGAGAACTCTTGGAATGAACTCGTACGGTGGGACAGGGCTTTGAACCTATGCCCTCTGGGTCTCGATTTCCCCCATTCCGAGCAAAAGACTCTGTGTGTTCACACGATCAGCTGTTTCATTTGCTTGATGTTTCAAGCAATGCAGAGTTAAGAGTCCACTGCCCCTACTGTAATTATCCATGACGAGTGTTCTACTATTCTGATGACGACTCGTGGATGTGGGGTGTCTGCAAGCCAGTCTGTGAAAGCATTGCCACTGATCCACTTCCTAGAGCCTTGCCTCCAAGCTGGGAGCCACTGTGCACCTGGAAGCCATTCACGGTTTGAGATGTTGCTGGGTCCAGGAATATAATTGCAAGCAAGGGGGCAGCACAGTGGTGAAGTGGTAGAACTGTTGCCTCACACCACCAGTGACCCAGGTTTGTGTTCAATCCTGACTATGGGTGCTGTCTGTTCAAGAAGGAACTGCAGATGCTGGAAAATCAAAGGTAGACAAAAACAGCGGGTGAGTTTCTCCAGCATTTTTGTCGCTGTCTGCCTGGAGTTTATACGTTCTCCCCGTGACCGCGTGGGTTTTCTCCAGCTGCTTCGGTTTCCTCCCACGTTCCAAAGACGTGGAGATTTGCAGGTTAATTGGCGTCTGTAAATTGCCCCTTCTTTAAGACCATTCTTATACCAGAGATAGACACAAAGTGCTGGAATAGTTCAGAACTTTAGAGAACCCTTGATGGGATCCGACCCAAAACGCCACCTATTACTTTTCTCCAGAGATGCTGCCTGACCCGCTGAGTTACTCCAACACTTTGTGTCTATCTCGGATTTATTTATAGGTTAATTGGCTTCTGTAAGTTGCCCCTAGTGTGTAGGCGTGGAGCTGGGATAACATAGAACTAGTGTTGGGATGATCGTAGGTCGTGGCGGACTGGGTGGGCTGAAGGGCCTGTTTCCACACTGTCAAATCCTTTTGCTATGAACGTACAGGTTTGTGGAGTTCTGTCCTTCAGCCCACAATGTCCGTTGCAAACATGATGCAAACAATTAACCTCTTCTGTCTGCATGTGATTCATATCCCTCAATGTGGCCATCTGAAAGCCTCGTAAATGCCAAGTCATTCTATCGCTGCGATTCCCTCCCAGTTACCTACTGGAACGGCACGATGGCACAGTGGCAGAGTTGCTGCCTTACAGCGCTTGCAGCACCAGCGACCTGGGTTCGATCCCGACTACGGGTACTGTTTGTACGTTCTCCCCGTGACCGCGTGGGTTTTCTCCGAGATCATAGAAACATAGAAAATAGGTGCAGGAGTAGGCCATTCGGCCCTTCGAGCCTGCACCGCCATTCAAAATGATCATGGCTGATCATCCAACTCCGTATCCTGTACCTGCCTTCTCTCCATACCCCCTGATCCCTTTAGCCACAAGGGCCACATCTAACTCCCTCTTAAATATAGGCAATGAACTGGCCTCAACTACCTTCTGTGGCAGAGAATTCCACAGATTCACCATTCTCTGTGTGAAAAATGTTTTTCTCATCTCGGTCCTAAAAGACTCCCCCTTTATCCTTAAACTGTGACCTCTTGTTCTGGACTTCCCCAACATCGGGAACAATCTTCCTACATCTAGCCTGTCCAACCCCTTAAGAATTTTGTAAGTTTCTATAAGATTTCCCCTCAATCTTTTAAATTCTAGCGAGTACAAGCCGAGTCTATCCCGTCTTTCTTCATATGAAAGTCCTGCCATCCCAGGAATCAGTCTGGTGAACCTTCTTTGTACTCCCTCTATGGCAAGAATGTCTTTCCTCAGATTAGGAGACCAAAACTGTACACAATACTCCCGGTGTGGTCTCACCAAGGCCCTGTACAACTGCAGTAGAACCTCCGTGCTACTATACTCAAATCCTTTTGCTATGAACGTACAGGTTTGTAGGTTAATTGACTTGGTATAAATGTAAAATTGTCCCTAGTGTGTGTCGGACAATGTTAATGTGCGGGGATCGCTGGTCGGTGTGGACTCACTGGGCCGAAAGGCCTGTTTCCACGCTGTATCTCTAAACTGAAACTGAAAGGTTTGAACTGGTTGTAAATGTTTGCACTGCCTCCAGCTTCGACGCGCTGGTGATGAGGTTTGAGGCTCCCGATGCGAGGAACCGATGGGACAGCCCACTGTTCACCATTCAGAAAGACGATACGCTCCCATTCCAGGCGATAAACGACGCCATCTTCCACAGGAAGGCACCACCGCCCAACCAGTCAACGCTGAACGTAAGTGAGGGCCGGGGGGGGGAGGGGAGGCTGTGGGATGGAGTGGATATCCAGGGTTGGTCCGGGCACTCAATGGAGTGATACAGTGTGGAAACAGGCCCTTCAGCCCAACTTGCCCACACTAGCCAACATGTCCCAGCTACACTGATCCCACCTGCCTGCGTTTGGCCCATATCCCTCCAAATCTGTCCTATACATGTACCTGTCTAAGATCACCCCTTATCCTCCTGTGCTCCAGAATAAAGAAGTGCGGGGAAAATTTCCAGATCCACAAACAAATTCTGATCCAGATGAAGGTTTAAATGTGTCATCATTTTGCAGATTAAACATCAAATAGTGAAAGGCTTGGATAGAGTGGATGTGGCGAGGATGGTTCCACTAGTCGGAGAGTCTAGGACCAGAGGTCACAGCCTCAGAGTTAAAGGACGTTCCTTTAGTAAGGAGACGAGAAGGAATTTATTTAGCCAGAGGTTGGTGAATCTGTGGAATTCTTTGCCACAGAAGGCTACGTAGGCCAAGTCAATGGATATTAGATGGATTCTTGATTAGTACGGGTGTCAGTGGTTATTGGGAGAAGGCAAGAGAATGGGGTTAGGAGGGAGAGATTGATCAGCCATGATTGAATGGCGGAGTAGACGATGGGCCGAATGGCCTAATTCTTGCATAGAGGAGAAGCAAAGCTTCTTGTTATTTGATTTCAGTAACGAGATGTGATATAATGATGTCTAACCTTTTTCAGCAACCACTTTCCTCTACAAACTTCTTGTACGAGTTGGACAGAGTTACACAGGAAATGCTAATGGTGAGTTGTCCTCTTGCATGCCGGTCAGAAGCGTCACAACTATACAGCGCAGAAATGGCCCAACTCATCCACGCCGACCACGGTGCATTTGCCCACTTCCCTCTCTGTCTTTCCCACCCCATTACTTGTCCAAAGGTCTTTTAAACATTATAGACAATAGGTGCAGGAGTAGACCACTCGGCCCTTTGAGCCAGCACCACCATTCAATGTGATCATGGCTGATCATTCACAATCAGTACCCGTTCCTGCCTTCTCCCCATATCCCCTGACTCGGCTATTTTTAAGAGCCCTATCTAGCTCTCTCTTGAGAGCATCCAGAGAACCAGCCTCCACAGCCCTCTGAGGCAGAGAATTTCAGACTCACCACTGTGAGAAAAAGTGTTTCCTCGTCTCCATTCTAAATGGCTTACTCCTTATTCTTAAACTGTGGCCCCTGGTTTTGGACTCCCCCAACATCGGGAACATGTTTCCTGCCCCTAGTGTGTCCAAGCCCTTAACAATCTTATGTGTTTCAATGAGATCACCTCTCATCCTTCTAAACTCCAGAGTGTACAAGCCCAGCTGCTCCATTCTCTCAGCATATGACAGTCCCGCCATCCCGGGAATTAACCTTGTAAACCTACGTTGCACTCCCTCAATAGCAAGAATCTGTTGGTCTTTGGAGTGTGGGAGGAAACCAGAGATCCCAGGGGAAATCCATGCGGTCATGGGGAAAGTGTACAAATTCTGTTCAGACTGCGCCCGTAGTCAGGATCAAACTCGGGTCTAAACATCTGTTGGTGTTGACGTTTTAAAATGTGAGCTTCCTTAAAATCTAACTTTAAAACTCTTGTTCATTTAACTTAGGCAATATTAAATGCACAGAAGACAAGTGTACCGGGAGACCAGATTACGGTACCGGGAACCAAGGTGAAGATATCCTTTTAAATCTCAAGAGCTGGCACCCTTGCTGATGTGAAAAGAAGTTTACATTTGGGTTCAGTTCCAGAGACTTTAGCACCAAATCTGGGAATCTGAATCAGAAGTAAAATTTGTGCCAGGTGGGATTCAATGTGTGGAAAAGCCGGGTCAATTATTTGAGACTAAAAAAGGTGTTTTCCAAATACGGAGAATCAAAATGGCGGCGTGGGGGTGCAGCGGTAGAGTTGCTGCCTTACAGCGCCAGGGACCCGGGGGTGGGAGGTTGCAACCTTCACGTGGTCCGCCCTGTTTCGACAAATGCAATCAACCTGGCGTGCACATTCAAATAAGATCAAATAGAACAAGTTGTCCTACAACTTTAGGCTGTGCACGCCGTACGCAAGAAGAAGCGCCAGGGACCCGAGTTCGATCCTGACTACGGGTGCTGTCTGTACGGAGTTGGTAAGTTCTCCCCGTGACCGCGTGGGTTTTCTCTGGTTTTCTCCCGCATTCCAAAGTCGTACAGGTTTGTAGGTTAATTGGCTTCTGTAAATTGTCCCTAGTGTGTAGGATAGTGCTGGTGTACGGGGTGATCGCTGGTCGGCAGGGACCTGGTGGACAAAGGGCCTGTTTCCATGCTTTACCTCTGAAGTCTAAAGACTGTGAAAGAGGAGAGTTTTAACAGTCCGGGTACAGCAGTTCCCAGAAAAGCTGAGGGACCGATTACATGTACAAAAAAAAAATACTCGTGCATTTATCCTGATGCATTTTTCCTGAGTAATTTGTTCTGCTTTTAACGGAGAAGTTGCTGTGATTTCCTTCGTTGAAGACGAGGGTAAATGACGTTGTTTGCCATGTGAAAGATCACAGTTTAGTTTAGTTGAGAGATACAGCGCGGAAACAGGCCCTTCGGCCCACCGAGTCAGCACCGACCAGCGATCCCCGCACACTAACACTATCCTACACACACCAGGGACAAATTACACATACGCCAAGCCAATTAACCTACAAACCTGTATATCTTTGGAGTGTGGGAGGAAACGGAAGATCTCGGGGAAAACCCACGCGGCCACGGGGAGAACGTGCAAACTCTGTACAGACAGCACCCGTAGTCGGGATCGAACCCGGACGTCTCCGGCGCTGCAAGTGCTGTAAGGCCGTAACTCGGACGCTGTGCCAACATGCCGCCCTTAACATACAGTTTGTGCCCTGTCATCTGTCTGTCTTGCCGACAAATTCATGACACAACTGCAGGCAGTAAAAAACACCACAAAAGTGTGGCAGGGATTCAGTGGGCCTCCACGGCTCCTCGAGCCAAATTGTGGAGGGAGTTGGATAGAAGCTGTTCTATATGCCGTTCAAAAAGGTTGAATTGCGTAGACTAAAGGGCCTGTCCCATTTGGCGACATTTAGGTCGACAGCCTGAAAAGAGGTTGTCGGTCGTGGGTTCATAGTCGTGACGCACGTAGTGACACGAGGTTGTCTCCCTGCCCCCTCAGGGATTTGGGACTATTCAAAAACCTCCGCGTCCGAATCTGCGTGTCTTATCTTGTTGTGCCGCCTGTCACACGGTGAAGTGAACGGGTTAGACGCAATGGATCATCTGCCAATGCATAATTGCGAAGACTGAGGAGTGGAGCAGCTGGGCTTGTCACTCTGGAGTTTATGAGAAGGCTGAGAGGGGCTCTCATTGAAACATATAAGAATTGTTAAGGGTTGGACTACGCTTGGAAAACATGGTCCGATGTCTGGGGGAGTCCAGAAAGGGGCCACAGTTTAAGAATCAAGGAGTAAGTATTTAGAAACGGAGACGAGGAAACCACTTTTTCTCACAGAGGTGTGGTGAGTCTGTGAATCTCTGCCTCAGCAGGGCGGTGGAGGTTCGCGATCTCTGGATGCGGGGGGTTTCAAGAGAGAGATAGATAGGGCTACTTAAAATTAGCTGGAGTCAGGGGATATGGGAGGAAGGCAGATTTGGGGGATGTTCAGCCATGAGCTACAATGAAATGGAGGTGTGGCTCGAGGGTCGAAATGAGCCTTAACTCTGCACCTGTTGTCTATTGTCTTTTGTAATTTATTGTGAAGTCATGATGCGTCGGGATGTTGCCCCAGAGGACGCAACCTGGTCGTAGCTTTGCCGTTGTGTTCCGCGGCGTGGGCGATATCATTGACGCCGCTTGACGGCTGTTGATGTCACGAGGTGCTGTCTATGGCTGTTCGCACTGGCGTCTGTGGTGACGCCATGAAATTGGTCTGACGCGCGCAGTAGCTCGAACTTGCGCGGCTTGTGGTCGGTAGTACTTGACGGTTTCTAGGCGAGCATCGGCATCGGCTCACTGCACGCTGTCGTCTCCCATAACACCGAAGAATCGGACAGGCCCTTGAAGATCCCTAGGACTCCAGAGAGCTGCGGAGGCCCAGGTTAATGGATTATATATATATTTGTAATAAGTATTTTTAATTAGTAGAAGTATATTATGTCATAGAAAAACATGATATTGCTTGCCATATTTACATCTTTACAAAGCATCTATTTTTTTATTTTAATACATTTTGAATGATAGAAAGAGAAAAAGAAATAAGAGAGGGAGAAAAAAAAGGGAACTATAAACTAATAGAGAGGGGGAGGGAAAAAAACAAAGGAGATTATCACTAAACATTTTGGCGATTAGGTCCTCGTAGATTGTAAGATTGTCCAGTCTGGATTCAAGTTCAGTTCATGCTTCCGTGTGCACAATTTATTCTGTAGAAACATCACATCACTGGAGACATATTTGAGCTAAAATAGTTTCAGACTTGTAATTAAGACAAGTTTGTCAATGGACTAATTTTATAATGCAGAGAGTTAATAGAGATTCTTGGATTAGTACGGGTGTCGGGGGTTATGGTGGTACAGGCAGGAGAATGGTGTTAAGAGGGAAAGATAGAACCAGCATGATTGATTGGCGGCAATAGTAGACTGGATGGGATGGAATGGCTTAATTCTGCTCCTCTATAACTTAAGAACTTGCCGAAGTTAAGGTTAGAGTAGTTAAGGCAATTATTTCTCTATGTGGGTGAATCAACCCTAACTTTACAATAAACACAGAACAAAGACATAAAAAAGCAAAAAAAGTGGGAATTCCCAGCAGTTGTGACGGTCTGTACCTGGGTATGGGACAAAATATTACGTTTTCTGGTGGGAAGGAAATGTGAGGTCGTGCATTTTAGTTGTGAGAAAGTATTTTTAAGTACTGGGAATCAAAGGACTGATGGAAGCAGAGGGTCTTTAAGATAAGGTGAAAGCACAAAATTGAGGGAGTAACTCAGCGGATCAGGCTTAGCATCTTACTGGAGAACGATGGAATAGGTGACGTGTATTGTGGTGCGAACCCTTCTTTGGCAGAGCACTTAAATGCATCTGGTGACATTTCAGGTCGGTACTCTGTACGCAGACCCTGGTAGAGAAGGGCCGGTTCCGATGTCGAACACGTCGCCTCATCCGTGTGTGGCTCCAGATTTGTTGCCTGACACCGTGGTATACTCCAGCACTCTTGTGTCCGCTTCTTTGGTATAAACCAGCATATGCAGTTCCTTAGCTATGAGAGTTAAGAGTTAGTTTATAGTCACAGTCTTCAACTCCCTACATCGCCCTGTACCAATTGCGTGTCCTTCGCAGCTTTTACACATACCTCGGGCGTCGAGGTTGAGGCCTTTATCTGCTACCTGGAGTTTAGCGCGAAGGTCTATTCTGAAAGCGCGACTTCATTGCGTACCGCACCAGCCGTCTGAGAGTCGAGACGTCATTTGAAGTAGGACACAAAAAATGCAGGACGAAATAACAAATAGCAAACAAGAGAAAAAAGAGTAATCAGCGGGACTCTGGAGTGAAGTAATGGGGTGATGTTTCGGGTCGAGACCTTCCTCAGTCTGAAAGAAGTGTCTTGACCGGAAACAGTCAACCATTCCTTCTCTACAAGAGATGCTGCGTGTCCCACGCAGAGTTTTCTCCTGCCTTTTGTGTTCTACCTTCCATTTTTCGTGTTGGCCGCCCCGCCTTTGTAGAGTAGAAGTGGGGCGGATCCGGACCGCAACTAGCCTGAGCCCCAGGCCGAGCTCGACCCGAGTACGTTTGCCTGCTTCTGCATGCTGTTGGAGGAAAGACGATTGGTAGCAGATGCGGGGCGTCCGCGTGGACGCACTGTCCCAACAGATATGGGCCGGGTCAAAAACAAAAAAAAACGACAGGCCGGTAGGCAGCGCTAATAAGATTATTTGGTGTTTCGATTCGCAGTTCAAAGACTCAATTTTCGCGGAGCCCCGCGCGACGTCGCGCACAACTCCATACCCCTCCGCGCTTCTCAGTGGGACAGACCGCACGATGCCACGTGCGCCCTCTAACGCGACGACGATTCGGTTGGTAATTTGCGTGCAGGACGCACAAGTGGGAAGGGCCTCCCCTAACTCTGTATCTCCCTCCAGTCAGACGCTGACAGACATGCTAAGTATTTCCAGTGTTTTTTGTTTTTGTTTGTGATTTCCTGTCGCTGCGCGTTTCTTTTTTGTTTTTGTTTGTTTCACAATAAGATGAAGGCTTGTTTTTAGTAGTTCCAGTCAAGAAGGATGGTGAATCTTGGGGGTGTGATACGAGTGTCTGGTAGCATGCGGCATTGAAATAGAATTGTATTCCTCTGAAAGCTTTGTCCTAAATGTCCTTAACGTCGACAATAGAGCTGAACCCGCATTCTCAACATGGCCGAACTGAGTAAGTGAAGCGCCAGTTTCATCAGCTACACTCACGATTGCACCCACAGAAAAACATCGGAAGATTGCCAACATGTTTGTGCAATATATTAAACCGCAAGTTACATTGACGAGCTATTCAAAGCTGCAAGTTGTCACTTGGAATTTTTAAAATTAAATATATTTTCGCCGTTGAGTTTCTTCGTATCCCTGCATGTGAAAGGAAGACCGTCCCAGCACTACAGCATGGAGGGGACAGGCCATTCGGCCCACTAGTCCGTGTGACCCACTCGCATTTATTTCTGTCAACTGAGTCATGATGCATGATTACAAAGGAAGTGTTCCAGACCGAAACATCGCCCATCGTTCTCCGCCCCAGAATTGCTGTCGACCGCTTACTCATTCTTTGTCTTTTTTCTAACTTTGATCTGCCTTTTATTGCTTCCACTATTCCAGCCATGGACAAATCAAACACGAGAGGGATCGTTTCTAAGGTGAGGGGGAGGGGGCAAGTTTTAAACGAGTTTGTGTGGGGTGGACTTCTTGTAAAACTAAGGGTGTTGAGTGTCGGACGGACTGAGGGCGGGGTGGTTAGACGGCAGATACGATTGCCCGGCATTTTAAGAGCTTTTGGATAGGACTTCCAATACTGGAGGGATATGGATTCAGTGAAGTGTGGATGAGTTGGTCTTGGCATCGTGTTATGGCACCGGCATCTGTGTGCCGGAAGAGCCTCTTCTAGTGCTGTACAGTGCTCCATTCTCCATCCCATCAATTCCCCAGATTCAACCTTTCACCACACAACAGGGGTATATTCTACACTTATATAACTGCAGGCCAATTAACGTACTTGCTTCATGTTTCTGGCATGTGTGAGTTGACCAAGGTGGTTGACAGGGAGTACTTGCAAATCCACAAGATCTGCCACCGGAGGTTCTATGCTTTCAAACGCGTGCCAGAGTTAAATGGATGCTTGTTATGCATGCAATGTTTCACTTTGTACCGTACATGAAATATACTCTTCTGTTATCGGCACACAGAGCCTTGATAAGGCAAGATTGTTCTGTTCATTCAATCAGATTTTTTTTTTTTAGTTTAGAAGATTCAGCGCCGGAAAAGGCCTTCGGCCCACTGAGCCCGCACGACCAACGCATCCCCGCACATTAACACTACCCCTAACACCCATAAGGACATTTACATCTAATACTAAGCCAGCTAACTACCAACCTGTACGTCTATGAGTGTGGGGAGGAAACCAAAGATCTTCGGAGAAAAACCAGAGGTCACGGGTTGAGAACGTACAAACTCGTACAGACGCACCCCTTGTAGTCGGGATTGAAACCGGGGTCTGGGCCTGTAAGGCAGCTACTCTACCGCTGTGTCACCCAGAGATTTTCAATTTCCCTGCTCTCATATGACCTATCATTACCCATTATTTATCCAACAACTCTCCTGGATAGAGTGGACAAGGAGAGGATGTTTCCAATAGTAGGATACTCTAGAACGAGAGGGTAGAGCCTCAGAATAAATGGATGGAGATGAGGAGGAATGGAGATGAGGAGGAATTTCTTTAGTCAGTTGGTGGTGAATCTGGAATTCATTGCCACCAACCGTGCTGGAGGCCAAGTCATCGGGTATTTTTGAAGCAGAGATTGATAGGCTCCTGATTAGTAAGGGCTTGAAAGGTTACGGGGAGAAGGCAGGGGATCGGAACGGTGACGAGAGGAAAATCGTCAAGCCCACACATGGAAGGGTGGAGCAGTCGAAATGGGCTCCAAATTGGTTAACTTGCTGATTGCCATTGGTACTAGCGTAGGCTAGTGCAGGATCGTGGATTTGCTCTGTGGCCATGAGTTTAGCTGCTGTGCCATTTTGCTACCAGTATATAGACCTTTGGAGGGGTCTACAGTTCTTTCTTAAACATTACCTTTCAGTGTGGTTGTCTACAATTATTGAGTGAAATAATGGTGGACTGCCTCAGTTTTTTATTCTTTCAACATTGACACAAAGGCTGTATGAAGAACTGCAGATGCTGGTTTACATCGTAGGTTATAGGGCGTGGGAGAACAAAGGAGTGGTAGAGGTGTATTGGAAGGGCTGCCAGAGGAGGTAGTTGAGGCAGGTACTATTGACAAGGTTTATATGAGACCCCATTTTGGACAGGTACATGGATAGGACAAGGTTTAGAGGGATTATGACCAGCGCAGGCAGGTGGGATACGTGTAGCTGGGTAATGGTTCGGCCGGTGTGGGCATAGTTGGGACGTAAGGGCCTGTTTCCACACTGTATCCATCTATGACTCTGCCAACTGATCTTTGTGGCTAAAGGCAATTTGGGTAATCTCTAAATCAAGGGGGCCGGTGGGGAACCTGTGGCGATTAAGGCCATTAGTGAATGAATCAAAATTTTCGTAGAACAAACCTTTTTATTTTTATTATTATGTTTTTGTTCGTCTTTAATATTGGTGATTTTATATCTTAAAATGAATAGTTTTTAAATACTAAAGAGTTTAAAAGACGATTACAAATAAACCATCCGACTGACGGCCACAATTAAAAAATATTAGTAGTCACGTGGGCTATTTTACAAAAATTATGTGCATTTTGATGAATAGTTTCTCATTGAGGTTTCTTGGTTGTGCCTTATTAGAGTACAGCTAGCTTAATGCGATTCAATGTGAAAGGTTCCCAGGGTACTCAAAACTCGCTTGGGAGAAAATCTGCGGGTGCAGCAGCATCTATGTAGCGAAGGAGTAGTGCAACATTCGTGCCGAAATCCTTCTTAGAAAGGTTCCCACTCCTGCTCTATATCAAGCGATCTATCTATAAGTCTTACTGGACATTTTTTTCCGCTTGGCATAGCGGAACTGAGTTGGAGTGAGCTGTTAGCAAACAACTAGATTGGGTTAGAACTATTTTTGGTGTTTTCATATCTCCGAACTTTCCACGGGACTAGATTTGGAGCTAATCCCCAAGGTGGCTCTGTCTGCAAGTCTCGGAGGAGTAATTATTTCCTGTGCTGTGCTCAATCTTTCGGGGCGACACATGTCCCAGATGGCTGATCTCTTTCAGGGGACTGTCCGCATGAGGCCTGTCATTTCATTCAAATCCTTAAATTCTGTTAGCTGCAAGACACAACGTGCTGGAGTAACTCAGAGGGTCAGGCACCATCACTGGAAGGAATTATGGCTATAGGGAGTTTCACAGAGTGATGGGAGTTACTCAGCGGGTCAGACACACATCCCTGCGAGAATGGATAGGTGACGTTACAGAGTGCGGTGTAATCTCAGTGGTTCAGGCAGCATCTCGTGAGAACCTGATAGGTGTTTGGTTCGGGTCGGGTCTCCTTCAGGCTGATGAGGAGTGACCTGACCTGAAAACGCCACTATCTATTGTACTCAAGGAGCTGTGCCTGACCTGCTGAGTTTCCTCGGACTTTTGTGTCTTTCTTTTATACACACCGACAGCTAAACCTTGGTGGTGGGGTATGGAATGATCTGAGGGGGGGTCTTATCCAACGTTTAGTACAGACAGTACATGGATAGGACTGGTTTGGTAGAATATGGACCAAGTGCAGGCAGGTGGGTAGTGTAACTGGGACATGCTTGGGTGGTTTGGGAAGTTGGGCAGAAGAAGGGCTGTATTTACTACTGATCATATGACACTATCTGCAGTTCTTGCAGTTCAGCGGGGTATTTGTGGAGTTGTTGATCGTTAGAGAAAGAAACAGTTTCTTGGGTTCTTCTTAATTCTGGAAATGTATATTCAGAATTAACTTGCGGAAAACTTCATATTTGATGTTGGTGACTGAAAATTTTCGATAGCTGTTGTAATGCGAGGGAAAAGATGCGACTACAAGTGCGTCAATGTTTTACATGCGACAGGTATGTCTTTAATAAACTTTGCATTTGTTCTTCATTCGACTTTTACTTGTCACATGTACCGAGATAAGTGAATAGCTTTGTTTTGCATGCAATCCAACAGATCAGTAATCAGGACAATCAAATCAAATTCAAACTACATAGGTTGTTCAAAGGAGAATATATGAAAGCACAATATAGTTTCAGGCATTGTTGCCAATCAGTTCCAGAGACAAAGTCCAATGTCTGCAATGAGATGATCGGGTTGAGTCAGCCAGTATTTAGCATATGGAGGAGGGCCGTCGAAGCCTGAATACAGGAAGCTGTTCCTTAAGTCTAGTGGTTGCGTGCTTTCACAGTTCTGTACCTTCTGTTGGATATGGGTCGTACTAGGGGGAATAAGGAATGGACAAAGTTGATATGTTAAGAAAACTTCATTATGAACAAGTATTACACGCCCAATCATATTGTTATCTAATTAA